>CM031378.1:2294692-2626540 GCA_018208015.1 Medicago ruthenica | reverse complement strand
AAATTCGACGCGACAAGGAGTTTAATTGCTTAGGCTGGGAACTGGGAGTCAGTGTCTTGAGTCTTAAGGGTTAAATCCTATAGTGGATTTCCTTCCTGGATTGGTATCCCCCAGAGTTGGAGGTGTTTACTCCGAACTGGGTTAACAAACCTTGTGCCTTTTTACTTTCCTGCACTTTACTTTGCTGCTTGTGTTGTGTTTGTGTGTGTGCTCTGTTTTAGCATTTTATTGTGCCCTGCATCGTGTGTTGTCCAGTTCTGATCATTGTTCAGAACCTGATCTGTCCAGCCAGAATTTCATGAAAAATTCAAAATCAGATTTTACTAAGACTGGGTTTATAAAAACTTCAAAAACTACTAAACCAGTCTATTCTAAACTCTTTCAAACTCAGAATGTCAGGAAAAGCAAGCAAAGCAAGCAAAAGAAAGCCAATCTGTTTTATGTTTCTGACTGCATTAAGAAAGGTCAAACTGAAGTTTGCCTTGTGTCTGGAACAAACAAAACTAGAGCTCTGAAGAAATCAGAACCAAAGTGTTCAATGGTTCAGACTCAAAACAACTCAGAACCAAAGACTTTCAAGTCTCAGGTTCTGAAGAAGTCTGAGTCAAAACCATTGAGAACTCAGGTTCTGAAGAACTCAGGTTCCAAAACTTAGACTTATTCAAGATATAAAGATTCATATCCAAAGTATCAGAACAAGTTTGAATATTATAACTACAGACACAAGGTGCAACAAAAGACCAAACCTTTCAGGACTAACCATAAAGGACCCATGAAAATCTGGGTACCTAAGTCTGAGATCATTTCTATTGCAGATATGCTTGTCATCCAAAGAAAAGGAAAGGTCCTGGTATCTGGACAGTGGATGCTCGCATCATATGACAGGAGACAAGTCTATGTTCCAAACCCTGACTCAGAAAGAGGGAGGAACTGTGGGGTTTGGAGGAAGTCAGAAAGGAAAGATCATTGGTACTGGTAAGATAGGTAATTCTTCCCTGTACATTGATGATGTTTGGCTGGTAGATGGACTTAGACATAATTTACTTAGCATAAGTCAATTATGTGATAGTAATTATGAAGTCTTGTTCAATAAGAACACTTGTACTGTAATTAACAACAAAGATAAGTCTGTAGTGTTCAAAGGAAACAGGAAAAACAATGTTTATAAAATAAACTTGTCTGAATTGGTTCAACAGAAGGTAGTTTGCCTTTTGCCTGTGAGTGATGAGAAATGGGTATGGCACAAAAGGCTGGGACATGCTAACTGGAGACTCATATCTAAGCTTAGCAAGTTGCAGCTGGTAAGAGGCCTGCCAAACATTGACTATCACTCAGATGCTCTTTGTGGAGCATGCCAAATTGGAAAGTTTTCTAAAACTTCTTTTAAATCTAAAAACATTGTTTCCACCTCTAAACCTTTAGAACTGCTTCACATTGATTTGTTTGGTCCTGTTGGAACAACTTCAATCAATGGGAAGAAGTATGGACTTGTAATTGTTGATGATTACAATAGGTGGACTTGGGTTAAATTCCTTAGAACTAAAAGAAATTCCTTGGAACTTCTTTTAAATCTAAAAACATTGTTTCCACCTCTAAACCTTTAGAACTGCTTCACATTGATTTGTTTGGTCCTGTTGGAACAGCTTCAATCAATGGGAAGAAGTATGGACTTGTAATTGTTGATGATTACAGTAGGTGGACTTGGGTTAAATTCCTTAGAACTAAAAATGAAACATATGATGTGTTCTACAAATTCTGCAAACAAGTACAAAATGAAACTGACTTGAAAATTTTAAAAGTCAGAAGTGATCATGGTGGGGAATTTGAAAATGAACCTTTTGAAAATTTTTGTGAAGATCATGGAATTCTCCATGAGTTCTCATCTCCTAGAACTCCACAACAAAATGGAGTTGTAGAGAGAAAGAACATATCTTTGCAAGAAATGGCCAGAACCATGTGTGCGCACCTCGTTTTTTTCCTCGGGAAAAAGACGCGCAAATCCTCCGAGGTCGTTCGCAAACGCTCGGAGGGCCTTTGTGAAGCCGCCACCAAAGTTTTTGTGTAAAGGGAACGTTGATAAACCCTTAAGTTTTTTTTTGTTGTAAAGGGAAACGATAATAAAACCCTTTAGACGATGAGGATAAGGATTTGGTCATCGCAACCATTGTCGGGTTCGGGAGTCGATTACGCAAGGGGAAGGTATTAGCACCCCTCACGTCCGTTGTACTCAACGGGAACCTTCTATTTGGTCAAAGCTTGAATTGTTTTTTTAATACTTTGCGTGCATGTTCATTTATGTTAAAAAACATAATAAAAGGGGGGAAAAGAGATAAAAACAAACGAAAGAAAAAAGTTTTTTATTATTGCGCTTGACAAGATGTCGATCTTGCTCCTACGTATCTCCCGGTAGTCGGAGAATTCAAAGCGTACGTAGTTCTTTGGTAGAAAAACGTACATGTGTTGGTTGATTTTAAATGGACGATGTTTTAACCGAATTCTTGCGATTAAAACGTAGCTTGTATGCTCGCACTTGGAGACTTATTAAGCGTTTGTTCGTGAATCACATTAGAATTGTTAAAAGGTACGTCCGTTAGAGTAAAGGGTTGAATTGGTCGCTATGGGACCAAGGGAGGTGCAATGGACTCAAACGAGTCAAACATTGACCGAGTGGACTCAAACGAGTCGGGCGATTGTTCGATTGATCCACTGAGATCAAGAACGGGTACAATGGACTCGGACGAGTCGAACATTGACCGAGTGGACTCAAACGAGTCGAGGGGTTGAGTCTAATGGCCGACGGGGGACCAAAAGGTTTGGATTGACCACGAGGGGCCAAGATTTGGTTTGGTTAGGGTTGTACATATTGAAAAAAGGGAATGACGATTGTCCGAGCGACGAGACATACGTCACGCATTCGTACAATCGGGGCGATGGAGAGACATACGTCACACCATCCCTTTTTCATTCATGTTTTTGGGTTGAATCCTTTAGAAATCCCAAGGTATGTCAAAACATTTGGTTTGAAAACCCAAAATGGGAAGGTTTAGCAAATTTGCTAAAAAAAACGCGCAAGTTCGTCTCATTTTGCGAAAATGCGAACGTAAACGGTGTATGTTCATCTTTGAGTTTTGAACATCATGAACAATATTTATTGTTCAAGTTTAGATTGAAATGATGAACATAGCTTGTTTGTTCATGCTTGTTTGAGAGTTTGGGAAGATAACTTGTTTTGCAAGTTATCCACAAAATGGTCGTACGAACTTGTGATTTTGTCAAAATTATGCAAAATCCTTGTTGTGGTTTGAAGAACATGGGTTTAAAAACTCTTAGGTTCTGAGCTCTGGGGCTAGAACCTCAAAAATTGGTCATTTTGACACAAAAACTCAGGTTCTGAGTTCTGTCATGGTCGCACTGCGACCATGACTTCGCACTGCGAAGCATGCGAAATTTTGGGTTCAGAAGCTGTTTCTGAACTTTTGTTCAGAAACAACTTCTGAACACACTCAGGACCTTATAGATGGGTGAAAAACTTTGAGTTTTTGGGATGAAAAAGGTTGGACAAACCAGTTTTGATGTTTTGAAAACCTTGAGATTTCTTTGAAATTCAAAAGGGGTTTTTTAGAATCAAATGGTTTTGAACCAAAATAGCTATGCAAACACAATTATAAATGCAAGATAAGTGCTTAGAAACTTACAGAACTCCTTAGCAAAGCTCCAGCTGCACTTGATTTGATTTGGTAAAGGGCTTTCACAAGAGGTTTGAATATTGGTGAAGGTTTTGGAACTTTGGAAAGCTTTGTGTTGGATGGATTGTTTCTGGTTATTTTGTGGAGTTTTGTAGGCTAAAATGAGTAGAGTTTCTGCTCTTGAAATGCTGTTGTTAACTGTGTTTGTATCCTTGGGCATTGCCTTCTATTTATAGGCCAAAACCAAATCTTTTTCATCATTACACAATCCCAAAATTCAGCTGATTTGTGGCCAAGATTAAGCTGAATCCCTTTGCATTAATAAATGCTAATGGATAGAGGCAACCTTGCCTTGTACCAAGGGGCAAGATCCAGCTTGATTTCAGCCACAAATTCAACTAATTCTAGAAGGTAATGATGAAGAACAAAGCTGATTTGCAATTGGCTAATGCTTGGGGATCAATCCTTGCAATCTCAATGGTTGATCAATGAAAACGTGCACTGTATTGTGCAGAGATTGAGGGATGAAAAGGCTACTTATGGCTGGTGTGAGAGGGTGAAAAGCTGCTGCAAAACAGAGTAGGCAATCATGGTTTTTTCAAGTGAAAAAATCCAGCTGGTTTGACTGGTTTTGGGGAGAGCAAGCAGGAGGAAAGTCCTCAAGCAGGTGGCTGGCAACCTTGTGGTGGTTAGCAGGTCACATGGGAGGGACTAGAGCTGCCCAAGGGCAAGCCCACTTGCTTGTCACATGCTAGGTTGGAAGAAAAAGCTTCCAACCTTGGCATTAATGGCAAGTCCTTCAATTCTGGTTTTGCTTGGCCCAATTAGCCATGAATGCTACTTAAAATAATTATAGAAATGACATGCAAAAAATTCTGGAATTAAATCAAAGAAACCAAAAATCTGCAGAAAAATCGCAGACTTCGCAGTGCGAAGTGAGCTTCGCAGTGCGAAGTCCTCAATTTTGAAATGTTGACTTTTCTGTTGACTTTTGACTTTTTCCCCTCTTTGATTTTTTTTTATTTTTGTTTTAAAATGCGTAGGACAAAATTAGGGTACTACACCATGATCCATGAATCCAAAATTGCTAAGTACTTTTGGGCAGAAGCTGTTAACACAGCATGTTATATTCAGAACAGGATCTATATCAGACCTATTCTGAATAAAACAGCATATGAACTTTTTAAAGGAAGAAAACCAAGTATTTCTTATTTTCATCAGTTTGGTTGTACTTGTTATATACTGAACAATAAGATCTACCTAAAGAAATTTGATGCTAAGGCTCAAAAGGGTACCTTTTTAGGATACTCAGAGAGATCTAAAGCATACAGGGTGTATAATTCTGAAACACATGTTGTTGAAGAAGCTATACACATTAGATTTGATGATAAGAAGCCTGGTAATGAAATACCAGAGCTGGTTGAGAGTTTTGCAGATTTCAGACTCTCAGAAGAACCTTCAAAACCTGAACAGGATTCAGAGTCTGAAGAAAGTTCAGAAGCTGAAAGCTCTGAAGAAACTGAGAAACTCTCAAATAATGACACTACTCCTGAAGCAAATCAAGACCAGCATGGTTCTGAACAAGCCCCTGATGGTTCTTCAGAAGCTCATCCACCCAGAACCTCATTCAAGTACAAGTCTTCAGATCCTGAGGAGCTGATTATTGGGAACAAGGACAGTCCAAGGAAAACAAGATCAGCATTCAGTCAGAATGATTCTATGCTTGGACTTCTATCAATGATTGAGCCCACAACAGCTGATGAAGCACTTGCAGATGATGGATGGATTGTAGCCATGCAGGAAGAACTAAACCAGTTTCAAAGGAATGATGTCTGGGATCTAGTTGCAAGACCAGATAACAAGAACATCATTGGAACAAAATGGGTGTTCAGGAACAAGCTCAATGAACAAGGAGAAGTGATCAGAAACAAAGCAAGACTGGTTGCTCAAGGCTATAGCCAGCAGGAAGGAATTGATTACACTGAGACATTTGCTCCAGTTGCAAGACTGGAAGCAACCAGGTTACTTCTTTCCTATGCAGTTAATCATGATATCATCTTGTACCAAATGGATGTTAATAGTGCTTTCTTAAATGGTGTAATTTCTGAAGAAGTGTATGTCACACTACAAGGAATCTGGAAATTTGCCAGGGGCAAAATCCCTGGGAAAAAGCGGAATTCCCTGGCAAAAAGCAATTTGCCAGGGCATTTGCGAGGAGCAGGATCCCTCGCAAAACAGGGCCTCGCAAATGCTAAAGCCAGGGCTTTAGCTCCTGGCAAATTTGCGAGGGCCTACCCCTGGCAAATTCCCTAGCACAACTCCTGGCATTTCTCCTGGCTGCGCCCCTGGCAAAATGTCTGACTCAACTGTCTCCTTTTCCTGCCACACTGTAAAGCACTGTCACATGTCACATCGTCTGACCCAAACAGTGACAGGAGTTTTGCCAGGGGTTACCCCTGGGAAATTGCATGACGAATTTTTTTAAACAAAATGTGTTTTAATTGTTTTTTTTAATTTAAATTATTTTAAAATTAAAAAAAATTAATTATAATTATTAAAATTATTTTTAAAATTATTTTAAAAAACGATTTTTAGTTTTTTTTTAATTTAAATTATTTTAAAAATAAAAACAATTAATTATAATTATTAAAATTATTTTAAAAAACGTTTTTTAGTTGTTTTTTAATTTAAATTATTTTAAAAATAAAAATAAATAAAATAATTATTAAAATAATTTTAAAAAATGTTTTTAAATTGTTTTAAATTAAAAAAAATTATTTAAAAATTATTTTAAATTATTTTAAAAAATGTTTTTAAATTGTTTTATAATTAACTGTTTTAAAAAAATATTTAAAAATACAAATTAAAGTAATAACACACATAAAATATTAGGTCTCGCAGCAAGAAATTAAAATTGTACGGAATAATAGTACAGACCATAAGTAGAAATTGTACTGGGAAGCATAGGAAACTTCCCCAAATATTACAAAACACAAAAGTAAATAAAAACACAATAAATAAAAGCACATGAACAGGGTCCACCTTCATTCATCATCCTCGGTCTCCACCTCCTCATCTTCACCATAAATTGGATACAAGTCGTCATTGTCATTCAGAATCGGCGCTCTTGTGTGGGCGGGGTCTTCCACTTGCAATTGCTCACCTGAAGAACTCCCAGCCTGTGCTTGCTTAAATTGGGCCAGTTGCTCCTCATATGATCGTTGTCTTTCAAGCAAATCTTGCACAACAGCCTGGTGACTCGCCATTTGTTGCGTGAGCTACTCGTGTCAACCTCTGAATAAGCTCACGCATCTCAGGGGTCAGCTCAGGCTGGTGGGAGGATCCTTCACCATGATTCAGGGTGAGTCTGAGGGATGCTGCAACACCCTTGCGGTAGTTAGCGGCTAAGTTACCGGCGCCATATAACTTTCCTTTAGTTTTATCGCCAGCAACTTTGGTCCAGGTTCGGAGGCTCAAACCATGATTAACTGTCGACCCTTGAGAAAGAGCCTCAGCAAGCTGGCGATCATACTCCTCCTGCATAAATAACAACAAAATAGTTAATGACAAATAACAATTAGTTTTTAAAACATAATAAAAATGTAAAGCGAATAATTACGATATACTTATTAAATATTACCTGAACTTTCCTAGCACGCTCATCGCAAAATTGGCCGGATTTATGTCTGTGTGTTTCGTTGTGAAGCTCGTTAATAAAAGGCTCTCTTTCAAGTACCCATACAATATTCTCTATTCATTGTGCATACAACATGCATTTTTTTGACATAAACAAACAAAATTCGAGTACCATACAACATACAACATACAACATGCATTTTTAATTTCGAGTACCCATACAGTATTTAACATAAACAAAATTCGAGTACCCATACAACATGCATTTTTTTGACAGATATGAATTTTTTTAACATAATCAACATCTCAACACATACAGCATAATACATCATGCATATTCAGAAAAAAAAAATACTAACTTGTAAAATAGCAGCAACAAACAGATCCACGAGCAAGCTTCACAGGAGGCGGAAAAGAGCTTTGGCAAATGAGATTTAACACACTGTTGCAGAAAACAACAAAGAAAATAAGTAAATAAACAAGTAAATTAATTATTGTAAAAATAAAACAAATAAATGAAAGAAATTATTACCACAAAATAAGAGAATTAGATGAAGAATGTAGAAGGGAGGAAGAAGAAAAGAAGAAATGGAAAGCTGAATTTTTTCTAAGAAGGGGAGAAAGAGAGACGCGCGCAGTTATATAGGGGGAAAATAACCCAGGAGTTTTGCGAGGGGCAGCCCCTCGGAAACGTTTCTGTCAGTCAAACAGTCATAAAACCAGCTTTATTGTCAGTCAAAGCAGGTTTTTTGCGAGGGCTTCTACGTGGGAACACCCCTCGCAAAATGCAATGCCACTCCAACGGTCCACTTGCCAGGCTTTCTATCACTTCGAAGTCAGCTTTCCACTATGCCAGGGGCAACCCCCCGCAAATTCCCTGGGATAATTCCTGCATTTGAAATTTGATTTTCCCGCCTTGCAAAAAGTGAGGGCATCTGCGAGGGATATTTTGTGGCACATGGGCTTTTCATTTTTTACAATTTCCCAGGGGTTTCCCTGGCTCTACTCCTGGCAAATTTCCCAGGAGGTCATGCTCCTGGCATAAGCCCCTGTTAAAATACCAGATTTGTTGTAGTGTCAAACAACCTCCTGGTTTTGAAGATGTTAAAATCCAGATTTTGTTTTTAAACTTAAGAAATTTTTGTATGGTCTGAAACAAGCTCCCAGAGCTTGGTATGAAAGACTAAGCAATTTCTTACTTAAAAATGATTTTGTAAGAGGTCAAGTTGATAATACACTCTTTAGAAAAACTCTTAAGAAAGACATCTTAATAGTACAAATATATGTTGATGATATCATATTTGGTTCTACTAATGCCTCTCTTTGCAAAGAGTTTTCAAAGTTAATGCAGGAAGAATTTGAAATGAGCATGATGGGAGAGCTGAAATTCTTTCTTGGAATTCAAATCAACCAATGCAAGATGGGGTGTATGTTCATCAGTCCAAATACACTAAGGAGCTTCTGAAGAAGTTCCAGCTGGATGATTGCAAACTGATGACAACACCTATGCATCCTACCTGCACCTTAAGCAAAGAGGACAATGGCTCAAAAGTGGACCAGAAACTGTACAGAGGTATGATAGGTTCTCTATTATACTTAACTGCTTCTAGGCCAGATATTTTGTTCAGTGTCTGTCAGTGTGCTAGATTCCAGTCAGATCCTAGAGAATCTCATATGACTGCTGTCAAGAGAATCTTTAGGTATCTGAAAGGAACAACTAATTTGGGACTTCTGTACAAGAAATCCTTGAATTATAAGCTAGTTGGATTTTGTGATGCTGATTATGTTGGGGACAGGATTGAAAGAAAATCCACCAGTGGAAACTGTCAGTTTCTTGGTGAGAATCTGATATCCTGGGCCAGCAAAAGACAAGCAACTATTGCTTTGTCAACAGCTGAAGCAGAATACATCTCAGCTGCAAGTTGTAGCACACAACTGCTTTGGATGAAACATCAATTAGAGGATTATCAGATTCATGAAAACAACATTCCTATCTTTTGTGATAATACTGCTGCAATATGTCTGTCTAAAAATCCAATTCTGCATTCTAGAGCCAATCATATAGAAATTAAACATCATTTTATAAGAGATTATGTTCAGAAGGGTGTTTTGGATATTCAGTTCATTGATACTGATCATCAATGGGATGACATATTTACAAAACCCCTCACAGAAGACAGATTTAATTTTATCAAAAAGAATCTGAACATGCACTTTATCTCTTGAAAAATATGCTTGAATCTGAATAGAAACTAAGACTCTAAGGTTCATCATAAACTAAGGCTTATCAGTCACTCTCTTGAGAGTCTGAAGAAAGCTAAGTTTCTGAAAAACTTCAGAGTCTGAAGTTTCAGAACCTGGATTTCTGACTTCTGAATCTGTATAGTTTTCTAATGTTTGGTCAGAATCTGATAAGTATAATCTTGGGCAGTGATGATTTAAGCTTTGAAAGTTATACTTTGTCCCTCCCAAAGTCATCAATATTGAAAATGTGTTTTTCTGTTTTTGGTATCAAATGCTCAAATTGTTTAACAAACACAGACACATTTTTTTTAAATGCTCAAAATATATCAGACATGTTCAGTCTTTTCAGAACTTATTTTAAAAAAATTGGTATCAGTTTTGTCTGAAAGAATTCAGCAGCACTGAACCAAATGCTATATCTTGGTATTAGCAGCAATATCTTTTTCAGTTTCTGAAAAGAGTTCAGTTGTGCTTAAATCTTCAGTAGGTATATGATCTGAACAATTTTTGTTTAAAATAGTTCAGGCTTGCTCTGATACTGAACATAATATACTGAACAGCTGTGTCTGAACAAAGAATGCTCTGATCAGAAGCTCTGAACTATCTTTTTATGCTTCTGAACATCATTCTATTTTTTTAAATGCAATGTCATATACTTCATGTATGATCAAGCCTGCTATGATTCTTATCTTTGCTGCTTGATTACCTATATGATTGCCTGATTATCTCACATGTTTTTCAAACTCTCTTAAATTTCTGGAAATTTTTCTTTTATGAAATTTTTTCTTTTTGTTGATGACAAAAGGGGGAGAAAAAGGAAACAAGTATTAAGGCTCCTGAGCTCAGAATATAAGTTAGTTTCTGTCAGTTTATTAACTTATGTAGGGGAGTAAAAGGTGTTAAGGCTCCTTGAGCTCAAAACAAATAGTTAATTTCTGATTTTAATTAACTTATGAGAACTGTTTTAATCTCTAGCCTCTGAATTAAAATTCTGTGAGATATACATTACTCTTAGTGAGTTGAAATGAATTTAAAATAACTTGGATAAGACTCAGGGAGCTTACAAAACTCATCCTTTGGATTATCAAACTTAGGGGGAGAGCTTACAAACCTCATAACCTGAAGTCAGCAAGTTATTTGAGATTCTGAGTGATAAATTCACTTGGTTGTTTTAAGTTGAGTTTAATTAACTTGGATAAGAAACAAGGGGAGCTTACAAACCTCACCTTGTGGACTGTCAGACCTAGGGGGAGCTTGCAAACCTCTCCTGAAGTCAGCTTGTTAATTAAACTTGACAACAATTCTGGAATTTTCACATGTTTTGTTTTAAACTGAATTTAATTAACCTGGATCAGACTCAGGGGACCTCACACCCTGCAGTCAACTTGTTAATTAAATTAACAACAATTTTCTGATTAATACTTATGTTTGTCATCATCAAAAAGGGGGAGATTGTTGGAACAAAATGTATGAACAACTCTCTTTTGGATAAAGGGGGAGATTGTTTGAACAATTTGTATGAACATCTCTCTTTAAGGTTTTGATGATAACAAAGTGTTAAATAGAAAATTGGTATTTGTTAATGCTTTGTTCTAAGTTGCGCAGAACCATGTTCTTAATGTTGATTAATTAATATTGGTTATGGAAGAACAAGCTAAGAGCAAGAAGGAAAGCTTAGAAGCTAAGTTGCAAGGTTGAAGGAAAACTGGGTCTGAAGGTTGAGTCTGAAGACTGAGTCTGAAGGGTGCTTCTGAAGGCAGAGTCTGAAGACAGCGTCTGAAGGCTGAGTCTGAAGGTCAACGTCTGAAGAGTGCTTCTGAAGGTCAACAGAAGTCAACGTCTGAAGGTTGCTTCTGAAGGTCAACAAAAGTCAACGTCTGAAGACCTGCTTCTGATGAACAGTGCTTCTGAAGTCTGAGTCTGAAGACCAGCTTCTGATGAACTGTTCCTGAGAAGCTTCTGAAGTCTGACGTGGATGAAAAAGCAACTGTTACTGTGCACATTTAATGCCTACAATGTCAGAACAACTCCAATGGAACAGTTGTCTCCCTAGCCAGAACATTCCCCAGCTTTTAAGGAAAGCAATTTCAAATATGGCTGTGTTGTTCTGCTTTTCTGCTGAGTTTAGCTCACAATTTCAGCCTGGCCTAGCTCAAGTTTTGCAACGGCTCTTTGCCTAATTCCTGGCAATCTTCAACAACTCTATTTTCCTCTATATAAGGATGAAGAACTGAAGAAGAAAACTGCTAAGACTCTGAACAAATACTGACTGTTATTGTGCTCTATTTCTGCTGTAAAATTTTTCACAAAAACTCTTAGGAATTCTTACAATCTCAGTATCTTAGAATTCCCTAAGTCTAGAGTCTGAATCTGTGTTGTATTAAGTGAACACCTCTGATATTTGATCAAGTGTTCAACTCAAACTTCTTTCTTTGTAAACCAGTTTGAACCAAAGTCTCAGTCTGTATACTGAGCAAACCAGAAGTCTCTTTACTTAGTGTATTGAGCAATTAGAAGTCTCTTAGCTTTGTGCTTTGAGCAGAGAAGTCTCTTGACTGTGTGTCTTGAGCAGAGAAGCCTCTTTACTTTGTGTATTGAGCACTAGAAGTATCTTACTAGGTGTTTGAGCATTGAAGTCTCATTCCTTTGTGGTCTGAGCAATTGTAATCAGTTTGATTATAGTAAAATCTCATGTAAGTGACAGGGGGACTAGACTACTTCCAACTTGTGGAAGGAACTAGTATAAAAATATTGTGTGTGTCTCTTTCCTTCTCTCTTTACTTTTATATCCGCTGCATAAACTCTTTGAAAAAGGTTCAGAATCTGATTCTGAACTTATCATAAGCTTTGAGAAAGAAAAGAAAGAAAAAGTCTTTAAGTCCACACAATTCAACCCCCCCCCCCCACTTCTTGTGTGTTTTTCTCACCTTCACAATTTTGTCTTATTGGTGGACAAAATGTTACTTTGGTATGAGAAAAAGTTGTATTGTGAACAGTTTTACAATCAAAGTACAACTTAAGTTGTCGTGTCATGTCTCTTATTTTTTATCAGATCAAACCCACCATGATCAAGTTCAAATACTCTATATGTATAGCATAAAGCCTTAGACAGTGGTATAAACTCCCTTGCACTTCACTAAATCTTTTAGTGGCACAACAACAAAATCATAAATTGCAATATGAGTACTAATTAGCAAAAATAAAATAAAACCAAAACAGAATAGACATATTTACCTGTAATTACTCATATCCCAACCAATCAAATACGAAGCATAGCGGAGTGCCGTATAATTATCTAGATCTAACTCATCTACGTACGGTATTTTGTCAGCATATTGACGTAAAAACGAAGGGGTAACACCATAAAATACTGGCATAACAATCTGACCCTTATTTGCTTCGCATTCCATGATTTGTACGAGTTCGTCAAGACACCATCTAGAATGAACGTAGTTTTCAGAGAAAACAACGATAGCTATCTGAGAACCTTGTATTGCTCGAAATAATTCTGGTCCAAGTTGTGTATCATCAAGAAAAGTGTTGATTCCAGCGTTTGTGAGAGCAGCATAGAGATGAGAAACGAAGTTGCCACGAGTGTCTGCCCCCCTGAAATTGATGAAAACGTCGTATATCCATTGAGGTCTGGACCTTGAAGAAGAAGAAGAAGAAGAAGAAGAAGAAGAAGAAGAAGAAGAAGAAGAAGAAGAAGAAGAAGAAGAAGAAGAAGAAGAAGAAGAAGACATGGCGGGTATACTGATGATGGGTGTGGACAGGGGACTCACTGTCACTGAATTTCAAGCATTTACAACCAACTCAAAGTTAACACAGTTGATCCTGCAATCAATCACATACAAGGGAATTCCATATTAGGACAAAAGGCATGCCCAATAAAAAATTGTTACTCAATTCCGGTTCAAGCATAAACATTCTCCCACTCTCTTTGCAAGTCGTGTAAAGATTTTTCTATTTTTCTTCGGTAATGGTTCATTGCTAACAACAAGTGATGGTTCCATTTTCACATCAGGTGATGGTTCTTCAGATGATGGCTCTGTTTTCACATTAGGTGATGGTTGTACATCCTCTTCAGCTGATGCCTCAGTTTTCACACTAGGTAATGGTTGCACTTCCACTTCACGTAATGGCTCAATCTTTGTGCTAGTTGATGGGTCAACTTCAATAGTACTTGATGGCTCAACTTCCGCAGCATTAGATTGATCATATATTAGATAGACAGCAGTTTCCTTAACAGTCAATCCATGCCCAATAGCTACAAATATCTCCACATTGTCACCAGCTCCTAAATTTGATACCACGCCTTGCCAATCTTCATCATTAAACGACATTATTGTGTCTCGTTTGTAAATATGGATAGTGAATTTTGTGTAATTAATGATCAGAACACTAGTGAGACATTCAGTTGCCAGATTTTCAGGTGTTGACGAATAAAGAACACATAAAGTTATTCCCTTCATGCAGCAATCACTATCCTTTGGCACTTGGAAAAGTACCGAAGATCCCTCACCTTTATAGGCTAACCAAGAAGGATAATTGTCACCTGGAAGGAAAGAATCACCAGAATTGGTTGCCAATCCCTGTATCATGAACATATGCATAGTTACTTATGCAATTCTAATTATGCTATGCAAATGGACAATTTCTGCAATTTATTGAGTTAAAAATTAAAATAGTGTAGACAAATATATATATATATATAAACAAGGAAATTGATCGAATGAAAACAGGCAATACAGTTCCTTTCCACTTTCCTACAACTCGTCTTTAACAGTAACAATTGTAATAACTTATATATGTTTGTCTACAAATTCTTCTCTCTGGGTTTTACAATCTTGTCAACCTATAACAAAGATTTTTCATTAACTAGCTCTACTTGCATGTTACTATTACTTGTATTCCCTTCTTTGAAGAGTGTCTGATAATATGTAAGGCCTAGTATCAACATCTTAGAAAATCCAACCATTTTATGCCTTCCAGCTACTTTCTCTTCAAAACATAAGGAATATAGTATTCTCTTCAATTATGTAGAATAATTTTTTCCTTTTCACGCACAGTCGGTTCTAGAAAGTAAATGCTAGGATATAGAATATTGGATAAGAATAGTAAGAGTTGGTAAGTAGAAGTTACTTTAGTAAGTTGATAAGTTCGCTATGAGGTTGTTAAGAGTTGTTACTTCAGTTATTTTTAAAAAGTCTTTAAATAGCCCTAAACGGTAGAAGGGAAAGATAGGTTTGAATAATTAAGTTTAGTGACTAGAGAATGCTATAGTGTGAAAGAGGTTAACATCTTCACTATATACCTTTTGTATCTTCTCTTTCAAGTTCAACCTCACTACATCAATAAAAAGTTCCTTCATGCTTATCAAAAAAACAAATCCTTCATTGATTTGCAATCATTATTCTAGTTAGAATTATTCCTCTATTGATTCAAATCTGCCCAGTTTTAGGAATCCTTTCTTATGCCAAGAGAAATGTTCCTAACAGTAAATCAATTCTTTGTGAATACAAAAGGCTTGTGAGCCAATGTATGAAACATCTAGAAGCTTTGTTTTCTAATTAAGGGTATCTCTGTAGCAACATTTAGCTTATTGAAATTCTGGCTGGTACTCATTCAGAACTTAAAACAGATTACTTAAAATAACAGTTCAGAAGCAGCAATAATAAAGGACAGAAAAATAAACAACACAGGATGTTTGTTAACCCAGTTCGGTGTAAATACCACCTACGTCTGGAGGATACCAATCCAGGAAGGAAATCCACTATGAGGAATTAATCCTAAGACTCAAGACACAGACCCCTTGTCCCTAGTCTTCTGACTTAATCTCCTATAGTCTGATTTCTACCCAACACCTGAGTATAAGAAACCCCCTTCTTACTTCCTAATCAAGCAACTACAACCCAGTTACTTAACAAGTCTGAAATCTACCCAGTTTTGAAGAAACACTTCAAACTAACAATGACAACACTCGTACCTAAAGGCTTAGAGTGAATTACAACTCAAACACACCTAAACCAACTCAGATGAGTGGTGTACAAATAAAGCAAAAGCTTAACAAACTAAGACTTTAAACTCTCTGATTTCTGATATAAAATACGTGCATCTTCAAAGGTAGCAGCACATCTCCTTTTATAGGCTTCACCAGCTTTCTTAATTCTGAAGCCAATCTACTGCAATTGATATGTTTCTGAATTATGAAAGACTCAATAAGGAAACAAATATATCTGACTCCAATCTTGCACAGATTCTTCAACAAATATATTCAACATAAAACACGAAGCCAATCTTCAATAAAATCTTCAACAAATCAATCAGCATTCTAGAAACCTTCAGCCATAATAAATCCTTGATAAATCTTCCAAAGATACGCACAGAAAGAATCAGATTTAATGCAAAAATCCAGCTTCTGAAAACAGCTTCTGAAGTCCAGCTTCTGAAGGTCAACGCTGGTCAACGTCTGAACAGTGCGTCTGAAGTACTGTTCAGCGTCTGAAGGCACATTCAGCGTATGAAGCACTGTTCAGCGTCTGAAGGTCCAAGACTGCTTCTGAAGACTATTTCAGCTTCTGAAACTCCTCAAAACCACTTTCTTGCTTCTGAAGACTTCTTAAACACATGGAGATGCTTTGCTTGGGCACTTTGATTTTACCAAAACATGCAGCCAACATTTAAATACTCAACAATCTCCCCCTTTGGCAAATTTTTGGCTAAAATCAATGCTTCACAAAAAATCAGCTCTTCATTTCAACACAAGGAACTCAGCAATGAAGAACTACACAGTTCCAACAGAGATAGCAGCGGATACAAACTATGTTAAACCATCCAAACACATATGAAACACACAACAGTTTTAGTTTCTGATCTTCACATGTGAACTCCATGAACACTCCCCCTGAAGCTTCACAAAACACTCAAACATAACTACATACCAGCAAACCACACCAGCTTCAACACAACTCTCCCCCTGCAACTCAGCACACATGCAATACTCCCCCTGACTGCAGACATTTCTGAGAATGTTCTTCTGAAACTGATACAGCAATAAACACTTCAAGAATTCTAAGACACACAGCTCACAGCAATGCTCACAATTCAGGCACACCCCCTGAGACACAAACTCCCCCTCAAATAAATCTGCACAGCTCTTGTTAACAGTTTGAAATCTGAACAACTCTGTCAGCTTCTGAACACTCTGAATTCTGAACAAAGCAATCAACTTCTGAAACACATGAATTCTGAACAAGACAAAATCTGAACAAGCATAATCTGAAACACACAAGTTTTTCTCCCCCTTTTTAGCCACAAAATTTTGACAAAACACCATCATATAGGGAACAAAAACTACACAGGAATCTTCACAAAATTCTTCAAAATTAGTCCCAGTATCAGACTCAGACTCAGGATCACACTCAGCATTTGCAAAACTGGCAGGTACTCTATCTTCCTCACATCCAGCTTGCTCACCCTCTGCAATCTTTAATTGCTATAATTCTTCATGCAGACAAACACCCAACTTGCTTCTTAGATTCTCAAATTGCTTGGCATCCAAAGCTTTAGTGAAAATATCAGCAATTTGTTCTTCAGTATCCACATGTTCAAGCTGAACAATCTTTTCTTCCATAAGATTTCTGATAAAATGATGTCTGATATCAATGTGTTTGGTCCTGCTGTGCTGTATGGGGTTCTTAGAGATGTTTATAGCACTTAAATTGTCACAAAATAGTGTCATAACACCTTGTTCTATGTTGTATTCTTCAAGCATCTGCTTCATCCATACCAACTGTGAACAACTACTCCCAGCTGCTATATATTCAGCTTCAGCTGTAGACAATGAGACACAGTTTTGCTTCTTACTGAACCAAGAAATTAAATTATTTCCTAGAAAGAAACATCCACCAGAAGTACTCTTCTTGTCATCTGCACTTCCTGCCCAGTCAGCATCACAATACCCAATCAATTCAGAACTATCACTGTGTGAGTACATGATTCCATAATCACTTGTACTGTTGACATACTTCAAGATCCTCTTAACTTGTGTCAGATGACTCATCTTAGGATCAGCTTGATATCTTGCACACACTCCAACAGCAAAAGTAATATTAGGTCTGCTTGCAGTTAAGTACAGTAAACTCCCAATCATACTTCTTGTCATACCCCATTTTTTGACTCATATTTTTCTTTGTTTATTATTCTTTTTAGCTTTTATTATCTCATTATCATTTTTAATTTCTTACTTTTACCCTTAATAATCTTTATTTCTTTCATCTTTATTTTTGGATTTATTAATATTTATCACCATTATCATTACTATTATTATTATTAATATTATCATTATCACTATTGTTATTATCTTTTTCATTAATCATATTATTATTATCTTTTATATAAATGTTTTATTATTTATTATTATTATTATCATTATTATTATTACCATTACTAATATTATTATCTCTTTCATCATTATTATTGTTATCACCTTTATTATTATTATCATTACTATCATTGTTATTTTCATTATTTCTATTATTATTGTTTTTTATTTTATTTTAAAAAAAGAAAAAGGGGAGTTCGCAGAGCAAAGTTCCCATCGCTCTGCGAACTCTGCGATTTTTTGCAGATTTTTATTTCTTTGATTTATCTTTCTTTTGTTTTCATTATAGTCATTGTTGTTATCATTTATTGTTATTATTATCGTTATTATTACCAATTGTGGTTGTTTGGACCCAACAAAGAAAGAATTGAAGCATGTGCCATTAAAGCCAAGGTGAGAAGGTTTTTGTTCCAAGCCAAGCAAATTGGCTGCCCTTGGGCAGCCCTTATCCCTCCCAATTGACCTGCTACTGACCCTGAGCTTGCCAGCCAGCAGCTTGCTTGTTTTCCTTCCTCCTTTCTCCCCAAAACCAGTCAAACACAGCTGGTTTTGCTTGCCCAAAGACCATGTGTGCTGCCCTGTTTCAGCAGCTTTTCCTTCCTTCTCACACCAGCCCACATGTTCCTTTTGTTTTCCCCCAACCTCTGTACATGGCAGCACACGTTTTTCTTGCTTGACCCTGTGCGCACCTCGTTTAAAAAATGCGCAATCCTCCGAGGACGTCCGCGAACGCTCGGAGGGCCTTGTGAAGTCGCCACCAAAGTTTTTGTGTAAAGGGAAGGTTGATAAACCCTTAAGTTCTTTGTTTGAAGGGAAACGATAATAAAACCCTTGACGATGAGGAAAAGGATTGGTCATCGCAACCATTGTCGGGTTCGGGAGTCGATTACGCAAGGGGAATGTATTAGCACCCCTCACGTCCGTTGTACTAAACGGGAACCTTCTATTTGACTAAAGCTTAAATTGTTTTTAAATGTTTTGCGCGCATGCTTATCTATGTCAAAATATAATAAAAGGGGGGAAGAAAGAGATGAAAACAAACGAAAGGGAAAAAGAAAGTTTTTTATTATTGCGCTTGACAAGATGTCGATCTTGTTCCTACGTATCTCCCGGTAGTCGGAGAATTCAAAGCGTATGTAGTTCTTTGGTAGAAAAACGTACATGTGTTGGTTATTTTTAAAATGGACGATGTTTTGACCATATTCTTGCGATTAAACGTAGCTTGTATGCTCGCGGATGGGAGACTTAAGCGTATAGCTTGTATGCTCGCGCATGGGAGACTTAAGCGTATAGCTTGTATGCTCGCGCATGGGAGACTTAAGCGTTTGTTTACGAATCGCGCTTAGAATAGGTAAAACATGTCCGTTGGGTAAGAGGGTTCGATTTGGTCGCGTTGGGACCAAAAGAGGTGCAATGGACTCAATTGAGTCGATCATTGACCGGGGTGACTCAAACGAGTCGGGGGATTGAATCTAATGGCCACGGGGGACCAAAAGGTTCGGATTGACCACAAGGGGTCAAGATTTGGTTTGGTTATGGTCGGATACATTGAAAATGGAATGACGATTGTCCGAACGACGAGACATACGTCACGCATTCGTACAATCGGGGCAATGGAGAGACATACGTCACACCATCCCTTTTTCATTCAAGTTTTTGGTTGAATCTCTTTAGAAATCCCAAAGTTTATCAAAACATTTGATTTGGAACTCAAAGTGAAGAGGTTTTAACAATTTTGTTAGAAAACGCACAAGTTCGGCTCGTTTTGCGAACGGTTTTGAAAAGCGAACAAATTCGGCGTATGTTCACGTTTGGGTTTTGAAAATCATGAACAATGTTTATTGTTCAAGTTTTAATTTGAAATAATGAACATAGCTTGTTTGTTCAAGTTGTTTTGAAAGTTTGGAGACATAACTTGTTTTGCAAGTTATCCACAAAAGTGTTACCCGAACTTGCAAATTTTCCAAAATTATGCAAAATCCTTGAATAGGTTTGGATAAAATGGGTTTTAAAACTCCTAGGTTCTGAGCTCTTGGGCTAGAACCTCAAAAATTGGCCATTTGGGAGCCTAAACTCAGATTCTGAGTTCTGTCATGGTCGCTCTGCGACCATGACTTCGCACTGCGAACAATGCGAATTTTTGAGTTCAGAAGCTGTTTCTGAACTATTGTTCAGAAACAACTTCTGAACACACTCAGGACCTTTCAGGAGAGTGAAAAGCTTTGAGTTTTTGCAATGAAAAGGGCTGGACAAACCAGTTTTGATGTTTTGAAAACCTTGGGATTTCTTTTGAAATTCAAAAGGGGTTTTTAGAACAAAATGGTTTTGGACCAAAATTGCTGTGCAAGCACAATTATAAATGCAAGACAAAGGCTTAGAAACTTACAGAAATCCATAGCAAAGCTCCAGCTGCAATGGATTTGAATTGGTTGAAGGTTCTTGCAAAGGTTTTTGAATATTGGTGATGATTTTTGGACTTTGGCAAAGCTTTGTGTTTGATTGGTTTTTTGCTGGTGCTTTGGCTGGAATGAGTAGTGTTTCTTTGTGTGTAATTGCTCTTTGAATTGCTGTATTGACTGCTTAATTCATGCTGCATTTCCTCTTGCCTTGCATCTCTATTTATAGGCCAAAATGCAATCTCAAGTAATGATGAAAATCCATAAGACCTAGCTGATTTGTGGGCTAAATTCAGGCTATTTGGCTTTGCATTTAATGCTAATGGATAGAGGCAACCTTGCCTTGTGCCAAGGGTTAAAGGCTTGACTGATTTCAGCCACAAATTCAATGGTCTTTGGGATAGAAATGATGAGAAACATGGTTGGATTGCAATTGGCCAAGCTTGGGGATTGATCCTTGCAATCTCAATGGTTGATCAATAAAAACGTGCACTGTGATGTGCAGAGATTGGGGGATGCAAAAGGCTATATGTGGCTGGTGTGAGAGGTGAAAAGCTGTTGCAAAAACAGGGTAGGCAATCATGGCTTTTTCAAGTGAAAAACCCAGCTGGGTTTGACTGGTTTTGGGGGAGCAAGCAGGAAGAAAGTCTTCAAGCAGGTGGCTGGCAACCTTGGGGTGGTTAACAGGTCACTTGGGAGGGACAAGAGCTGCCCAAGGGCAAGCCCACTTGCTTGTCACATGCTAGGTTGGAAGAAAAAGCTTCCTACCTTGGCATTAATGGCAAGTCTCTCAATTCTGGTTTTGCTTGGCCCAATTAGCCATGAATGCTGACTAAAATAATTATGCAAATGATGTGCAACAAATTCTGGAATTAAATCAAAGAAACCAAAAATCTGCAGAAAAATCGCAGACTTCGCAGTGCGAAGTGACCTTCGCAGTGCGAAGTCATCATTTTTGAAATGTTGACTTTTTTGTTGACTTTGGTTGACTTTGACTTTTTTCCTCTCTTTGATTTTTTTTTGTTTTTTTTGTTTTAAAAGGCTTAGGACAAAATTGGGGTACTACAGCTGCCCCTACTTAATTGTGTCTTTGCATAGAGTGTGTGAGTGCTGAGGGCATCTCATGAACTCTTTGCGAAGATCAATTAAGTAAAAGAAGGACCCGAATTTTGTCCTTCGCGGTACGAAAGCAAGGTAAAAGATCGTCACTTAAACATTTGAGACGTGTATGAACGCTCAAAGGGTTAGGCAATTAGATCTGAAGAGAAAAAGATTGTCACCTAATCAGGTGATTTCAATCTGCGAGACGTGTATGAACGCTCGAAAATAAAAGGCTTACGAGACGTGTATGAACGCTCGAAAGGTGAAAGAAAAAAAACTTTTGCGAGACGTGTATGAACGCTCGAAAAGGAAAAGCCTACGAGACGTGTATGAACGCTCGAAAGGTAAAGCCTACGAGGCGTGTATGAACGCTCGAAAGGTGAAAGAAAAAACTTTTGCGAGACGTGTATGAACGCTCGAAAAGGAAAAGCCTACGAGACGTGTATGAACGCTCGAAAGGTGAAAGAAAAAACTTTTGCGAGACGTGTATGAACGCTCGAAAAGGAAAAGCCTACGAGACGTGTATGAACGCTCGAAAGGTGAAAGAAAAAACTTTTGCGAGACGTGTATGAACGCTCGAAAAGGAAAAGCCTACGAGACGTGTATGAACGCTCGCAAGGTAAAAGAAAAAACTTTTGCGAGACGTGTATGAACGCTCGAAAAGGAAAAGCCTACGAGACGTGTATGAACGCTCGCAAGGTAAACAGATCGCCACCTAAACAGGTGATCTAATCGGACAAAGATAAAGGATCGTCACCTAAGCAGGTGGCCTTAATCTGGAATGATCATCACCTAATTAGGTGATTAGATCTGAAAAAGTCGTCTCCTGAATAGGTGCTTAGACTTAACTGGGGAAATAGGATCTACCACTGTAGGGATAGTGTAATCGTCTCTAGGCATGGCTAGTACTTAGATTGTTGAAAAAGGAAACATGATTGTATGATGCATGACATGCTTCATGTTATTTTATGCAGTATGATATGCAATGCAATATGATATGAGATAGACTCAATCAAGGATTCCCGCTGGGGAATTGGGGACAGTTTGTGAAGGAGGTTCACTGGGGAACACTTGCTTAACTGTTGATGGATGCTGGCGAATATGTGATACTCACTGTTGAATCCTTGTTGAGGATGCATGACATGATTATGAAATGCATGTGTATGAATGATTTGGATATGCATGCGTGAATGAAATTGACATGATGCACGAATTATGTTATGCATGATATGTGGGATGCATGTTGAATGCTGGGAGTTAAGATTGGATTTTTTCTGGGGATTTGTTTTTGTGATTGCCAATGATGATTGGACTCTTGTTTTGGGTTGAGACTCCCTGGGGAATGTCAATAAGGTTTGGGCTTCATTGGGATATAAGGATCATTTTGGAAGCATGATCGATATCCAGCCTTGGTTGATGTTTGGATGTTTTGGGTGTTCTGACTGGGGAATTTGTTCCTCTAACCCTCGGGGTCTTTGCGCTTCACGTGCCGTGAGCTATGCACTTGCCTTTGCTGAAAAGCCTAAGTCCTTTGGTGCAATATTTTTGGGGGGAATTACCGCAATTCTTTCGAAATTTACGAAAATTCAAATAAAAACAACGTTTGTTTGTTTTTTTTTTGGAAGAAGTTTCCTTTGTTTAATTCCCATGTTTCAATGCATTTTTATCATGAATAAAACAAAATTTTATGCGCTAATGAGAACACAAAATAATAAAAGGAATTTTATTCAATGCAGATTTGACTTCTTGAATGGGTAAAAAAAAATACATGAAGTAAGAAGTGATTACTTCTCTGAGGAAAAATATAGAGAAAGACAAGAAAAAAGCAAAAAGAAATTGTTGGTTTTGGCACAACACATGCTATTTTCCTTATGACTTCGAGATTTTTTTTTTTGGAAGATACTGACGAGACCGATTCTTCTCCTCTTGAATCTTGTCCGGAGCTTGGATGTTGCAGTCATTGCCTTTTTCTTTTGTTAACCCCTAATTTTTGCCTGGACCGCTCTTTCGAGTTTTCAGTCCACCGGGGTGTATTTCCTTTTTTTGATGTCCTTTATTTTTGCCTAGACCGCCTTTTCAGGTTTTCAATCTAGCAGGATGCTCTCTATTGCCTAAATCGCCCTTTCAGGTTTTCGATTTAGCGAGCTTTTTCTCTTCTTTTTTTTTTTAGGCATAATACTTCTTGACTGCATCGGAGTTTACTGAGAGTGGGAACCCTTCTCCGTCCATAGTGGTGATGATCAAGGCTCCGCCAGAGAAGGCTTTCTTTACCACGTACGGTCCATCATAGCTGGGAGTCCATTTCCCTCGGGGATCTTTGTGGATAGGTAATATCTTCTTGAGCACTAGGTCTCCTTCTTTGAATTCTCGAGGACGGACCTTTTTGTCGAATGCTCTCTTGAGTCTCCTTTGATAGAGTTGTCCGTGACATATTGCCGTCAGACGCTTTTCCTCTATGAGATTCAGTTGGTCGAACCTTGTTTGGACCCATTCAGCTTCTTCTAGCTTGGTCTCCATCAAGACCCTTAACGAAGGGATTTCAACCTCTACGGGAAGCACGACTTCCATACCGTATACTAAGGAGAAAGGGGTTGCCCCAGTTGAAGTGCGAATGGCTGTTCTGTAGCCATGTAGCGCAAAGGGAAGCATCTCGTGCCAATCCTTATATGTTGCTACCATCTTTTGGATGATCTTCTTTATGTTCTTATTGGCTGCTTCTACCGCACCGTTCATCTTTGGTCGGTAAGGGGAGGAATTATGGTGCTCAATCTTGAAATCTTTGCACAACTCCTTTATTGTCTTGTTGTTCAGGTTTGCCCCATTATCAGTGATGATTTTGGGGGGAGTGCCGTAACGGCAAATGATTTCCTTCTTGATGAATCGGGCTACCACTTGTTTGGTTACGTTTGCATACGAAGCTGCTTCTACCCATTTGGTGAAGTAGTCGATGGCAACGAGGATGAAGCGATGTCCATTTGACGCTTTGGGCTCGATCATTCCAATCATGTCTATGCCCCACATAGAGAAAGGCCAAGGTGAAGTCATGACGTTCAGGGGAGTTGGTGGTACATGCACCTTGTCGGCATAAATTTGGCACTTATGACATATTTTGGCATAGCGGAAACAGTCAGCTTCCATGGTTAGCCAATAATAGCCCGCCCTTAGGATTTTCTTTGCCATTGCATGCCCATTGGCATGGGTTCCAAAAGATCCCTCGTGGATTTCTTTGATGAGCATGTCCGCTTCATGTTTATCCACACATCTGAGCAGGACCATGTCGTAATTTCTTTTGTAGAGGGTATTTCCACTGAAGAAGAACTGGGATGCCAATCTCCTGAGGGTTCTCTTGTCGGTGTGTGAGACATTTTCTGGATACTCTTGTTCTTCGAGATATCGCTTGATGTCGTAGAACAAGGGTTTGTTGTCAAGTTCTTCTTCGACTGATGCACATACAACCGGTTTGTCTCTACGATCCATCTTTATGATTGGTGCTTCATTGTGGAAATTTACTTGGTACATTGATGATAATGTAGCCAAAGCATCCGCCACCTGGTTTTTCTCTCGAGGTATGTGATAGAAGTTGATTTCATCAAAATGCTCAATCAACTCAACAACCCGGGCTCGGTAGGGGATTAAATTGGGATGTTTTGTTTCCCATTCTCCTTTGACCTGATAGATGACTAAGGCTGAGTCACCGTATACTTCAAGGGTTTTGATCCTTAGATCAATTGCTGCTTCGAGACCTAGGATACATGCTTCATATTCCGCCATGTTATTGGTGCAGTCAAAGCATAACCTTGCTGTGAAGGGTTGATATCCGTTTCTTGGGGAGATTAAAACTGCCCCGATCCCGTGTCCCATGGCATTTGAGGCGCCGTCGAAAGCGAGTTTCCATCGAGCTCTCGGTTCTGGTCCTTCATCATCGCTTGTGACCTTTTCGTCATTCAAAGCTACGACATCTTCATCCGGGAAGTCGAATTGTATGGGTTGGTAATCCTCCAATGGTTGGTGAGCAAGGTGCTCAGATAAAACACTCCCTTTAATGGCTTTTTGAGCAACGTATTGGATGTCGTACTCAGACAGCAGCATTTGCCAACGGGCTATCTTCCCTGTGAGGGCAGGCTTTTCGAAGATGTACTTGATGGGATCCATCTTCGATATCAACCAAGTTGTATGGGTCAACATGTATTGCCTTAGGCGTCGAGCAGCCCATGCTAAAGCGCAGCAAGTCTTTTCAAGTGAAGTATACCTTGTTTCACAGTCGGTAAACTTCTTGCTTAGGTAGTAGATTGCGTGCTCTTTTCTTCCCGTTTCATCTTGTTGTCCTAACACACAACCCATTGATCCTTCAAGTACGGTTAGGTATAAGATGAGGGGTTTACCCGGAACCGGAGGTATTAAAATTGGTGGTTCTTGCAGGTATTGTTTGATCTTGTCAAACGCCTCTTGGCAATCCTCATTCCAATGAACGGCTTGGTTTTTCCTTAGCAGTTTGAAGATTGGTTCGCAGGTAGCTGTCATGTGTGAGATGAACCTAGCGATGTAGTTCAATCTTCCTAAGAAACCTCGGACTTCTTTCTCGGTATTTGGCGCTGGCATTTCTTGGATGGCCTTTACCTTGTCGGGATCCACTTCGATACCTCTTTGGCTGACGATGAAACCCAATAACTTCCCGGATCTAACGCCAAATGTGCACTTGTTAGGATTTAAGCGCAGCTTGAATTTTCTTAGGCGTTCGAAAAGCTTTTGTAAATGGACTAGATGATCCTCCTCCGTTTGGGATTTGGCAATCATGTCGTCGACGTAGACCTCAATTTCCTTATGGATCATGTCATGGAAAAGAGTTACCATTGCTCTTTGGTATGTTGCCCCGGCATTTGTTAATCCGAAAGGCATTACCTTATAGCAGAATGTTCCCCATGGGGTGATAAATGTGGTTTTCTCCATGTCTTCTGGAGCCATCTTGATTTGGTTATATCCCGAGAAGCTGTCCATAAAGGAGAAGACTGAGAATTGGGCTGTGTTGTCCACCAATATGTCGATATGTGGTAGCGGGAAATCATCCTTTGGGCTTGCTCTATTCAAGTCCCGATAATCCACACACATTCTAACTTTGCCATCCTTCTTCGGAACTGGCACAATGTTGGCAACCCATGTCGGATACTTGGTTACGGCTAAGAAGCCGGCATCGAATTGCTTTTTGACCTCCTCTCTGATCTTGAGAGCCATATCAGGTCGAGTTCTTCTCAATTTCTGCTTCACTGGCGGGCATTCCGGCTTGAGTGGCAGTTTGTGTACAACGATGTTAGGGTCTAAACCCGGCATGTCTTGATACGACCAAGCGAATACGTCCACGTACTCTTGCAGAAGCTTAATCAACTTTCCTTTCACATCTTCATGCAGGGAGGCTCCTATCTTGACCTCTTTCTTATCCTCTTCGGTCCCCAAGTTGACCTTTTCAACTGATTCTTGGTGAGGTTGTATTACCCTATCCCCTTGATTTGCAAGTCTGGACAATTCTTCAGGCGGTTCATAATCGTCCTCTTCATCATCTTCCGTTTGATTAATCGGGAAATCGAAGTCATAAGGGATTAAGGCAGTGTTGTTTTTGGAGGGTGGATTTGTAGATCTGCATGAGTATGATTTTTTTTTAGGCTTTTTGTAAAAAAAATTCTTTTTTTAAAACAAATGCAAAAAGAAAAAGACTCAAATGAACACAAAAGAGTGATTTTATTCATGATTGAAAATAACTTTAAAACATGGGGGCCCCACACGACTAATCATTTGCCTTGGGCAGAGCTAAATGATTTTTTTTAAAACAAAAAAAACAAACATGGTTTATTACTTGATCTTGGTAATGATCTCGGGAATTGCGATAGCCCTCCAATTGCTCAAAGCTTCATCCGAAGCGCAACGGTACACCAAATCAGGCACGTCTTCATCTACGTCTTCAAGTAGAGCCACTTGATCTTCATTGATAAATCCCGCACTGATGAATGTTTCTGAAATGGGGAGGATCCCTTGCTTTGGAGGCTTTGAGGAAGTTTCGGTTGATGGATGATACCCCAACCCGAAGCGATTCTTCTTCTCCGGTATGTCCACTAACTTGCCCCATCCGGCAGGTCGGCTCTCTTCTAGGGCCTCTCTTATTGCCCTCCATGATGACATGGCTGTCCTAGCCTCTTTCTTGGGCTTTGAGCTCAAAGTCGCGACATTCGCCACTTCCAAAGACTGGAAGGGAACATCCACAGCTTCTTCGTCCGTTTCTATATAACGAAATGATGAGAGATGGCTTACCATCATGTCCTCTTGCCCGGAAACTACAATCATTTGGTTATCAATGATGAACTTAAGTTTCTGGTGCAGAGTAGAGGTGATGGCTCCGGCCGCATGAATCCATGGTCGTCCGAGAAGACAACTGTATGTTGGATTAATATCCATGACTTGGAAGGTTATGGTGAAAACCTTAGGCCCGATTTGGACTGGTAAGTCGATCTCCCCTACGACGGCTCTTCTTGACCCATCGAAGGCTTTTACGACCAAGGCGCTGGGCTTCATTACTGTCCCTTCACAAGATAGCTTTAGGAGGGTAGTCTTGGGCATGACATTCAATGATGACCCCGTGTCCACTAGCACTCGAGAGAGGATGTGGTCCATGCATTTCACGGAGATATGTAAGGCGCGGTTATGAATATGCCCCTCGTCAGGTAGCTCATCGCCGTTGAAACCCAAGTACCTACTTGAGGTAATATTTCCGACTATCCCGTCGAATTGGTCCACAGGAATGTCCTTTGTGACATGTGCCTCACTGAGGATCCGCAGCAACGCTTCTCGGTGTGCTTCCGAGCTTAGTAGTAGGGATAACATGGAGATCTTTGAGGGAGTTTGACCTAGCTGGTCAATGATCTTATACTCGCTCTTTTGGATTATCCTTAAGAACTCTTCGGCCTCTTTTTGTGGGGTTGCCTTTTGAGAGGGCCCCGCTTGGTTCTCCTTTTCCTCCACGCTCTTTTCTTTGAGCGGCTCTCCTGGTAGTACGGCTGGCGTCTTCCCGAGTTCTTTCGGAGCGAAGACTCTACCACTTCTGGTTATTCCTCCAACACCGGTAATGTTAGTGATGCTGGGCTCAATTTTGGCTAGTGGTTTTCCTTCCACATAGGCCACAGGTTGGTAATTCCATGGTACCCTCTTCGTGTTTTCAAAAGAGAAGGGTGCAGGTACGTGGAATATTATGGGCAGTATGGGCATTGGTAACTCTCTCCTTTGGTAAGGGATTTCGAGAGGTTTTGGGTCATGAGACTCCAAGGTAGCAACGTCCATGCCGTCCTTTATATAACCCATTTGGATCCAACCTTGGTCCATTAGTTCTTGAAGACAGCTCTTCAGCTCTCCGCACTTGTCCGGGTTGATTTTGCAGGCTTCACAGTTGGCGTGCATTTCCTCGAACAAACCAAAACCGGTTAAACGCTCCCTTATGATTGACAGGGGGGTCTTAACATTGGCTACCTTCTTGATTGGACCAAAGTCCTCTTGTTCTTCCACCGCATTTACAGAGGGACCCGCATGCCCCGGCAATGGGTTATTCTTTACATTGGGGTTTTCCTCTTTGAAGGATAACAGCTTCTTGTCAATGAGACTCTGGACCTTGTATTTGAGTGCTTTACATCCTTCAATATTGTGCCCCGGGGATCCCGCATGGTATTCGCATCTTGCGTTGGGATTATACCAAGGTGGATATGGTGGCACCAAAGCTGGTAATGGTTTTATCTCGACCATGCCCTTTTGAATTAAATATGGCAAAATCTGACCATATGGCATGGGTACGGGATCAAACTGCCTATTGTTGTAGTTGTTCCTCGGGCCCGCTTGGTTCCTCGGTGGGTACCCGCCTTGTTGTTGCTGCTGTTGATGAGGCAACACTGCTGGTTGTCGTGGTGGAGTTGCGGGAATTACTTGGGGTGAGTAATGCCCTTGAGCAGTTGCTGCTGCCACATAAGGATAGTGGTAGTGAGGCATTTGATTTGATGGTGGGCAAGATGGTCCCACTAGAACAGCATTTGTCTCCCCCTCTTTCTTTTTGTGAAAGTTGCTGGGGGGTCTCCTAGCTCCACTTTGAGCTTCTAGAGGGCCTTGGATCTTTCCCCTCTTTACCCCGTCCTCTATTCTTTCACCAACCATGACTAGATCGGAAAAGCCGGAAGATGTGCTTCCAATCATTTTGTCATAATATGGGCCTTGAAGTGTGCCCATAAAGGTGTCGACAAGCTCCCTTTCCAATAATGGTGGTTGTACACGAGAAGCTAATTCTCTCCACCGTTGAGTGTACTCCTTGAAGGACTCATTGCTTCTTTGCAGGAGGTTTTGCAGTTGCATCCTATTTGGAGCCATGTCCAAATTATATTTGTATTGCTTTAGGAAAGCATCGGCTAGATCCTTCCAAGTTTGGACGTGGGTACGCTCAAGTTGCATGTACCAATCCAATGATGCCCCGCTTAAACTATCTTGAAACACATGCACCATGAGTTTCTCGTTCATTGCGTAAGCTGCCATCTTCCTACAGAACATTCGTAGATGGTTCCGAGGGCATTGTATTCCCTTGTACTTTTCGAAATCCGGTGCTTTAAACTTCGGAGGGATCACCACGTCGGGCACTAGGCACATATCCAAAGCGTTGTGGGCACCGTATGAACTGAACCCTTCGACAGCTTTCAACCTTTCTTCCAAAACTCGATACATTTGGGTGGTATCGTTGTCTTGGTGGGTGGTGTCGGGAGCAGACTGCCTTGGCTGATTATTTTTCACATCATGGGAAATCACCTCATGCTGAGTAGTGGAAGTTCCTTGAGGACGACGCTCTTCGTTCCTTACGGGGATTGTGAGCGGTGGTGGAGGTGGTCCATGGCCCTCATTTTCAAACGGTGGGGTATAACCCACAGGTAAGCCGTAAAGAGGCCATTGCACATTGGCCGCATCCGTTACTGGGCGAGGATTACTCTCTTATGCCGATAGAGCTTGCATTAACTCTAGCATCTGATCCATCTTCCCCTTCATTCCATCAACCTCATCTCTCAAAGCCGCTTGAGTTTGTTCCAAATTGTCCATGATCCTTTGTTTGTTAGCTCGTGTTCCGTACGAGTGTTGGAGATCTGGTTCTTGGACCGAGGGCTTTCGGGGTTTTCGGGCTATGATTGCTTTGAACTGTTTTTAGGGAAATGAATGAGTTTTTTTTTTGAAAAAAATGCATGAAGATGCATGTGGATGTATGCATGCGATGAGTATGCAAAATATGCGTTTTTATTTTTTATTTTGCTTTATGGAGGAATTTAAAGGTGCACAATTAATATTAGCAATTTGAAATATTAAAGACCGGGAAATTGATTATGCTTCAAAATATATTTGATTAAATAACATTTGTTTACAAAGTGTAACTAATGCTATTACAAATCAAATAGCCGCTCGCTTCTCGGCTTTGCTCATCTCCTCCCTATAGAAATCTATGGTGTCCTTGCAGAACTTCATAAACTTCTGGATCTCCATAGGGATGACAAAGTAGGGCATGACCATCTCGGCCTCCGCTAGCCTCTTTGGAAGTTGGGTGATTACCAAGTTCGAGAATGCAACCAATTTAGTGAAATCCTCACTTAATCGGGTGGCGTCTTGCCATACACACTCAATCACTTCCTTGCGCTGGTCTAGCTTGACTCTTGCACTTCTAATTTCATCATGTAGTTGTGCAATATGGTCCCCGTGAGCTCTTGCAATCTTGTCGAAGTATTCTTCGAATTTCTTGATGTCCTCTTCGAGACGATTGCATTTTAGCCTCCCTTGATGAGAAAGGCTCTCATGTCTTTGCCGCTGGACGCGTTCGGCTTGAAGCTGCTCTTTGTAGTCTTTAACTACTTCTTGGAGCTGTTGATTTTTCTCTTGAAATTTCAACCTCCATTTCCGTTGAGCTTCGATGGCTAATTCGCCAAACCTCTTGAGCTCTTGGTTGGAATGTAAGATTCTTTCCAACTCTTCGTCCTTGGCCACAAGGTTGGCATCCGCACTAACCAAGCCGCCTCCTATCCAATCTCTCTTCCCTTCGGAGATTCTTAGCCGCTTTTGGCACACTAGGAGAGAATTTGTCACTTCATCTCGATTTCTCTTCGTCCTAGTGATTTCTCCTAAAGCTTGGAGGTGCTTCAATTCCAAGTCTCCGTTTTTGTTTTGGAGTTCTTGAATTTTAGCTTTGAGTTCCTCCGCTTCTTTGTTAGGAATGGTTGCAATAGGTTTAGGTGTAGGAGATTTTGGAGGGCTTATGACCACAAAGGGTAACTTGATTGCTTTGACCCTCTCCTTCACCCATTGAGTATAAAGGGGTTTGGCGACACAGTTTCTCTTGCCGACCCTTCCTTTGTGCACTTGGCTCCATGCTCCCCGGATTCTCTCTAGCAATGCCGGGTCTTGATCGCCTTCCCTTAAGAAGAAAGCTTCCAACAAAAGGTCATTGGGTTTATCTTCCATTGAAAAACCTAGTTGTCGGAGAGAGAGGACCGGATTGTAGTTAATACATCCCTTAGTACCAATGAGGGGTACATTAGGGAAGTCCCCGCAACTGAGGATGATTTCCGGGTCCTCTAAATTTGGAGAAAACCAATGGATGTCCTTCTCGGCGAGGGTTGTCATCCGTTGCGACCATTTGAGCTTGGCCCGGTTTTCCACAAAGTCTCGGTTTCTTGGCATGTGGGACATCATCCAAATTTGCACCACGGGAGTACAACAAGAAATTTTGCGTCCCCTTGCTTGTTCATGCCTAGAGTAGAGGGTATGATAAAAATCCGCCAAAATTGTGGGAACCGGATTTTTAGTCATAAATACCTCTAAAGCCGGAAAGTCTATGAAATCGTCCATGTTGGGGAATAAGACAATCCCGTAGACTAAGAGGGCTAGGATGGCGTTGAATGCTCCTCCCTCTTTGTTGGCTAACATCTCCCAAGCTTTGGCCTCCAAGAACTTTCTTGTGAATCCCTTAAGGTTTCCTCTAACTTCCAAGTTAGATGCTACTTCTTGGGTGTCAAGGTATAAGGATTCGGCGATGGCTTCTAATGTGGGGTCTTTTCCCGGACCGAGATAGAGTTCATGACCCTTCATGCTACAACCCAAAATCTTCTCAAATTCTTCCAAAGTCGGCGCTAGTTGGAAATCTTGAAATGTGAAGCACCGTAGAGGTGGGTCGAAGAATTGCGCCAAAGTGGTTAAGGCCGTTGAATCTATTCTCACGGGTAGGAGATCAAGGATTAGCCCATAGCTTGCCTCGAAAATACTCTTGTTGACCGAAGAGAGCCTTTTACTTAGAGCTAATAAACTTTCCACCCTAGGAGCTTTAATCTTGAAGGCGAGCGTATTTTTGTTCCCGGAATCCATATTTCTTTTTGCTAATATTTGGTTGTTCTTTTTAAATTCCTATAAAGCAAAATGATGCGAAAATTACTTTCATGAATGCAAATGATATGCAAGGGTATGGTTTATGAAGGTTCGGAACTTCCCCCCATCCTCACATGTAAGCTCTAAAAGGTGAAATTTCCTAAGAAGAGGTCTCTAGAGTCATAGATCTCACATGGAATTAGGGTTGTCTATGGACATACGTCGACATGACTTCAATTAATTCCACGTGAAAATCTCCTCTAAGCGGGGTTGGGCATCCTACCTCACGGACATACGTCAACGCGGGCTTCCGCTCACAACCTCCTTCTAACTTAGTTTTTTTCTCAAGCTCGGGTAGAGAGCCTCACACGTCCGGCATTAACCCGAACAATGTGGAGTAACATCGCTCAAGTAACCCCCGCATTTGATATATATGATATGAATATAAAGCAAAATAAAGCAATTATAAACATAAAGCAATAGATATGATACAAATAAATAAAATACAAGCATGGCGCGCAAAGAAAATAAAAACAATTGGCTTTAAAAGCCAAATAGGATAGGCTTGACCCGCTAGTGGGAAAAGGGTCCCCAGTGAAGTCGCCAGCTGTGCGCACCTCGTTTAAAAAACGCGCAATCCTCCGAGGACGTCCGCGAACGCTCGGAGGGCCTTGTGAAGTCGCCACCAAAGTTTTTGTGTAAAGGGAACGTTGATAAACCCTTAAGTTTTTTGTTTGAAGGGAAACGATAATAAAACCCTTGACGATGAGGAAAAGGATTGGTCATCGCAACCATTGTCGGGTTCGGGAGTCGATTACGCAAGGGGAAGGTATTAGCACCCCTCACATCCGTTGTACTAAACGGGAACCTTCTATTTGGCTAAAGCTTAAATTGTTTTTAAATGTTTTGCGCGCATGCTTATCTATGTCAAAATATAATAAAAGGGGGGAAGAAAGAGATGAAAACAAACGAAAGGGAAAAAGAAAGTTTTTTATTATTGCGCTTGACAAGATGACGATCTTGCTCCTACGTATCTCCCGGTAGTCGGAGAATTCAAAGCGTACGTAGTTCTTTGGTAGAAAAACGTACATGTGTTGGTTATTTTTAAAATGGACGATGTTTTGACCATATTCTTGCGATTAAACGTAGCTTGTATGCTCGCGGATGGGAGACTTAAGCGTATAGCTTGTATGCTCGCGCATGGGAGACTTAAGCGTATAGCTTGTATGCTCGCGCATGGGAGACTTAAGCGTATAGCTTGTATGCTCGCGCATGGGAGACTTAAGCGTTTGTTTACGAATCGCGCTTAGAATAGGTAAAACATGTCCGTTGGGTAAGAGGGTTCGATTTGGTCGCGTTGGGACCAAAAGAGGTGCAATGGACTCAATTGAGTCGATCATTGACCGGGGTGACTCAAACGAGTCGGGAGTTGAATCTAATGGCCACGGGGGACCAAAAGGTTCGGATTGACCACAAGGGGCCAAGATTTGGTTTGGTTATGGTTGGATACGTTGAAAATGGAATGACGATTGTCCGAACGACGAGACATACGTCACGCATTCGTACAATCGGGGCAATGGAGAGACATACGTCACACCATCCCTTTTTCATTCAAGTTTTTGGTTGAATCTCTTTAGAAATCCCAAAGTTTATCAAAACATTTGATTTGGAACTCAAAGTGAAGAGGTTTTAACAATTTTGTTAGAAAACGCACAAGTTCGGCTCGTTTAGCGAACGATTTTGAAAAGCGAACAAATTCGGCGTATGTTCACGTTTGGGTTTTGAAAATCATGAACAATGTTTATTGTTCAAGTTTTAATTTGAAATGATGAACATAGCTTGTTTGTTCAAGTTGTTTTGAAAGTTTGGAGACATAACTTGTTTTGCAAGTTATCCACAAAAGTGTTACCCGAACTTGCGAATTTTCCAAAATTATGCAAAATCCTTGAATAGGTTTGGATAAAATGGGTTTTAAAACTCCTAGGTTCTGAGCTCTTGGGCTAGAACCTCAAAAATTGGCCATTTGGGAGCCTAAACTCAGATTGTGAGTTCTGTCATGGTCGCTCTGCGACCATGACTTCGCACTGCGAACAATGCAAATTTTTGAGTTCAGAAGCTGTTTCTGAACTATTGTTCAGAAACAACTTCTGAACACACTCAGGACCTTTTAGGAGAGTGAAAAGCTTTGAGTTTTTGCAATGAAAAGGGCTGGACAAACCAGTTTTGATGTTTTGAAAACCTTGGGATTTCTTTTGAAATTCAAAAGGGGTTTTTAGAACAAAATGGTTTTGGACCAAAATTGCTGTGCAAGCACAATTATAAATGCAAGACAAAGGCTTAGAAACTTACAGAAATCCTTAGCAAAGCTCCAGCTGCAATGGATTTGAATTGGTTGAAGGTTCTTGCAAAGGTTTTTGAATATTGGTGATGATTTTTGGACTTTGGCAAAGCTTTGTGTTTGATTGGTTTTTTGCTGGTGCTTTGGCTGGAATGAGTAGTGTTTCTTTGTGTGTAATTGCTCTTTGAATTGCTGTATTGACTGCTTAATTCATGCTGCATTTCCTCTTGCCTTGCATCTCTATTTATAGGCCAAAATGCAATCTCAAGTAATGATGAAAATCCATAGGACCTAGCTGATTTGTGGGCTAAATTCAGGCTATTTGGCTTTGCATTTAATGCTAATGGATAGAGGCAACCTTGCCTTGTGCCAAGGGTTAAAGGCTTGACTGATTTCAGCCACAAATTCAATGGTCTTTGGGATAGAAATGATGAGAAACATGGCTGGATTGCAATTGGCCAAGCTTGGGGATTGATCCTTGCAATCTCAATGGTTGATCAATAAAAACGTGCACTGTGATGTGCAGAGATTAGGGGATGCAAAAGGCTATATGTGGCTGGTGTGAGAGGTGAAAAGCTGTTGCAAAAACAGGGTAGGCAATCATGGCTTTTTCAAGTGAAAAACCCAGCTGGGTTTGACTGGTTTTGGGGGAGCAAGCAGGAAGAAAGTCTTCAAGCAGGTGGCTGGCAACCTTGGGGTGGTTAACAGGTCACTTGGGAGGGACAAGAGCTGCCCAAGGGCAAGCCCACTTGCTTGTCACATGCTAGGTTGGAAGAAAAAGCTTCCTACCTTGGCATTAATGGCAAGTCTCTCAATTCTGGTTTTGCTTGGCCCAATTAGCCATGAATGCTGACTAAAATAATTATGCAAATAATGTGCAACAAATTCTGGAATTAAATCAAAGAAACCAAAAATCTGCAGAAAAATCGCAGACTTCGCAGTGCGAAGTGACCTTCGCAGTGCGAAGTCATCATTTTTGAAATGTTGACTTTTTTGTTGACTTTGACTTTTTTCCTCTCTTTAATTTTTTTTGGTTTTTTTGTTTTAAAAGGCTTAGGACAAAATTGGGGTACTACAGACCCCTCAAGATTACAAGGACCAATCCCAAGGGACAGCCCAATTGCAAGCCAGCCCTGTTTTTCCACTTTTCATCATCATTGCTATCAAAAATCAGCTTCATTGATGGCTGGATTTGGTCCAAGATTGCAAGGCAATGTCACCTCTTCCCTTTTGCATTAAATGCAAAGCAATTAGCCTGGTTTTTAGCCCACACAAACAGCCTGCTCTAGGAGATTTTCATCATTGCAATTGATCCTCATTTTGCCTATAAAAGGAATGCAATGCATAAGGATTCAACACAGTTGAAAATACAGATTTTTGAGAGAGAATAGAGAGTTCAATACACAGATTTTACACTCCTTCCAGCAAGAAAACACTAGTTTGTTTGTCATCCATAATTTCATCAACATTCCAACTTTTGCAAAATCACAATTAACCAAGTCCTTTCCTATCTCTTGCCATACAAGCATTGCTAGGAGTTCTGTAAGTATTCTAAATTCTTTAACTTTCATTGTGTATTGCTGCTTGCATCATTAACTTTGTTTAAATTCATTTTGCTCAAAAAACCACTCTTTTGAAACTCCAAAGGAATCTCAAATTTGCAAAACACTAAACTGAGTTGTTGCACTCATTTTCTTGCTATTTTTCAAAGGATTTTAATCCCCTTGAGGTTCTGAAGCTTATTCAGAAGCAGCTTCTCAACAGAAGTTCAGAAGCAGCTTCTGAATTCAGTTTTTCGCAGAGTTCGCAGAGCAAAGTCATGGTCGCTCTGCGACCATGACAGAACTTGGGTTCGCAGAGCCAAGTTCAGGTTGCTCTGCGAAATTGGCAGAACTCTGAATCTGAGTTCAGGCTTCTAAAAAGCCAATTTTTGAGGTTCTAACCTAAAAACTCAGAACCTAAGAGGATTAAAACCCATTTTGTTTAAAACATGACAAGATTTTTGCATACTATTGGAAATTTCACAAGTTTGAGCATTAATTTTTGGATAACGTGCGGAACAAGTTATGCTCATTAAACTTTCAAAATCCAACTCGAGCAATAAGCCGAGTTCAGGTTGCTCTGCGAAATTGGGAGAACTCAGAATCTGAGTTCAGGCTTCTAAAAAGCCAATTTTTGAGGTTCTAACCTAAAAACTCAGAACCTAAGAGGATTAAAACCCATTTTGTTTAAAACATGACAAGAGTTTTGCATACTATTGGAAATTTCACAAGTTTGAGCATTAATTTTTGGATAACTTGCGGAACAAGTTATGCTCATTAAACTTTCAAAATCCAACTCGAGCAATAAGCCATGTTCATTATTTCAAAACTAAACTTGAACAATAACCTTGTTCATGATTTTCAATCAAACGTGAACTTGAGCCGAACTTGTTCATTTTTTCAAAATCAAACTCAAATTTGAGCCGAACTTGTGCATTTTCCAAACTTGTGCAATCTTTCCGTGAACTTGTTCATTTTTGCAAACTTGAATGACACTTGTTCTTGAGTTCCAATAACTTAAGCAACAAGCTATGTTCATTATTTTCCCACAAACTTGAACAACAAATTTGTTCATGATTTTCAACAACTTTGTTCCTAAATTCCAACACACTTGAACAAAGCTTGTCCCTTTTTGCATCATAAGCTTAAAACGAGCTTGTGCATCCTTTCAAAATTTGAACAACCTTTGCTCAAGGTTGCAACAACTAATTTGAGCAACAAAATTTTCATTAGGTATTTTAACCAAGTGTTTTGTTCCTCTTTGAGATTTCTTTGAGTTTCAACAAACAAAAACTTGAATGAAAAAGGAATGGTTTGACGTATGGCTCTCCATTCCCCGGTTGCACGAATGCTTGATGTATGTCTCGTTGTTCGGGCAATCGTCATTCTATTTTCAACGCGTCCAACGCGCTTTAACCTTTTATTGGTCCCTCGTGACCAATCCAATCTTTTCTTTGATCCCTCGTGGTCAATTTAAACTTTTCTTGGCCCCCGTGGTCAATTCGAACCCTTTCACGCCCGAGCGCGTTTTCCAACGGATACCATCGCCCGAGTGCGAGTCCGTCAATTTTTTAATCAAATCGTTTTTTACCTTTTTTAAGCTACCCTCATAACGGTAGTAGGTAAAAACTTTTTATCGGTCTTCATTAAGCTATCCAAATAACGATAGTAGACCACGTTTCCTTTTCAACCAAACTTTTTCGCTCGGGCGTGATCAAATCTTTTTCATGATTAAAATCAACCAACATACAAACTTTTTCTATCAAAGAACTACGTAAGCTTTGAATTCTCCATCGCACCCGGAGATACGTAGGAGCAGGATTCATATCTTGTCAAGCCCATTAATAAAAAAATTTCTTTTTCCTCTTTACATATTTTTTCTTTTTCCCTTTTAATACATTCAAGCATGCAAGCAAAACGTCAAAAACATTATAGCCTTAGCTAACTAGGAGGTTCCCGTTGAGTACAACGGATGTGAGGGGTGCTAATACCTTCCCCTCGCATAATCGACTCCCGAACCCAAAATCTTTAACATTAAGGTAATTTCGAACTTTTTTCCTTTTTTCCCCGAAAAATTAAAAGTTCAGTCGTGATTTAAAATTAGTGATTCAACGCTTGTCAATAGCTTGATATCCGAAATTCGACGCGACACTTTTGTACTGGCTTTGATCAATTGAAACTCCTTGTTCATCCTTAGTTAACTTCAGATGTGTAGCAGCAGGTGTTCTCTTATGGCTAGCAGTTTCCATTCCAAATTTCTTCACTATATTCTTGGCATATTTACTCTGAGAAATGAATATAGTATCTTCCATTTGTTTGACTTGCAATCCCAGAAAATATGTAAGTTCCCTAACTAGACTCACTTCAAATTCTGACTGCATCTGCTGGACAAACAACTGAACCATCTTGTTTGACATTCCACCAAACACTATGTCATCCACATAAATCTGAGCTATCATTAAATTTCCATTTTCTTCTTTCACAAACAAAGTCTTGTCAGATCCTCCTTTTCTGTATCCTTGAGTCACAAGAAACTGAGTAAGTCTCTTATACCAAGCTCTAGGTGCTTGCTTTAATCCATACAATACCTTCTTCAATTTGTAAACATGATCTGGAAATTTATGATCCACAAACCCCTTAAGCTGTTCAACATAGACCTCTTCTTGTAGACAACCATTCAGAAAAGCACTCTTCACATCCATCTGAAAAAGTTTGAACTTGAGAATGCATGATACTCCCAACAGTAATCTTATGGACTCTAATCTGGCCACATGTGCAAAGGTTTCATCAAAGTCAAGTCCCTCTACTTGAGTATAACCTTGAGCAACTAACATTGCCTTGTTTCTGACCACAGTTTCATGTTCATCTGTTTTGTTCTTGTAAATCCACTTAGTGCCAATGACATTCAAACCTTCTGGTCTTGGAACAAGATCCCACACTTCACTCCTTTTGAATTGATTCAACTCATCTTGCATTGCTTCAATCCAAAATTCATCAGTTAAAGCTTCTTTAACATTTTTGGGTTCAAATTTTGACACAAAACAAGAATCAGTAGCAACTGAGTCTGATCTTCTGGTTCTGACTCCTTGATCTAAGCTTCCAATAATTAAATCTCTAGGATGATCCTTCTGAACTCTAATGGATGGCCCTTTACCAGTAGAAAAATGATCTGGATGAAGTTCTGCTTCTTCAGACTCTACTTCATTTTCTGCTTCTGACAGTTGTTCTTCTGATGCTTCAGACTCTGGAACTACTTCAGACTCATCTCTTTCTTTCTCAGCAGACAGATCATCAATCACAACATTAATGGACTTCATCACAACCTTGGTTCTGAAATTAAACACCCTATAAGCTCTGTTGTTCACTGAATAACCCAGGAAAATTCCCTCATCAGACTTAGGGTCCAGCTTTCTTCTATTTTCTCTATCAGCCAAAATATAACATTTACTGCCAAACACATGAAAATATTTGATTGTAGGCTTCCTTCCTTTCCATAGTTCATAAAAAGTAGATCCAGTTCCCTTCTTTAAAGTCACTCTATTGTGTATGTAACAAGCTGTATTCATAGCTTCAGCCCAGAACATGTAAGGTAGCTTCTTAGCATGTAACATGACTTTTGCAGATTCTGCTAAAGTTATGTTCTTCCTCTCAACTACGCCATTTTGTTGAGGTGTTATAAGTGCAAAGAACTCATGCTTAATTCCTTCAGATGCACAGAAATCAGAAAATTTCTTGTTTTCAAACTCCTTCCCATGATCACTTCTGATTCTGATAATACCACAGTCCTTCTCTCTTTGTAACTGAATGCATAAATTTTTGAACACTTCAAAAGTATCTGATTTCTCTCTAACAAAGTTAACCCAAGTGAATCTGGAGTAATCATCAACCATCACAAATGCATATCTCTTTCCTCCAATACTCTCAACTTGCATAGGCCCCATTAAATCCATATGTAAAAGTTCTAGTACTTTAGTAGTTACCTGGTGTACTAATCTGGGATGAGACTTTCTTGTTTGTTTTCCAATTTGACAATCACCACAAACACTGTCCTCATTAATCTTCAGATTAGGTAGACCTCTGATAGCTTCAGTACTCAGGATTTTCTTCATGCCTTTCAGATGCAGATGACCTAGTTTTTGGTGCCAGAGTCTGACTTCCTCTTCTGTGCTCATGAGACAGGTAGTCAGGCTTCTTTCTTCTTCAGACACCCATAAATAACAGTTATCCTTAGATCTGCAGCCTCTCATCAGAACCTTACTTTCTTGATCAGTTACCAAACATTCTTCTTTGTTGAAATTCACCTTCAAGTCTTGATCACAAAGCTGACTTATACTGATCAAATTTGAAGTTAATCCTTTTACCAATAGCACATCATTAAGTCTTGGTAATCCATCACTGATTAAATCTCCTATTCCAAGAATCTCACCTTTTGATCCATCACCAAATGTTACATAACTTCTGGAATAAGGCTTTAAATTGCTCAGTAATTTCTTCACACCAGTCATGTGTCTTGAACATCCACTATCAAAATACCAATCCTCTCTAGAAGTGGCTCTCAAAGAGGTATGAGCTATAAGGCCAACAGTCTTGTCTTTGGGCTTCCACACCTTCTGAACATTATGTCTGGTTGCAGCTGGTTCCACTCTTCTATATTGAAAATGCTCAGGATAGCCATATAACTTGAAGCAAAAAGGTTTAATATGCCCCTTCTTTCCACAATGATGACAGACCCAGGGATGATTTCTTCTCTTGTTTCTGTTAAACTTCTGGGGTTGCTTCTGAGGTTGAATCTGAGGTTGCTTCTGAGGTCTCATCTTAGATGTCCCAATCATAGGATCATAAGTTTCAGAAGCAGGAACAAACCTTGTAGTAGGAATCTTCTGTTTGAGCTTCAGTCTCTCATCAACAAATCCTAAGCCAGTTTGTTTTCCTTGTTTCTGATTCTGTAATATCTCCTCCAGCACATCGGTAGCAGTATTCATCATTCTGGCCTGCTTTTTCATATTCTCAAGATGGGAATTTAGTTGGTTCACTTCTTCTTTGAGATCAGAATTCTGAACTAAAAGTTCACCTTTCTCAGCCTCCAGTTGACAAATTGTCTCCTTCTGATCCAGAACTTCCTTGCAAACTTCTACACTTCTGATGTATAGCTTTTTGTAATTGTCAGCCAGTTCATCATAAGAGACTTTTTCAACTTTGGCTTCAGACACTAGTGAACCTTCAGACTCTGAGTCAGACACAGATAAGGTTTCAGACTCTAAAAATGCTTCAGACTTTGTAAGAGCTTCTGACTTCTGAGACTGTAACTTTACCATCAGACTTGTATCACCCCTAACAGATTCACTCTCTAAATCTTCTTCTGAATCTTCATCAGACCATGACACAGCCAAGCTCTTCTTCTGCTTCTTAAGAAAAGTGGGACATTCTGATTTGATATGTCCATATCCCTCACACTCAAAGCACTGCACACCTTTAGCTTGGTTACTTTTCTCCTCAGTCTTGGTCTTCTTGACATCACTATGTTGCTTCTTGTTGTTGAGTCTGAAGTTCTGACCTTTGGCTTTGGATTTTCTATCAACATGCTTCAGAATTTTGTTGAACCGTCTCCCTAGCAACACCAGAGCTTCTGATAAATCACCATCATCTTCATCACACTCTTGTTGATCTTCATCTTTAGTATTAACAGCAAAAACAATTCATTTCCCTTTCTTCTCAAGCTGTTTACAAAAAGCAGTCTCAAAATTCAACAAGGATCCAATCAACTCTTCAACCTTCATAGCAGAGATGTCATGAGCCTCCTCTATAGCAGTCACCTTCATGTCAAACCTTTTAGGAAGTGATCTGAGAATTTTTCTGACTATCTTCTCATCTGACATCTTTTCTCCAAGAGACTCAAAGGAATTAACCATATCCAGCACATTCATATAGAAATCTTGTATGCTTTCATCCTCCATCATCTTCAGGTTCTCAAACTTAGTGGTAAGTAACTGGAGTCTGGACATCTTTACCTTAGAGGTTCCTTCATGAGTGTTCTTCAAAATTTCTCAGGCATCCTTGGCTATGGTACACTGCTTGATGAGTCTGAACATGTTTTTGTCCACTCCATTGAATAGTGCATTCAAAACTTTGGAGTTTCCAAGAGTCAGATCATCTTCAGCCTTTGTCCATTCTTCTTCTGGTTTCAGCACCTCAGTCTTATTCCCATCTTTATCTAAAACCACAGGATGATCCCAACCTTTTATCACAGCTTTCCAAGTCTTGCTGTCAATGGATTTCAGAAAGGCACGCATTCTGGACTTCCAGTATTCATAATTCGTGCCATCCAGCAATGGTGGTCTGTTGACATATCCTCCCTCCTTGTCCATGCTTGCCAGAAAACTCTTCCCTGGAGCTCACCCAATAATAGGCAGGGTGCCTGCTCTGATGCCAATTGAAATTCTGGCTGGTACTGATTCAGAACTTAAAACAGATTACTTAAAATAACAGTTCAGAAGCAGCAATAATAAAGGACAGAAAAATAAAGAACACATGATGTTTGTTAACCCAGTTCGGTGTAAATACCACCTACGTCTGGAGGATACCAATCCAGGAAGGAAATCCACTATGAGGAATTAATCCTAAGACTCAAGACACAGACCCCCTGTTCCTAGTCTTCTGACTTAATCTCCTATAGTCTGATTTCTACCCAACACCTGAGTATAAGAAACCCCCTTCTTACTTCCTAATCAAGCAACTACAACCCAGTTACTTAACAAGTCTGAAATCTACCCAGTTTTGAAGAAACACTTCAAACTAACAATGACAACACTCGTACCTAAAGGCTTAGAGTGAATTACAACTCAAACACACCTAAACCAACTCAGATGAGTGGTGTACAAATAAAGCAAAAGCTTAACAAACTAAGACTCTAAACTCTCTGATTTCTGATATAAAATATGTGCATCTTCAAAGGTAGCAGCACATCTCCTTTTATAGGCTTCAGCAGCTTTCTTAATTCTGAATCCAATCTACTGCAATTGATATGTTTCTGAATTATGAAAGACTCAATAAGGAAACAAATATATCTGACTCCAATCTTGCACAGATTCTTCAACAAATATATTCAACATAAAACACGAAGTCAATCTTCAATAAAATCTTCAACAAATCAATCAGCATTCTAGAAACCTTCAGCCATAATAAATCCTTGATAAATCTTCCAAAGATACGCACAGAAAGAATCAGATTTAATGCAAAAATTCAGCTTCTAAAAACAGCTTCTGAAGTCCAGCTTCTGAAGGTCAACGCTGGTCAACGTCTGAACAGTGCGTCTGAAGTACTGTTCAGCGTCTGAAGGCACATTCAGCGTCTGAAGCACTGTTCAGCGTCTGAAGGTCCAAGACTGCTTCTGAAGACTATTTCAGCTTCTGAAACTTCTCAAAACCACTTTCTTGCTTCTGAAGACTTTTTAAACACATGGAGATGTTTTGCTTGGGCACTTTGATTTTACCAAAACATGCAGCCAACATCTAAATACTCAACACTTATTGTTATGGATTCCTACTAATGTGAAGGGAAAAAAACAACATATACCAACACTTTTAAAACTCAGTATTTGAAAAAAATTAGGTCAAATACCATTTTTGGTCCTTTAAGTTTGACAAAAATACAGGATTAGTCCTTTAAGTTTTTTAAGTTTCAAATAGGTCTTTAAGTTGTTAATTTAATGCACCTACTTGAAGTTTTTTAAGTTTTTAACGGTGAAATAGGTCCCAAACGTGTATAGACACCACAAAACCCTGACTGTAACAGCTTAATTCATAATTAATCACTTATGGCAGATTTAATCCAAAAACAGCTTATTTCGCGAAATTCACGTCAAAACCCGTAAGCAGTTTTCAGCAGAATTTGAGCAACTTCAAACGCATTTTGTGAGTTTATTACTAATCCGAATCATACGAAATCTATAACCAAACTGAAGGGAATTAACTGTAGAATCCAAAAATACAACAATTACACAAGTCTGAGCTACACAGCAACAGTTACAACGAAAATACCAGACATATACCATACGAATTTTCACTTAAAAATCATGGAGCTCAAGCATAATCACTTCTTAACCATAATAGCTCATTCCAGCCAACAACCCAGTCATACAAACATCTATAACAGTCCAATGTTATCACTAAATCCCAACAATACAACTATTTCCAATATAAATTCAAGCTTAAAGATAAATCACCTTCAAGTTGAGATTCTAATCCTTCAACAGTGTTACAATCCTTATTCATCCGATCTTTGCTTCTAACTCCTATGCCCATTCTTTAACTTCAGCTCCAATTGACCCACAACAGCACTCTTGAAGAGGAAAAAGGGTGATTTTCGGCCTGCTCAAGAAGAGGAAAAAGAAAGAAAATTTCAACTTACTTCTTGTTCCTTCTTGGATTAATTGAGGGATTTGGTAGAAGATTTGAGCATGCAAGGTTCTAAGGATCAATAATGGAGATTTTAGTTTAGAGGAAGAAAGGGGAAAGTTTTTTTTTACGTGAAGAGAGAAAGAGAAGGAGGAAAAAATGAATTAAGCTTGGCCACATCCTAGTGTTATATAATACCCCTAAGTCTTTATTTACCATTATGCCACTACTATAGCAAAGGGCCAACATACCTTTTGTTAATTATTTCTTCTCAGACACGCTCAACGGATACTGCAATCTGTTAGGACTTAAGTGGGGTATTAGAGGATTGATTGGAGAACTATATAAGAAAAAAATGTTGACAGAGAGGATAATGCATGAGTGTATAAAGAAGTTACTAGGTCAGTGTCAGGATCCTGATGAGGAAGATGTAGAGGCTCTGTGCAAGCTGATGAGTACTATTGGGGAGATGATTGACCATCCCAAAGCTAAGGAACATATGGATTTATATTTCGAAAACAACATGAATTTATCTTCTAGGGTGAGATTTATGTTGAAGGATTTAAGTCCATAGCAGCTACATTTTTTTGATAAAAGTTTTCTGGTATATATTTTAAAGGAAATCCTTACCAAGAAAGCCACCTAAGGTGCTTCGGAAAACACTCATAATCTCCGATGAGTTGTACATGATCAAGTTGCAACAATCTCAATTTCTTCATTTTCTCAAAAGCAATTGTACCAAAGCAAACTCTACTGGTCCTTTGCAACTTCATAACCAATCCTTCAATGGCTTTTGTTGCCTGACACACAAAGACCGTAGAAAAATAAAATAAAAAAGAAACCTTAAGTTGTAGTTTGGTAACTAAAATGAAATACATAGAGATGCAACCTAATCCCAATCATATATAAAATGACATGATTCTCATGAGTTGACTTTTCCGAAAACTTGAGTTGTTACATTTAAGACACATGAATGAAAATTCATATTAATTTTTAACATGGACAACACAAAAAAGCCTGTATTCAAAGCAATAGAAAAACCTATGTTCAAAACAATATATAGGAGAAGAGACACACATGTAAATGGTTTCTTCTATTGCATCTTTAACAAAGACAAACACTTGTGAGATAATGAATCCCACTATTTTCAGCCAATTGATGGGAAAAGTAAAAAAAAACCAAAAAAATAGTTTTTTTTTTAAATCTTTAATGATCGTGAAAGATGATAAAAAAAATACAATTAAAACATGATGTAGAGAAATTCTTACGGTATGGTCGGTCAATACATCAACTACATCTTCATGACACCACAATCGACTGCACTTCTCAGGCTCTTCAGGTGAACTTTCATGAACAATTTCTCTTCCCATGGCTCGTAGCAGATCATGCATTCCAAGCTTGTTATTCTTTTCAACTTTTATCAGGCTTTGCTCTATGAGAACTGCTATTCCAATATCAGCGTGAAGTCCACAACCATTTAGTATCTCTATAACATAAGTTCTATCCTTACCAATAAAGAAACAACACAAATCAAGAAATATATCCTTTTCCATGCGATCCCTTAAACCATCAAAGCTTATTTTTAGTTTCGCATGTATTTGATCATTAGGTATTTTTTTTATCTTTAACAATACACTCTGCCATTCTTCTTTTCTCCTCTTGAACAAGTAAGACCCAAGGACTTCAAGAGCTAATGGTAGTCCACCACAGTAGGCAACTACATCTTTTGAGAGAATAGTGAAGTCTTTTGTTGGCCTTGCCTCCCTAAAAGCATGCCAACTGAAGAGCTTAAGGGACTCATGCGCATTCAATCCCTCCACTTCATATATAAAGTCAACTCCAAGGATATCAAGTAGACGCACATCTCTTGTTGTGATGACTATTATACTTCCCGGACCAATTCCATTTCGATTTTCGCATAGTGCATTTAATTGCTCAGACGAACTCACATCATCAAGTACAACAAGTGCCTGTTTTGTGCAAAGTCGTTCCTTGATCATAGCTTTTCCCCACTCAACACTATGCACCTTTATCTTTCTTCTTTTGAGGATATCTGAAAGAAGTTATTCTTGCAAATCGATTTGGCCCGTCTTTTTCCCAAACTTCTCTAATATTAGCAAGGAAGCTTTGATCTTCAAATTCATAACAAAGATTAATAGATTATTGTAGATGAGTTTGGCAATGGTGCTTTTGCCAATCCCTCCCATTCCCCAAATCCCTACTAAACAAACTCCTCTTGTCTTCTGTCTTAAAAACTGAATCAATTTTTCCGCACAGGATTCTAGTCCAACTGGAAAATCTGGGATAGGTAAGTATTTCTTGTCTAGTTTTTTCGAAACTCAGTCAATAATTTCCTTCACAACACTACTTTCATTTCTGCGACAATAATAGTATGTTTCAAAAGACAAAAATGGTCATAAGTAATGAACGATTAGAAGCTTAAAACATATAGTAGTTTGAATCAAGTTGAAGTCAACACCCTTAATTATAAACTCTAGTTTACTCAATCAAGTTCAAAGTACCTTTAACAAATTCCAACTGATTACAACATTTTCACTTCGCTAACTCATGTAATTTCTCATATCACAACCAACCCCAGCCAGCCAAACAGAATGAATATATCTTTTTTTAGAGGGAAAATGAATATACTTGGGTACATATTTTTGATGTGAATTTTTCTATTATTTTTGCCCTTCATTTAATTTACTATTTTATCTTCTTATTAGAAACGGATACACAAACATGTTTATTTTTCATCTATCGAACATATAATATACCTGTAATTTCTCATATTCCAACCAGCCAAATTGGAAGCATCATGGAGTACTTTCTTTAATGGATTTTCTTCCATTCTTTGGGGGCCAACATTTAGAAAAGGAAGGGGTAACACCATAAAATACTGGCATAACAATCTGACCCTTATTTGCTTCGCATTTCATGATTTGCTCGAGTTCGTGAAGACACCATCTAGAATGAACGTAGTTTTGGGAGAAAACAACGATGGCTATCTGAGAACCTTGTATTGCTCGAAATAATTCTGGTCCAAGTTGTGTATCATCAAGAAAAGTGTTGATTCCAGCGTTTGTGAGAGCAGCATAGAGATGAGAAACGAAGTTGCCACGAGTGTCTGCCCCCCTGAAATTGATGAAAACGTCGTATATCCATCGGCTTTGGGGTTTCGATCGAGGAGGTCGTATCTCCATTGCTAAGAAAATGGGTGACCACACTGACTGACTCTGTGGATATAAACAAGCACTTGTAGTGAGTTGAATGGAACGCGCTATTTCCACAAAAGACTACCCACGAACCATGCATTACAGTCGACAACATTATCTAATCCTTTCCTAAAAAATTTAAAAAAAAAAAAAAAAAAAAAAAAAAAACTAATCCTATTGTACTTTTACTTTTTATTAACTAAAAGGGTCTTTTTTTTAGTAATCAAAAGGGTAATTTGCTAACCAAATATTGCCGCCTAAATCCATTTTATCCCGCCTAAACGTGCCTCATAAACCTTCATCTTCTAAATTCCCACAATCTAAGTAGTAAACTATCTGTCAACAAAAAAGTAGTCAATTTCAATATTCCTCTAACAAAAAGTAAATTTTAATATTCTAAGTTTCAATTTTTTTTTGGGATGTTCTAACTTTCAATTTTGTTCAAAAAAGAAATTAATAAATCAACAATTTATTTTTTAAACCATCACTGTCTTTTTAGTTAACAAAAAAATGTAGTCTTTAATTATATAAATACTCCCTCTGTTCCTTTTTAAGTTTCTCTTTTGAAGAATTTTTTTGTTTCTATTTAACTGTCACTTTCAAAATTCAATGCAACATTAAATGTTGTTATACCAATATTACCCTTATTTATTTATTTATTGCATAGATAGATATATAAGAAATGATATATTAAATGAATCAGGTCATTATAGTAAAAGTATATCAAAAGTAGTAACATTTATTTATTGTCTTATTTGTGTAAAATGTCAAAAAGTGACAATTAAAAAGGAACAAAGGTAATATATAGTAAGGGAAATGCTAGGAGCACCGGTTAAGGAAACATATCGTATTTTGGCATTGAAACCGGTGAAGTCAACTCCACAAAAGTCTAAAAAGCGGTATTTTTAAATTAAAACCTTTTTTTTTGTTTCCTTAACCGCCGCCTCAAAAGCACCGGTTAACATGATCCATATAATAAATAGCCATAAAAATGTGTAAAACTTGTCAACGTGTTTCTAAAGTTTATAAAATTCCGTAAATAATTGTTTATGATGTTTTTATTCCAAAAAGAGAAAAGTCTCTGATGTCTTAATTGCAAACACTATATTAACAAATTTTATATAGAATTTAGAGGATGTTCATTATACTATCTTTTATATTTATAATGCAAAAGTTTCTTAACTTAATTTTTACATATGGATTTTTCAATTTTCAAATTTTAGATTCATCTGCAATTGAGTGAGGGACCAAAGATTTGAATATTGAATTGAGAGGGAAATACAAGACTATTTCTTTTTTCATCCTATATGTTTCTCACGCGTCCTATTTTTTCCCAAAATACCGTTGGTTCGAATTAAATTATCTGAACCAAGTTTAAGAAACTTTCGGATTATATAATCTGAATTATTATATTGTCCAGATTTTCAGAACAACGGTGACGTATATTATTAAGATGACATGATTGAAAATGACAAAAAAATAAAATAAATGTAAAAAGACAGACATGATACAAATGGTGCACTTGTTGCTAAAGCTGTGTTGTAAGGTTTGTTTCCTTTTTACGACAAATAAAACTTTGATGGTCAACCTTACACTCACACAAATCACCTTACACTCACACAAATGGTGCAAATTTGCAGAGCGGCACCATGTATGTTTCAAGCTTATCTTCCTTAAAATTCTCCCCCTAAGGATAAGGTTGAGGGAAGTATGGTTCCTCCTCATGAAAGATTACATCCCGCGACACAAAAAACTTTTTAGATTGAGGATGGAAACACTTGTATCCCTTTTGAGTAGAGGAATACCCAACATAAACACATCTCATGGCTCTATGATCGAGTTTTTTCCTATCTTGACTATGAACATGGACAAATAAGACACATCCAAAGATTTGAGGTTTAAGATTATTGTTTGCTGACGAATTTGGATAGAAGGAAGAAAGAACATCCATTGGACTCTTGAACCCCAACACTCAACAGGGTAATTGATTAATAAGATATGTGCTAGCGAGAACAGCCCCCCTAGAAATTTTTGGGCACATTTTGATGAAACAACAGTGCTCGGGTTTGGTCTAATAGATGCCCATTTTTCCTTTTTGCAATTCCATTTTGTTGTGGTGTTTTAACACAAGAAAACTCATGGACAGTTCCCTCCTTTTGACAAAAAGAAAAAAGAACATGATTGAAGTACTCTTTTTCATTATCTGACCTAAGCCTTTTGATGTTTACTCCAAATTGATTTTTAATCATGTAGAAAAAATTTGGGAAAACAGTGTTGACATCAGACTTGTTTTTGAGTAAAAACACCCAAGTAACCCGGGTACAATCATCTATAAAAGTCACAAACCACCTAGCACCGGTTACATTTGGAACTATAGAGGGACTCCAAAGATTTGAATGAACAAGATAGAAGGGGAACGTCCTCTTTTGTTGTTTAATGTAAAAGGTAGACGCTTGTGTTTAGCGAACTCGCACACGTCACAGTGAAGACTTCCAACATCTACCATAGTGAATAAAGACAGAAACAAGACTTTAATGACTCCGAAAGAAGGATGACCCAATCGACAATGAAAAAGAAATATTTTTTTCCTTTTTAGAGAGTACCGACTCTGACATAAATGAGCGAGACAAGTTGATTTTTGTACACTGACTTGATTCTTCAAGATAGTAAAGGTCATTCCTTTCTCTAGCACGTCCAATCGTCTTTCTCGATTCCTTGTCTTGAAATATACAACAATCATTCTGAAAAGTCACACTACATGATAAATCATTTGTAAGTTTTTGTATGGAGATAAGGTTCATGGATAGTTTTGGAACATGGAGGACGGTTTTTAATGTTATAAAATGGTTTATTTGGATATCTCCAATTCCAGCTACGGTTACAAGAGTACCATCGGGAGTAGCATGTTTCTTGTTACTGGGACAGGGGAAATATGTGGAGAACAGTTCAGATGAGGGTGTCATGTGGTCTGTGGCTCCTGAATCTAATATCCAGGATAGGCTATAAGGTGATTCTGAGACATTAAATCCAAATGAAAGTGGAAGCTTACCTGAATACGCTACACCACAATTAGCTGAAGATTTTCCCATATACTATTGGTCATAAAGGAACTAAAGAGACCAATCAAGAAATCAACCCAGAAAATGCAAAGACAGTGGTTGGTATTGTACAAAGTTGTTGCGGCGGTGGAATGAATTGTACTAACGGCTTTCGGAAAGTGTATATGACAGTGGTTAACTTGAAGAACTTGACAGCACGTAGTGCCCAATCAAGTTTTAAAGTTAATGACAGTAGAAAATGCCCAGTCAAATTTTCTCAAGAATTATCAGCAGAAGTAGAGTCTCCCAGATCAGGAGCTATGATATCATGTGAAAAATAGAAATAAGAAATTTTCTGAATGTGCTTGAGTGAGTAAAACACTCAACCACCATCGTGTTTATATACACTTCATTATTAATTATATGTTATGTTTACAAGGATAACATGGGAGCTGTATGTCTTACTAGTGTCTTGATCATTAATTACACAAAGTGCACCATCCAAATATACAAGCAAGACACTGTAATGTCCTTTAATGTTGAAGATTGGAAGAATGTAAAATCAAATCTAGGACCAGGTGATGATGCAGAGGTTTTTGTAGTTTTTGGGCATGGAATGAATGTTACGGAGACATCTGTGTATCTATTTATGACCAGTCAGTTAGTACGGAATTTGAACAATCAATTATTGTGGAAGTTGAGCCATCAACTAACTTCGAAATGGATCCATCAGAGCAAGTGACCTTGCAGCCATCACCTGAAGTTGACATGCAACCGTTACCTAATATGAAAATGAAGGCATCAACCCAAGTCCAATAGAAGTATCTTTACAAAATTTGCAAAAAGAATGGGGGCATGTTTATGCTTGAGCCAACATATAGATACAGGTTTGAACAATTTTTTATTGGACATGCTTTTGCCATAAATGGGATTCCATTGTTTCATGTTTCACAATTTTTTTTATCGAGGGAGGTGGGACAGGGTATGTACATTAAAAGGAGGGGAATTGATGTGCTTCCTAGTATTTGTATCAATTTCTCTAAAAAAAAAGTATCTATCAATTAACGAGGTTATAAGGCCGTAATGAAATACTTCATCCGTTTTAAAATAATTGTTTTTTTAACATTTTTTCTTTGTCTTAAAATAATTGTCACTTTAGAATACAAATATGCAGCATTTATTATTTTTTCTCACTATTATATCTTTATTTATTGAATTTCATCTAACTTAACCACTCCACTAACTACAATTAATAAGGGTATTTTAGTAAATGATACTAATTTTACCATCGAAATCAACTCAATTAATCATTTCTTTAATAATCGTGCACAAACCTTAAACGACCATTATTTAGGGACATGTTAAGAAATCCAAAAGAAGAAATATTCTATAAAATTTTGTGCATTCAATTCATTAAAAAGTTAAAGATTAGATGCAATGCACACATTCCAATAAATTATTTCTATATTTGAATCATTAACTTGTATCTTAAGGGCACAAGTTAACATTTTCCTTATTTCTTTTACATGTCGTTGGTGACATTAATTTTTCTTTTTATTTCTTTTTACATTTGACCAATGAATGAGAGATATCATGTTTTCATGAGAAAGACTATGGAAAATGCTAGTTAGTGCTGCAGAGGCACTAGTTAAGAAAATCAATATAGAAATATTTTATTGGAAAGTGTAGAAAAATTGTATATTCAACTCTTTAAAAGTCAAGAAATTGTTGTTTTCAATGATTTTTTTTTTAAATCCCGCCCCAAGCATGAGGGGGTGTGTTGGTAATCCCGCCTTTATTGCGATCTGTCCCTAGTTGTCTTGTGTTGGCTTGACTTTGAGAGGATGGATTTAGTCCCACACCGATTAGAGGGAACTACATCGCGGTGGTTGAAATTGGAAAAAGGGAGGAGTGGCTGTGGTTGTTTTGTGAGAGGATCATTCCTATTCTAATGAGATTTAAATTTAACTAAATTTTTAATTCATAATTTAAATAATATTATAGAAATGATAAAAAAAATTGTTACTAATTTGGGAAAAGAAAGCAGTGTGAAAGTGTTACAATCCAAGGAATCATAATTTTTCATGATTTCGAAACATATGCTAATTAAAAATGATAAATAGTTCTTTCAAAAAAAAAATGATAAATAGTTTAAATAAAAGAAAAGATTTAACCGAAAATGATTTATCCCCTTTATAAAAACGAGCGAAAAGACGGACACTCACGTGTTCGTCTTTCCCCTCTTTTTATTGCGCTACCGTTTGAAAATTATGAACGATGTTTTTTATATTCATCTAATTGGAATAATGAAAAAGTAACTATATATATACTCATCTAGTTTGTTACACTTTTATATACTCATATGTTTTTTACATTTTTATTTTAATATTTGAATTTACTCTTATCTATTTATTATATGTGTTATTTGTATTGAAAATTAAGGATAATTTTGGAAAGAAAAAAAGACAGCAAAAGAGGCAAAACAATGCAATGTTTTTAGTTGTTGGATACAGAATTCGCCTTAAGCTTCGTCTTCCCATCCTGTGAACTGGATATTAGAACCTCTCTCCTCATGGCATTGGACTCCATTATTATTTAATAATGGAGTACAATATAAACAAAATATTTTGTTTGTTTGAATACATATAATCTGGGCCAACTTGATCTTTTTTTTATTATTCTACTTGTTGGAGTTGGAGATGCTGTAAATGAAATAATAAATAATTGTTTGTAGCCATCGCATTCCGCGTGTTACATTTTTATAATCCTAATATGCTCATACAATACAACTAAGATAAGTGATTAAAGACTGTTCTAAGTTGTAACACAGACTAATTAATCCGTTAGTCACTCTTTCCTGTGAGAGTTGATTTAAACTCCTGTCATCCTACATACATCAACTGACATAAAAGTTTTTGATGTTGTGGTAATCGCAACTTGACCGTTATCGACTCTGCATCGATCACCCATATTTAATCGTAATTCTCCACAATATCAAAATATCATTGGGTGACCGCAACCACTATTTAAAACTTAGATCCAGATATTTTAATCAAAATCAATGTCTTCTTCTTCATCCTCCAATCCTCAATGGATACACGACGTTTTCCTCAACTTCAGAGGGGAAGATACTCGTACCAACTTTGTTTCTCATCTCGATGCTGCCCTCACAAATGCCGGAATCAACACCTACATTGACCGTCAGCTTCCTAAGGGAACCAAATTGGGGGGAGAACTATCACGAGCAATAGAAAGGTCACATATAGCTATTGTTGTTTTCTCCAAAAGATATACCGAATCCAGTTGGTGTCTTTACGAGCTGAAGGAAATAATGAAGCGTCACAGAACTCATGGTCAGGTGGTTGTCCCTGTATTTTATGATATTGACCCTTCAGTTGTGCGACACCAGAAGGGTGATTTTGGAGATATTTTGAGAGCTACTGTAAAAAAAATATACTTTGACTTCACAGAGGAAAGGATGGAATATGTGTTGTCTAGTTGGAGGAGTGCACTCACCGAATCTGCTAGTTTGTCCGGTTGGCATGTCCCCAATAGCAGGTAGCTATATCAACTCTATATAATTTCTTGGTTGCTATTTTATCTCACAATATATTAATAGTGTTTGGCTGTGCTGTCTTTCACAATTTATGCTCACTCTGTGTTTTATAATTATTACCATCCAAGGTGTGAAGGTGAACTAGTGCAGCAAATTGTTGAGGATGTTTTGGCAAAAATAGACAGCACATTCTTGTCTATTACTGAATTTCCGGTTGGGTTGGAATCTCAAGTGCAAAAAGTGACTAACTTTATTGAAACCCAACCAAAGAAAGTTTGTATGATAGGGATATGGGGAATGGGCGGATCAGGAAAAACAACCACAGCCAAAGCCATCTACAATCGAATACATCGCAAATTTGTGGATAGAAGTTTCATAGAAAATGTTAGAGAAGTTTGTGAAAGGGAAAATAGAGGGATTATTCATTTACAACAACAACTACTTTCAAATATCATGAACACAAAGGAGAAGATACATAGCAGTGCATTAGGGACAACTAAGATCAAGAAGAGATTTCATGGCAAAAAGGTGCTCATTGTACTTGATGATGTGACCACATTTGAACAGTTAAAAGCGCTATGTGCAAATCCTAAATTGTTTGGTCCGGGAAGTGTTTTAATTGTTACAACCAGAGATGCACGCCTGCTTAATTTAGTTAAGGTTGATTATATTTGCACAATGAAGGAAATGAACAAAAAGGAGTCCCTAGAGCTTTTCAGTTGGCATGCTTTTAGGCAACCAAGTCCAGTTAAAGACTTTAGTGAACTCTCAAGGAATGTAGTTGCTTATTGTGGAGGATTACCTCTGGCTCTTGAAGTCATTGGTTCTTACTTATATGAGAGGACAAAACAAGAATGGAAAAGTGTAATCTCAAAATTAGAGATACTTCCCAATGATCAAGTGCAAGAGAAACTGAGAATAAGCTATGATGGCTTAAAGGATGACATGGAAAAGGATATATTTCTCGATATATGTTGCTTCTTCATTGGCAAGGACAGAGCCGATGTTATAGAGATACTAAATGGCTGTGGACTTCATGCTGATATAGGAATACCTATCCTTGTAGAGAGGAGTCTTGTAAAAATTGAAAAGAATAACAAGCTTGGAATGCATGATTTAATAAGAGACATGGGAAGAGAAATTGTTCGTGAAAGTTCACCAAAAAAGCCTGGGAAGCGTAGTCGATTATGGTTTCACGAAGACGTACATGCTGTTTTGACCAAAAATTCTGTAAGAATTTTAATCACCCTCCCTAATCTTATCAATATCATAAAGCTCTTAGTTAGTTACTGATTTGTTTTACTTTAGATAACTATCGGCTAAAAATTGTAGGATTCATATTCAGAGATTCATAGTGTCTTACCCTTGTAATTCCTTACAAGTATGCCAAGGCTACACTGCTGTCGGCTAAAGTTTAATATATCACTTTGTATCTAAGCCGAAAAAAAGATTTCGCCTTATTTTATCAGTTTTTTCTTCACATGTAGGGAACAGAAACTGTAGAGGGATTGGTTTTGAAGTTGCAAAGAAGCAGCAAAGTTTGCTTCAGTGCTAATTCTTTCAAGGAGATGAAGAATTTGAGACTTCTACAACTTGATTCTGTTGACCTCACTGGAGATTATGGATGTCTTTCAAAAGAACTAAGATGGGTCCATTGGAAAGAGTCCACCTTCAACTCTATACCCAAAGACTTTTATCTGGCAAATCTAGTTGCTATTGACTTAAAACGCAGCAGTATTAGACATGTTTGGAATGACACCGAGGTGTGGTAACATTTTCATTTGAAACTAAAAGTTGACAAGAGTAGTAATTTTACCACTATTTCATATTTGAATTTTTTTTTCTTCTAATTTTTATTTGAACATTAACTCCTTGCAGTTGCTGGGGAATCTAAAAATTCTCAATCTCAGTCATTCCAAGTACTTAACAAGCACTCCTGACTTTTCACAATCGCCGAATCTAGAAAAGCTCATCATGAAGGATTGTCCGAACTTGTCTGAGATACATCGGTCCATTGGAAATCTCAATAGTCTTCTTATCATAAATTTGAAGGACTGTACAAGTCTTAAGAATCTCCCAAAGGAGATATATCAATTGAAATATTTGAAAACTCTCATCTTCTCTGGATGTTCAAAGATCGACAACTTGGAAGAAGATATAGTGCAAATGGAATCCTTGACAACACTAATCGCAAAAGATACAGGTGTAAAAGAGGTGCCCTGTTCAATAGTAAGATCGAAAAGCATTGCATATATATCCCTATGTGGGTATGAAGGATTATCACGTGATGTTTTCCCCTCTCTCATTTGGTCTTGGATGTCACCAACAATGAATTTTCTACCCCGTATTTCCCCATTTGGTAACATGGCTTTGTCTCTAGCTTCCATCAATGTACAGAATAATAATGTGGGGTTTCTATCACCAACGGTTAGGAGCCTTTCACAACTCAGAACTATTTGTGTACAATGCCACTCAAAGATTCAACTAACTCAAGAATTACAAAGAATTCTTGATGATAAATATGATGTAAATTTTGCTCAATCGGATTCATCACATGCATCACAAATCTCAAACCTTTCCTTGAGATCACTTTTGATTGGTATGGGAAGTTGCCACACAGTCATCGATACTCTTGGCAAGAGCATATCACAGGTTCCTTCTCTATCCTCTTGGCTTTTCTTTCCTTTAATATATTATACTAATATGTTAAATCAAAATTGCCACGTGCAGCATTTACACATCAATGTTTTACTTCTCAATAATTTTACCTGGTCAATAATTTAGATTTGGAGTCACATTAAAAAACTTTTTTTCATTTAGTATCATAGTAGATTGCTACTATTACACAATAACTAGGTTGCTAGATTATTCTAAACAACTAGCGAGTATTGAATTTGTCAATTTATGTTGTTCCCTTACTCATTTTAGTGAGAATCCATAACTTGCATTGAATGTTACTATACCATTACTATTTTATACTTGGGAAGAATTGATTTACTTGCTTGAAAGCAAACAGGGTATTGTACATAACTGCAATAGTACAATTCCTAATGTTTTAAAGAGAAAGTAACTGAAAGAAAAGTGAAAAATGACGGAATCTTCTAAGTTAGTAAATTGACATTGAGCAATAAGATCATAAAACTGTAGGAGGAATTGTATACAGGGATAAATTATTTCATTTGTTATTGTGATAGCTAAGAGTTTAGGACTGGAAGTCATGAAGTGTATCAGAAATCTAAGTATACTGAGGTTTAATAGAATATGCAGGTTTATGAGAAAACAATACCTCGAGGAAAATGATTCTGTCAACCAGTATATGATTCAAACTGCAGAAAGCAATGAAAACCTTGGAGTTTATCACCTATCACACCGAATAAGGCAAAAAAATCAGTAAAAGGAATATGTCAATTTAATAAAGAAAAGAAAAAATTGAAACAGGGATGGAGATCCAAACATCACTACAAATCAATTCCAAAATTTGTCTCCTGTACAACGACTTGAAAAAAAATGTAGCAGCAGTGTCATTAAAAAATAGGGTCTTGTTAACGAGTGTCCCCGGGGCACTCTTTAAGCATTCTAAATTAGGAAATTATTCCTTAAAAAATTCAAATAGTTCAATTTTCAATACATTAAATACACAACTTTTCATAAAAAGTTACCATTTAAGACCCTTAATCTAGAACTACAAAAAAAAAAATAGAAATACTTGCGGTTGAAGTACTGAAACCCAAATCATCTTGAGAATGCAATAGATTGATGATAATAGAGTTTGGATAACTAAGGAAAACAGGCCAAATGAAGCATATGACTTCGTGGTGGTAGAATCAGTAGGAAAGGAAGGGCACAGTACCCAAAAAAAAAAAAGCCCTGCAGCTTTTTTCATAACGAGCATTTTAAAGGGGAGTGAACCAAAATGAGAAAATAGACACATATGTCATATCAGTTCTGCAACTTTTTCTCGTGGCAACTTTTTCTCGTGGCAACTATTTCACAGCTATTATTGAATAGGAATCTTTTCTAGCATTACTGAACCATTGGCTGTTTTGTTTCAACTGGCTTCCTAGTCTCCGTTTCTTCTCCATGCAGTACATGACTGTTATTTTCTGTAACATATTCACCTTTTGGAATTTAAACTGGCACTCAAAAAAGATTCATATGAATTCTGTATCTACCTAATTAATGAAGCATATGCTTATGATACAGGGATTAACAAGCAATGATTCTAGTGGTTTTTTCCTTCCGAGTGGCAATCATCCTTCTTGGTTAGCCTATACAGGTGAAGGACCTTCGGCACAATTTCAAGTTCCTAAGGATGTTGATTCTCACATGAAGGGAATAATCTTATGTGTTGTTTATTCATCAACATCTGAAAACATGGGAGCTGAATGTCTAACTAGTGTCTTCATCGTTAATTACACAAAGTGCACCATCCAGATATACAAGCGAGGCACAATAATGTCTTTTAATGATGAAGATTGGAAGAATGTAACATCAAATCTAGCACCTGGTGACAATGTGGAAATTTTTGTAGTTTTTGGGCATGGATTGATTGTTAAGGAAACAGCTGTTTATCTCATATGTGGCCAGTCAATTACTATGGAAGTTGAGTCATCAACGAACATAGAAATGCAGCCATTAGCCGAAGTGAACGTGCAGTCGATACCTGAAGTGGACTTGCATCCATCACCTATTGTGAAAGTGGAGGCATCAACTGATGTTAAAATCAATCCGTCACTTGAAATGAAGGTGCAGTCATCACCTATCGTGGAACTGAAGCCATCACCAAAGCTCAATAAAAGTATCTTCACTAAACTTTCGAAAAGAATGGGTGCATGTTTATGCTTGAACCAACATAGAGATGCAGGTTTGAACAGTTTTTGACTGGACATGCTTTTGCAATAAATGGGATTCCATTGTTTCATGTTTCACAATTTTTTTATCTAGGGAGGAGGGACAGCCCTATGTTTTATGTGCATTAGAAGGAGGGGAATTCATGTGCTTACTACTACTATTTGTATCAATTAATGAGGTTATAAATCCATAATTAAGTATCTAATTGAGGACGTTGATTGTGGGATCCTTTTTATTTCTTTTACATGTCTTTAATTGGTGGCATTAATTTTTCTTAATTCCAATTACTAATTTACTAGTATCTGTCAAATCATAGACTAGACATGCTAAGTATTGGAAATCTTCATATTATTGGGTTACAAAAGTTCCGCACACATAATCGGTGTTCTTAATTCCAATAATAAATATGTAAAGAATCTGAAAACAATTATCAATCTACTACCATTATCATCCTGCTGGCTTCCACCATAAACCGTGGGTTCCACCTTTTAGTTCTCCTTTGAAGCCTCTAATCTTCATATTTCTAACTTGGGGAATAAATAAATGGAAAAAACTTAGGTACAATTCTTTAGGTGCTTTTCGTATGGTTCTTAACTAAATTCACCATGATTTCCTTAAATCCATAATTTTCTCAAAGTTTGTTATATCCAAAAAATTCGTATTTTTAGTTAAGAACCATACAAAAAGCACCTAAAGAATTGTACCTAAGTTTTGTACTAAATAAATACACCACCTAGTGTTATTTCTAACTTGGGGAATAATTATAATTATAGTGAAAATAAATAAAATAAAATATATATAGAGGGGTTATTAGTTTTTCTTTCCGGTACAGTATACACAAACACACCACCTAGTGTTATTCTCTTTTTTTCATTATAACCACTCCTATGTTCTCCCTCTCTCCATAGTAACCCATTCTCACCTCCTCAAAATTCTTCACTCTACCAATTTTCCATCTTCCATTCCACCTTTCTTTTCCATTTTTGTCACCATCATTCCTCTAATTCTCATCAAATGTGCTACAATTAGTGTGAAGTTCATGCTTGAGTGAGAAACAAATAAATTTGTGAGTAGCTAACTAACTTGAATCTTCATAGTTGTGAGTAGCTAAATTACCATGTGGCATGTTTTTCTAAGTTACAAATTTGTTTTATGGGAGAAACAAATAAATTTTTAAAAAAGAGAATCTCATTTTCCTTCAAAAAATAAGATTTCATTACATTGTTCATTTCCAATAACAAGAACGTGATTTTGATGATTATGGAATTTGAAGAGATTTGGTAGTTGTTGCAAAAATTGAGGTGATAATTTGAATAAATGGTCATATGGTAACACTGTTGCGAGGGTTTTAATCCTATGAATCAATTTTCGTCATATAAATTATTTTTTTAAACTATGTTTTACTATTCTATTAAGAATTTTATATTTGTTTGCTGCAACGAAGAGATAATGCAGCCTATGAGTAACATGCTCATAGTAAATTATATATAATCTCTTTTTGCTGCAACGAAGAGATAATGCAGCCTATGAACTAAATTGTTCATAGTATACCGTTCGCAACAACGAAGAGATAATGTGGTCTATAGATAATTATTGTTCGCCACAACGAAGAGATAATGTGGTCTATGTGCACATAGTGAAACGTAAAGTTAATGATACGAAACTTTAAGTCAGAAATGTGAAATACTTGTTTTCATGAAAATCTTAGTTTACAAAAGAGTTTTAACATAAAACCTATATCTAATTTATAAAGTTAGTTTTATTTCGTATTATTGGTTATGTAAATGTTGGCTTCATTGTTTGGTAAAATCCAAATGCAAGCAGTGCGTTTTCCAGATGTTTTAGAGTGTCTTCAGAAGCTGGATATTGGTTTTCAGAAGGTTCAGAAGCTGAAAATGGGATTTGAGAAGCCTCAGAAGCTGAAATCCTGGTTTACTGTTCATCAAAAGCAGTTTTGGCCTTCAGACGCAGAACTGTTCATCAGACGCATGATGGTGCTTCAGACACACTGTTCAGACGTTGACCAGCGTTGACCTTCAGAAGCTAGCTTCAGACGTTGACCAGAGATGACCTTCAGAAGCTGATTTCAGAAGCTATTTTTTCTGCACTCTTTTTGTTAATTCTTGCTGCGTATCTTTTGAAGATTTGCTGAAGATTTATCCATGCTGAAGTTTCCAGAAGGTTGATAATTTTATGTGAAGATCTTATTAAAGATTGGCTTCGTGTTTATTGATGAATATATTTTCAAAGGATCTTTGTAAAATATAATTCAGAAATATGTTTCTTCTTTGAGCTTCTATAATATTTCAGAGTCATATCTTTAAGGATGATTGTGTTCAGAATTATGAGAGCTGCTGAAGCCTATATAAGGAGGACGTGCTGCTGTAGAAAATTGATTGAGTAAAAAAACCAGAAATCAGAGATTAAGTGTTTTAGTGTTTTTGTCTGTGTAAGCTTAGGCTTTGTTATTGTACACCATTCATCTGTTTGAGTTGGTTTAGTTTGTTTGAGTTGTAATTCTGTAACACCCATACTAAATTATCTAGAATATTTAGCATGTGAATTAATCTGATACTGGGTACATTAAAATTTTCAATAATAATAATAAATACATCTGAATGAGTACAAGTTGTCTCGTTAATACATTTATCCAAACATCATCTATAAATACATAAACATATCCTGATAACCTTCTGAGCTTCTCCGCGACGAGCAACTGCACTCCATCCAGCGTCTTCCTGGTGAAAAATCTTCATGAACATCACTAGCTTACCTGAAAACCTGCACCAGAAGGATAGGGATGAGACATAATGTCTCAGTGAGCTCCTACCCTACCTACTGTTGGCAACCTCGGGGAACCTAGGGTCGCCGTGCCTACCTCGGCGATCTTGGGGATACCTATGATCGCCAAGTCTCATCTTTACTTATTTCGCGATCAAGGGGGAGAACTAGGATCGCTGCATATCTTAATCTTATCTCATCATAGGCTAACTTGACTTATCTTGTACTTAGTGATCAAGGGGGAATATCTTATGATCACTTCTGGTTCACTAGGAACTAATTGTCCTGTTTTCTCAATACATATAAATAACTTATTCATTTTCTCATAATAATTCATAAGTATTACTTTCATCATTCTTAATTATAAAGTTAGTAAGTCAGCGTTGAACAAACAATAATTATCTGGGTTCATTTTACGGAGTGCATCCGGGTGGAGTAACCCCGAAGTACATCTCCCTTCTAACCGGTGAAAATTCCTATCATATCAGGCTAACACCGGACTCCTCTTGTCGTCGTGCGGTCATCCTTGCGGAATAACACGTCCCACTAGCGTGAACCTCCTGTGTCCCACTAGCGTGAACAACAGAAGACACGACTTAATAGTCTTAACTTACGCGTATACCCCCCGTGTCCCACTAGCGTGAACAACGGAAGACGCGAATTATTATTATTCTTTAAACTTATGCATGAACCTTTCATGTCCCACTAGCGTGAACGATGAAAGTCACGACTTAAATAATATTAATCTTAGTCTTTACTTTGCGTGAACCATTCGTGTCCCACTAGCGTGAACAACGAAGGCCACGACTTAATATCTTAATATTTCTTATTCTTATTCTTCTTATATATATATATATATATATAACTTATAGCTTATGCCTTGTGCATAACTGATGCATTCTTAAATAATTCATTCTTAAAGCTTTACCTATAAAGAGGTTCCTAACTTTGATCATTCGATCATTCTTATTCCTCATTAATTCTTAACTTTTGTACTTGAAAGTACGTCTAATAAGTTGCTATAAGCTTTTGCATACTTAATACGTTCCTTAAGGGAACTAATTCCCCAATCTATATCATAAGAATCTATGATCATAGGCTTATCGTTATCATAAGCCATCACTTAATTGTTGGAAATGTTCCATAGCTTAAATAACTTCTATTCTTGCATCTCTAATGCTTTGTCCAATCCTTAATTCATCCATTTCTTAAATGTTGAAATCACCTTCCGGATATGTCAAGAATGGTGTTTTTCTTAGAAATTTAAGTTCTCTTTGAAAACGGTTACTAAAAGCCTCGCCGAACGCGTATACAGCACTCAGAACGAACCAGAACAGACATGTGCTGTCTGTCTGATTTCGCTGAGCGACCCTGAGGCGAAGTGGAGGCGAAATGAAGCAGGGAAAAATGCTGAAAATCGCTATAATCTCGCCCCGAGTTCGCCGGGCGAAAATGACAGTTCAAAACTAGTTAAAAGTGTGATTTTTTCACCATTTTGACATATCTAAGCATATCCAGGCATCATACAATATAAGGAATGAATTTCTAATACAAATTGATAGTTTTAAACATGATTCATCAAGGAATTTGGCAAGCATATGAGATTAGAGCACAATTCCTAAACTTAGCTCAAAATGTAAAATACTCTCAAACTTACTCAAGTGGGTTCTAAAACCCTAGGGAGCTCACCTTAAACCTCCTATTGGTGCTTGCTATCTCTGACTCTCAAGGCCTTGGCTTCACTCTACTACTTTCTCTTGAATCTCCTTTGGTTCTCCTTGTTTCTCCCTTACCACTTCTTGCTCTAACTTTCCAAATACCCAGCTTGCTATCACAATTCCTACTAGAGTTGGGATGGAGTTTGAATGAGTGAGGGGAAGAAGGATGAGGGCGTGTGAGATGGAAATGGGGGAAAGAAAATCTGATTTTGGGACAAAAAGGAAGGAATGGATAATGAATGGAACAAATATCTTGTTCCTTTTCTTATTAATCTCCCTCTTGGCCTAATTTACAAAATTGCCACTTCCTCCTAATTTCATATTTGCCATTGCTTGCGACATAAGTTTCCAACACGGATAAACGCTACTATTAACTGATACTTATGAGCGGGATGTTACAAATTCACTCTAAGCTTTTAAGCACGAGTGTTGTCATTGATGTCTTGAAAGGTGTTCTTCAATTTGGTTGTTTGTTTGAGTGTTGTTGATCACTTGGTTGTGATTAAGTAATTGGGAAGTAAGTAGTGTCTTATACTTAGGTGGTGCTCCTGAGTAGAAGTCTTAACTAGTGGAGATTAATTGCTAAGACTGGGAACAGGGGGTCTGTGTCTGAGTCTTTGAGTTAATTCCTCATAGTGTATTTCCTTCCTGGATTGGTATCCCCCAGAATAGGTGAAGTTTGCACCGAACTGGGTTAACAAATTGTTGTGTTATTTATCTTTCTGCATTTTATTTTTGTTGTGCCTGAACCTGAATTCAAGTGCTCTGTTTTACATTCTTAGTGCTCTGTTTTTCCTGTCTGGTTCAGTACTTGCCAGGAATTTCAATTGGTATCAGAGCAGGCACCCTGCCTGTATTTGGGTGAGCTCCAGGGTAGTTAATTTCTGGCTTTATGGAGAAAGAAGGAGGTTTTGTTAACAGACCACCTTTGCTTGATGGGACCAACTATGATTATTGGAAATCACGCATGAGTGCTTTCCTTAAATCAATAGATAGCAAAACCTGGAAAGCTATTCTGAAGGGATGGGAACATCCAGTTGTGACTGACAAAGAGGGTAACAAGACAGCTGTTTTAAAACCAGAAGAAGATTGGACCAATGATAAAGATGCATTATCTCTTGCAAATTCCAAAGCCCTGAATGCTATATTCAATGGAGTGGACAAGAATGTATTCAGAATGGTCAAGCAGTGCACAATTGCCAAGGATGCCTTGGAGATTCTCAAGACTACTCATGAAGGCACTTCAAAGGTAAAGCTGTCCAGACTTCAGCTTCTGACAACAAAGTTTGAAAATCTCAGAATGCTGGAGGATGAGAACATACAAAGCTTTTACATGAACATTCTGGACATGGCTAATTCTTTTGAATCCCTTGGAGAAAAAGTTTCAGATGAGAAACTTGTTAGAAAAATTTTCAGATCCCTACCCAAGAGGTTTGATATGAAAGTGACTGCTATTGAAGAAGCACATGACATATCCAGCATGAAGGTTGAAAAATTGATAGGTTCTCTTCAAAACTTTGAAATCAGCAGAACTGTTCAGAAGGGTAAAGGTGTTGCATTTGTTGCAGATACTGAATGTGTGGATGATGATAGCTCATCAGAAGCTCTTGTGCTGCTGAGTAAACAATTCAAGAAGTTTCTAAAGCAGAAAACAAGAACTGATGACAAGAGCAATCAATCTAAAAGAGTTCAGTGCTTTGAGTGTGAAGGCTATGGACATGTCAAGTCAGAATGTCCTACTTTTCTCAAGAAACAGAAGAAGAGTCTGACTGTGTCTTGGTCTGATGAAGATGAGTCAGAAGGAGATGTGGAGAGTAAGTCTGCTAAGCATGTTGCTGCTTTTACTAGAAGATGCATCCCTGATGATGAAGCTATGGGGTCAGAAACTTGTTCAGAATCTGAGTCAAGCGATGGAGAATCATCCTGTGAAGATCTGGTTGCCTATCACAAAAATCCTGCTGAGTTTTGCAGGAAGTTGCAATGTCAATTTGATGAAGTATGCAAGCAAATGGAAGAACAGAAGAAAATTAACACTCAACTTCAGATTGAGAGGGGTGAACACTTAGAGAAGATTTCTGTTCTCAGTAATGAGGTAATTCAACTAAATTCACAACTTGATCAGATGAAAAAGCAAGTTAGAATGCTGAATTTTGCTAGATGTGCTGGAAGAGATTCTGTAGAATCAGAACCAGGGAAAGCCAAATGGAATTGGATTTGTTGATCAGAATCTGAACATCAAACAACAAAAACCTGCTAAGAGGTTCATACCTGCTGCTACTCATGTTCCACTGAAGAGCAAACCTAAGAACCAATCTCAAGGAACTGAAGATAAGAAGAGAACTTATCCTTGGGTTTGTCATCATTGTGGTAAAAAGGGACACATTAAACCTTTTTGTTACAAGTTGCATGGTTATCCCAAGCATTTTCAACACAGAAAAGCTGAACCAGCTGTAAATAAAAGCAAAATCAAGAAAGAATGGAGACCAAAGTGTGAAGGTGTTGCTCAAAGGCTGAACAAAGGGAATGGAAAGGCTGTTGCTGATGACAGCAAGCCCATTCATGTAGCACAGAAGAGTTCTTGTGTTGGACCATCTAAACCTTGGAACAAAGTGTTGGTTCCTGTTTCTGATCAGAAGGCTCTAGTTTCTAGTAAGTCTGAAGATGGTGTGTCATGTGTTCAGAAGAGAGTTGCTGATTTTGAGAAGAAGATTGCTGGAAAGAAGGTTCTGAATGTGCCTGAGGCACACATCAATTGAGCAGCATCTGATGATTGTGTCTAATGAAGACTAAGCAACTTCTGATGTTGAGTCTGAAGACTGACTAGTTTGTGACTTTTCTGCTTGTGTTTCTGGTCTGCAGTTGTGTTGTTCTCTACAATTTTTTGTTTTGGTTGTTCTTCTGCTGGGTGGATTCTTTGTGGTTCTGACCCTTGCTGGTGCTGACTGGTTTTGTGTTGTTAGTTGTGTGGCTGTTTTGTGTTGTGTTTCTTGCTCCTGGTGTTTGCTGGTGTTTTGTCAAACTTGTTTGGCTAAAAAAGGGGAGAAATTTATATGTGTACTGATTTGTTTGGTTCAGGGGGAGTGTTCATGATTTTTTGTGTCTCTGTTCAAGAGCTGAGCTGTTCAGGGGGAGTTCCTGAGTGCTGTGTTTCAGGGGGAGAAGAGTTGTTCCTCAGAAACTGATGTTGTGTATTACAGGGGGAGTATTTTGAAGTAGTTTTGTATTACTTAGTTGTTAATCCGCTGCTGACTCTGCTACATTATGTGTAGTTCTTCATGGCTGAGTTTATTTTGAAGAGTGAAGAACTTGTTCTGTATAAAGCATTTGATTTTAGCCAAAAAATTTGCCAAAGGGGGAGATTGTTGGTTATGTAAATTTTGGCTTCATTGTTTGGTAAAATCCAAATGCAAGCAGTTCGTTTTCCAGATGTTTTAGAGTGTCTTCAGAAGCTGGATATTGGTTTTCAGAAGGTTCAGAAGCTGAAAATGGGATTTGAGAAGCCTCAGAAGCTGAAATCCTAGTTTACTATTCATTAGAAGCAGTTTTGGCCTTCAGACGCAGAACTGTTTATCAGACGCAGGATGGTGCTTCAGACGCACTGTTCATACATTGACCAACATTGACCTTCAGAAGCTGGCTTCAAACGTTGACCAGTGTTGACCTTCAGAAGCTGAACTTCAGAAGCTGATTTCAGAAGCTGTTTTTTCTGCACTCTTTTTGTTAATTCTTGCTGCGTATCTTTTGAAGATTTACTGAAGATTTATCCATGCTGAAGTTTCCAGAAGGATGATAATTTTATGTGAAGATCTTATTAAAGATTGGCTTCGTGTTTATTGATGAATATATTTTCAAAGGATCTTTGTAAAATATAATTCAAAAATGTTTCTTCTTTGAGCTTCTATAATATTTCAGAGTCATATCTTTAAGGATGATTGTGTTCAGAATTATGAGGGCTGTTGAAGCCTATATAAGGAGGACGTGCTGCTGTAGAAAATTGATTGAGTAAAAAAAACCAGAAATCAGAGATTAAGTGTTTTAGTGTTTTTGTCTGTGTAAGCTTAGGCTTTGTTTTTGTACACCACTCATCTGTTTGAGTTGGTTTAGTTTGTTTGAGTTGTAATTCACTCTAAGCTTTTAAGCACGAGTGTTGTCATTGATGTCTTGAAGGGTGTTCTTCAATTTGGTTGTTTGTTTGAGTGTTGCTGATCACTGGGTTGTGATTAAGTAATTGGGAAGTAAGTAGTGTCTTATACTTAGGTGGTGCTCCTGAGTAGAAGTCTTAACTAGTGGAGATTAATTGTTAAGGCTGGGAACATGGGGTCTGTGTCTGAGTCTTTGAGTTAATTCCTCATAGTGGATTTCCTTCCTGGATTGGTATCCCCCATAGTAGGTGAAGTTTGCACCGAACTGGGTTAACAAATTGCTGTGTTATTTATCTTTCTGCATTTTATTTTTGTTGTGCCTGAACGTGAATTCAAGTGCTCTGTTTTACATTCTTAGTGTTCTGTTTTTCTGTCTGGTTCAGTACCTGCCAGGAATTTCACGTATAATTTTCTTATACTCTTTATTTTTGTGTTTGTGCGAATTGTTTCTCCTTCCCGTCTACTTGGTATTTCATGCTCTCACTGAGTCTATGTGACTCACCCCCTCTTCCAATTTTATTTTTTTCAGATTCACAAGTTGCTGAATAAGTCTCTCTTGATAATTGTAGATAGCTCAAAGCGTTTGCTCCTTTTTGGTAGGCCTCTATCTCTAGTAGTGGCCAGTATGCCATGACTTCAGTATGGTGCAGCTATTTGGGTTAGGATATGTTTGATATTTTGGGCTCTATGTAGAATAACGTGAAGTGTCACTTGTATGTAGTTACCGTCTTTTTGAAGATATGAAAACAATTGAAATGAACGGTATTTTAATTAATAAAAATAATATTATATATATATATAAGGGGCTTCTAATATACACCCACTTAAAATATAGTTGGTGTTTGTTAGCATCATGCACCTTTTCACATGGACCAAAAAAACTATTTCTCTTTCTTCAAAAACAACTAAATGTGGTGTCTCTTAAAGTAATTTTACACATCTTTTCTCTCTCCTTGTCATAAGTAATGATTATTATGAAGAAAGAGAAAGATGTTCTCTCTCATTATGTTTTAATTGTGTCATGCCAGTATCTACGATAAAAAATTGTTTCTAAAGAAGAAGAAAATCTGTCTCATTTTTTAAAAAAAAAACTACGATTCAATTTTTGTTCAATTTTATTTAAGCATTATTTTACAAAAGCATTATATTATCACCAATTCATTTTTTGCTGATATTTTAAGGACATATGCGTCACTTTTTTTTTTTATTCTGCCATATCACATATTTTTGCAGGCACTTCACATTTGTACATCTACTTTTTTATAAGCTTTGTGCACATACTTGATCATTACTCCATAACAAGTGTTATACAAAAGAGTTCTTTCAATGCATAAATCTCACTAGTACATACCAAAAGCTATTACAAATGACTGCTAATTATACAATTTGAGCAAAAGAAACTACAGCAAGAACCATCCAATATTCATCATCTTCAAGTTAAGAACAATTGTAGGCATTTTCTTCTGGCCAGTTCACTGCATATTTGAAGATGACTGTCTCCAACCCTTTGTGATCCTATCCAAGAATCATCATATCAAATAGTTAATAATAGCATTCAACAAATCTAGACATCAACTTAAAAATAAACAATCAAAACTTACTTATTAGGAGATTGAGAAGTGCAATCTTTAAGAAACTCTAAGTGCCAATCAGTAACATCATTTCTTACTTCAAATGTCATTTTAATCCTTAATTCAAATCTGAATCATTCATATTTAATAAAGAAAAAAAAATTATTAGCAAGCAAAAATAAAAGAAAAGTACTTTTTTTAGGGAAAAAGAAAAGTACGTTATGAACTCAAAATACATATACCCATTTTCTTGTATAAAAAAACATATACCCATTAAACTAAAAACCCACATGTCCCTATCATTTGAAAAACACAAAGGTCCCCATCAAACTAATAACAATTTTGCATGCATATATGTTGACAGAGATGACAAACAATCTTATTGTAGCAAGCAAAGGTCCCTACATGCATTTTAGTTATACAAAAATTAAAAAAGAGATGATGAAACACTAACCTGGGATTGGTCCCATGAAATGTTGAAGTGAGTAATGAACAAGTTCAACAAGGAACCTTAAGCAATCTGATTGTAGAAAAGGCACAACATGACCGAGCTGGGTGGAAGAAGATGGTAGCAAGAGAGAGAAAAGGGTTGTTCAGTGGTGGTAGATGAATAGTTGGGGTCAAAGCAGCGGGAAAGAAAAAGGAAAATTAGAATTTTATTTTAATAATTAAATTTCAATTACAATTATGCCCTTTTGTTTTGACTTTTGTCACACAAAAAAATTGGGTTTTTTGTCCAACTAAAAAGGTGTATGTTGCTAATACACACCTTTAAATTTATGAGTGGATGTATATTAGCAAGACCCATATATATATATATATATATATATATATATATATATATATATATATATATATATCTTTACTAGTGGTAAAAAAAAAATTAAAAAAAAATAGTTTTGTTTTGTTTTGCGGGTCAACAAGTCCACCAATGCCATTTCTATTCCAAAACATCACATATAACCATAAAAAAAACATAACAGAGCCTTTGTTTCTTCTCCTCCCTCCCGTAACCCCATTTTCCTACCCAATATCTCCATTAATCTCATTCCTTCTCCGTCTATTCTACTTTTCTTTTACATTTTCTCATCATAATTCCCCCAATTATCATCATATGTTCAAGATTCATTGTGAATTCAAGCTTGAATGAGAAGTGGAAATACCCATTCATGGATGGTTTGAATTTTGATGTTCTTTGAGGTAAATATTTACAAATTATGGAATTTAGAGATGATATCTGGCTTTGATAAGTAGTAGAAACTTGTATATGTAGAATAATTTAGATTTGGCTTAAATGCAGTTTTTTCCCTTTATGTTTCAAAACGTTGCGATTTTGGCCCCCTAACAAAAAAAATAACAATTTTACCTTTTAATTTTACAAAACGTTGCAAAGTTGCTAAAAAGACGCCACGTGTCCCAAAACAGGGGGCCAAAATCGCAACTTTTTGTAAAGATAAAGGGCCAAAATATCTTATTTCCCTAAAGATAGAGGGGCAAAATAGCATATTTTCCTAAAGTTAGAGGGTCAAAAGAGCATATTTTCCTAAAGATAGAGGGAAATTTTTTTTTATTAGGGAGTTAAAATCGCAACGTTTTGAAAGTTAAGGGGTCACAACTGCATTTAAGCCTTTAGATTTTCATAGGTTCCTTTTAAACCCTAAGTCTAGAAAATTAGGGGTTTTATCAAATTATTCTATCTATTGTTAAATTAGTCTTAAATAAGTTTTCTCAAAAGTTAAAATGATTGTATAATGTTCAGATTCGGTGGAAATCGCTCCGGTGGCCGTTCCGGAAGGCATTGCTAGGAACGGACTTGAATCATCACAGTTGTGAGTAACTTATTTACCTTGTGACAAGTTTTCTAAGTTATAATTTTATTTATGGGAGAAACAACTTATATTTTGTTTGGAAAAAATAAAAGTATCTCATTTCATTGAAAATATGTTATTGACTTTTAAATAATAATAAAGACGAAATTTTAATGGTTATGCAAAGTAATGCGAATGAATAATTTTTACAAGATTTACGTGATAATGTGAATGAAATTTTATATGATATCAATGTTATGAAAGTTTTGGTCATATGAATTGATTTTAGCGATAAATCATTTTGAAACTATGTTTTGATTTTCTATTGAAAACTTCCTATCTGTTTGCTGCAACGAAGAGATAATACAGCCTATGAGTAACATGCTCATAGTAAATTATAGATAATCTTTGTGTGCTGCAACGAAGAGAAAATGTGGTCTAGAGATAATTACCGTTCGCCACAACGAAGAGATATTGTGGTCTAAATATAATTACTGTTCCCCACAACGAAGAGATAATGTGGTCTAAATATAATTACCGTTTACCACAACGAAGAGATAATGTGGTCTATGTACACATAGTGAAACGTAAAGTTAGTGATACGAAACTTTAAGTCAGAAATGTGAAATACTTGTTTTCATGAAAAATCTCAAAGTTTACAAAAGAGTTTTAACATAAAACCTATATCTAATTTATAGAGTTAGTTTTATTTCTTATAATTTTCTTATACTCTTTATTTTTGTGTTCGTGTGAATTATTGTTTCTCCTTCTCGTCTACTTGGTATTTTATGCTCTCACTGAGTCTATGTGACTCACCCTCCTCTTCCTAATTTTTTTTCTTCAGATTCACAAGTTGCTGGATAAGTCTCTCTTGATAATTGTAGATAGCTCAAAGTGTTTGCTCCTTTTTGGTAGGCCTCTATCTCTAGTAGTGGCCATTATGCAATGACTTCATTATGGTGCAGCTATTTGGGTTAGGATATGTTTGATATTTTGGGCTCTATGTAGTATAATGTGAAGTGTCACTTGTATGTAGCTACCGTCTTTTTGAAGATATGAAAACAATGAAATATGAGTAATGTAAATATTGTTGGATGATATTTTGCTGTGAATATAAAACAGGGATATGTAAATATTTTGGAAATGTTGGAAAAACAAAGGAAACTATGTCGAATTTTTGGTAGATCATTATTAGTAAAAGTATGTATATTTTAAGTTAGCCTTGCCAGACTTAGATTATTGTTTAATGAATATTAGTCTGTACGTCGGTCATGACCGTTAATAGGGTCATGACAACAATGGAATATGGGTAATGTAAATAATGTTGGTCCCTTGTATTTTTAAAAATAAGACTAAGGAACAAAACACATTTTTAGCAAAAGATAAAGAACCACAAATATATTTAAGCCCAAGTTCTTTTAGAAAATGCTCGAGAAAGAGTGGCCCCAAATAAGCATGATTTGAGAGTCAGGGGACACCTTTCTTTTCTTCCGGTTTGGTCCTCGAAGCCACCTCATCATATTGTCTTTAAAGGTGACACATCATATTATTTTTAAAGAGTTAATGTCTCAAACTAACATCAGTTACTAAAACCACTAATAAATTAGGGAGTTTATAAGGTACACCCTTAAATTAAGGTGTACCGGTACACCTATTTCATAAATCAATAAGTTAACGATCATTTTTATGTAATAAAGAGATATTTGTCGATTTTTATATTTTAGAAAATATTATTTCATAAGAAAAAACATCATTTCATTCTTGATAAGAATCATACTAATTTTTTAACATTTTATCGAAAAAAATACTCAATATTCATTGTTATGAGTAATAAAAATTTAAAAAAATTGAATTTTGATTTGCCGACACTTTTGAGAAATAAAATATAATTATTATAATTGTAACTGATAAAAAATATATTTTTTCTAAAAAAAATAACTCATTAAACTATCCATTTAAATATGGGTGTACCTGTACACTCAAATTTTTGGAGTGTAGAGTAGAAATTGCCAATAAATTAAAGAGTTCGTGATTATTTTGTATGGAAGTGGGGCGAAATATAAGGATTATTTTGGACCCTCGGTGTATATGACTATACATATTATAAGTGATTTAAAATGGGAAATAGTAGATAAGTTTTACGTAGAAGAAAATTACTTTTTAAAATTGCAAAGTCTTGCGTACACCATTTCCAAGATAAAAAAATTCAAACTTATTAACAAATGTTATAAAGTTGGAAGAGAAAAATGAAAACCATCGAAAAATGAAATTGAAGGAATGGAAGAGACAAAATAAGTTAGAAATATATATAGATAGGAGCTTCGTAGAAAATTTGTCTAATAAACTATAAATGGAATTTTCTTTATAGGCAAAAAGTTGGATAGTGTAGGAATAATTTTGAAGTGTGAGAGATCAATTTTAATCAAATGGATATATAATGCATTCATTATGAAAATTGTTTCACATGAAGTTGATGAATTGTTCTTGCAACCGACATAAATGCCAAAAATCAAGAATAGAAGTAGTTAAGAAAAGAAAATGTTTTAATAGAATAAGAAAGGGTGGGAGTTTTTTTAGAAATTATTAGAGTTTATGATTAGTAACTATTAGGGTGGGAGTTTCCTTAGAAATTATTAGAGTGACACATCATCACAATGCTTGCTTTAGATTAATTCAAGTTTACTCATTTAGAAGTGCCACATAGGCATAATGCTTGCATGTTGTTAACCCAAGTTTATTTTATATAGATAGATAGATAGATAGATAGATAGATAGATAGATATTTCTATACATTTAGGGATTACATGGACCGAGTCTCACACTTTCAATCCGGGGACCAAAATGGTTGTTTGCTTAAAAAAACTATTGTTCGGGAAAATATGATATGAGTCAGTGGCGTATCAAAGACCTTGGATCAGAAGGTACAAACTTTTTAACTTCATTAATAATTATATATACATATTTATACTATATACAAAGAAAGTGCATGAATTTGGGTTGACTTGTTCTCTTTTCAATTTTACCCTTCATTAAAAGTATTTCATTTGCTATTTTATTCCTTTTATAATATTATTTAAAGTATTAATTAAAAAAATAGTTAAGTCCCATTAAAATATGAACAACATCACTACAATATGATTATTATTATCTATAACAATGTATAAAGAAAATAGGAGATTTTGGGTTAGATTATTTATTATTCCAATTACACCTTTAAATAAATTTTTCTATATTAAAGCTATATTGTTTTTGTTATATTGTTGGTGTAATTTAAAAAGATAAGCGTGTTGTTACAATTTGAAATCGCAAACATTTATACATATAATTTTAATCAAAATTCAACTAATTTCTTAAAGATATTGTTTATAATTTACACGCATTAACGCAATAAAAAAAGTGGACAGACGGACACGAAGTTCCTGTCTAAACGCTAGTAATAAGCGTACTAACTTTTCGTCTATCCTTAAAAAAATTGAGGGAAAGGTATAGAAAAAAATGAAATAAAGAAAATGATTCATCAAGTATTTTCTTTTGACAAAATTATTTTAGTTAGTATTATATACTATGTCATTTGCGAAAGTTACATTAAAGTGTAACTTTTTTTAGGGAATTAAACTGTAAACTTAGTTAGTGGTAATATACACTTAGTGTCATTTGACTGAAGAAAACTGGAAAAAAAAAGTTGTATTGTATGGTGTGTGTGCAGCCCATATGTTACACATTAGAAGAAAAATCATTAGGCTTGGGCTACAGAAAAATCTTTGGATAAAACCGTGTTTGGTGGTGCAAAATAAATATTTGAGGGTGTGCAGATGCAAATAAAATAGGATAATTGGTTGAAATTTTAATATTCCAGGGGTGCAGGTGCACATCCTCACTATGAGGTGGCTCCGCCCCTGATATGAGTGGGCAGTTGGTGGTAATCTAAGTCTTCAGTCTTCACAAATACTATTGTTTAATTAGTGGCTCAGGCTACGGTGAGAGACCAAAACAAGTCTTTCACCATGCAAATGAGTTTTTAACCGTTAGATTCATTAATAAAATCACCAAATTGATTTTTCACCGTATGATTTTTTACGATCTGACCACACAATAATTTATTAATATATGTAACGATTAAAAACTCATTTGTACGGTAAAAGACCTGTTTTGGTCTTTCACCGTAGCCTTCGCCTTAATTCGTAATATACGAGTTTTCAAAACAAATGAGGTTGTTGGAGATGCTCAAAATAAAATAATGATCAATAATTGAACTCATCTCAATAAGTGAAAAGTGATTAAAGAGTGTTCTAAGTTCAAACATAAACAAACCTGTTGTTACTCTTTCCTTTGAGCGTTGACTTAAACTCCTGTCATCTTATTGGAAACTGCGATCTTAATCAATGTCTTCCACTTCATCCTCCAATCCAAAGTGGATAAACGAAGTGTTTATCAATTTTAGAGGAGAAGACACTCGCCAGAGCTTCATATCTCATCTCTACGCTGCCCTAAAAAATGTCGGAATCAACACTTATATCGACCAGCAGCTTCCTAAGGGAACCGAGCTGGGACCAGAACTATCACGAGCAATAGAACGATCTCATATATCTATTGTTGTTTTCTCCAAAAGATATACAGAATCGAGCTGGTGTCTTAATGAGCTGAAAGCAATCATGGAATGCCACAGAAGGGATGGCCAGGTGGTTGTCCCTGTATTTTTGATGTTGATCCATCGGTTGTGCGCCACCAGAATGGTGATTTCGGAAAATTTTTGAGATCTACAGTCGAAAAAACATACTTTGACTCAGGAGAGGAAAGGATGGAATATGTATTGTCTAAGTGGATGAGTGCACTCACCCAAGCTGCTAATTTGTCTGGTTGGGATGTCACCAATTGCAGGTAGCTAAATCAACACTTTCTACTTTTGTCGACCTTTTTTATGAATATTTTTTGACCTTGTGGTCTTTTCATAATATATATGTTCACTTACTTGTTTTATAATTATTACTATCCAATCCAAGGAATGAAGCTGAACTAGTGCAGAAAATTGTTGTGGACATTTTGACAAAACTAGATATCACATTGTTGTCTATTACCGAATTTCCAGTTGGATTGGAGTCCCGCGTGCAACAAGTGATTCAGTTTATTGAAAACCAATCAAGCCAGGTCTGTGTCATAGGGATATGGGGAATGGGCGGATCTGGTAAAACAACCACGGCCAAAGCTATCTACAATCGAATTCATCGCAAATTTGTCGATAGAAGTTTCATCGAAAATGTTAGAGAAGTCTGTGAAAAGGAAAATAGAGGGATTATTCAGTTACAAGAACAACTACTTTCAGATATCTTGAACACAAAGGAGAAGATACACAACATTGCATTAGGGACAACTAAGATTGAGAAAAGATTTTGGGGGAAAAAGGCCCTCGTTGTACTCGATGATGTGACCACATTTAAGCAGTTAAAGTCGCTCTGTAGAAATCCTAAATTGTTTGGTCTGGGAAGTGTGTTAATTGTTACAACCAGAGATGTACGCCTACTTAATTTATTTAAGGTTGACTATGTGTGTACAATGAAGGAAATGGATGAAAAGGAGTCCCTTCAGCTTTTCAGTTGGCATGCTTTTAGACAACCTAGTCCAATAAAAGAATTCTGTGCACTCTCAAAGAACGTAGTTGCTTATTGTGGAGGATTACCGGTTGCTCTTGAAGTCCTTGGTTCTTACTTATATGAGAGGACAAAAGAAGAATGGATAAGTGTACTCTCAAAACTAAAGAGGATTCCCAATGATCAAGTGCAGGAGAAATTGAAAATAAGCTATGATGGTTTAAAGGATGATATGGAAAAGGATATATTTCTTGATATATGTTGTTTCTTCATCGGCAAGGACAGAGCCTATGTTACAGAGATACTAAATGGTTGCAGGCTTCACGCTGATATTGGAATATCTGTCCTCGTAGAACGGAGTCTTGTAAAAATTGAAAAGAATAACAAGCTTGCGGTGCATGACTTAATAAGAGATATGGGAAGAGAAATTGTTCGCAAAAGTTCTGCAAAAGAGCTTGGGAAGCGTAGTCGATTATGGTTTCATGAGGATGTACATGATGTTCTGACCAAACATACTGTAAGAACTTTAATCACCCTCCATAATCTTATCAAGATCATAAGACTCTTTCTCTTTTCTTTTTTTCTGAATTGTTTTGCTGTACATAACTATTAGCAGAAAATTGTAGGATTCATGATTGAATTGTATTTTCCTTGTCATTCCTTTCTAGTATACTTTGGTTGCACTGCTGTACCTTCATATATCACTTTGTATATTAAAACGAAAAAGGTTTCCCCTCACTTTTCTCCGGTTTTTTCTTCACATGTAGGGAACAGAAATTGTAGAGGGATTGGTATTGAAGTTGCAAAGAACCATCCGAGTTTGCTTCAGTGCTAATTCTTTCAAGGAGATGAAGAATCTGAGACTTCTACAACTTGATTGTGTTGACCTAACTGGAGATTATGGGTATCTTTCTAAGGAACTCAGATGGGTCCATTGGCAACAATCCACCTTCAAGTCTATACCCAATGATTTTTATCTGGGAAATCTAGTTGTTATTGACTTAAAACGCAATAGTATTAGACAAGTTTGGAATGAAACCGAGGTGTGAATACATTTTCATTTGAAACTAAAATTTTACAAGAGTAGTAATTGTTGCCACCATCCCATTTTCCTTTTTTCTCTAATTGTTATTTAAACATTTCTCTTCTTGCAGCTGTTGGGGAACCTAAAAATTCTCAATCTCAGTCATTCCAAGTACTTGAAAAGCACTCCTGACTTTTCAAAATCCCCGAATCTAGAAAAGCTCATCATGAAGGATTGTCCAAACTTATCTGAGGTACACCAATCCATTGGTGATCTCAATAGTATTCTTCTGATAAATTTGAAGGACTGTACACGTCTTAGCAATCTTCCAAAGAAGATCTATCAATTGAAATCGTTGAAAACTTTCATCCTTTCTGGTTGTTCAAAGATTGACAAGTTGGAAGAAGACATAGTGCAGATGGAATCCTTGACAACACTGATTGCAAAAGATACAGCTATAAAAGAGGTTCCCTGTTCAATAGTAAGATCGAAAAGCATTGGATACATTTCCCTATGTGGATATGAAGGATTATCCTGTAATGTATTTCCTTCTATTATTTGGTCTTGGATGTCACCATCCATAAATTCTCTACCCCGCATTTGCCCATTTGGGAACATTTCATTGTCTCTATCTTCCACCGATTTACATAACAATAACTTGGGCCTTCTATCACCAATGGTTAGAAGCCTTTCAAAAGTCAGAACTGTTTGGGTACAATGTTGCTCAAAGATTCAACTAAATCAAGAATTACAAAGAATTCTTGATCAATATGGTGGAAATTTTTATGAATTGGAAACATCATGTGCATCACAAATCTCAAATCTTTCCTTGAGATCATTTTTGATTGCAATGGGAAGTTGCCACATAGTCATTGATACTCCTGGCAAGAGCATATCACAGGTTCCTTCTCTATCCTCTAAGATTTTCTACCCTTCATTATCATATTTATAATATGTTAAATCTGCATTGCCACGTATAACATTCGTCATTTAAATATTAATGTTTTACTTCTCAATAATTTTACCTCGTCAATATTTTAGATCAGGTGTTACCTTATAAAACACTTTTTCTTTTGAGTATTATAGTATATAGCTACTGTCAAACAAGAACTAGTTGGCTAGATTATTCTTCACAACTAGTAACTTATTATTAGCCAGGCTAACCCTAATAAGCTTGAGAATACAATAAATGGGTGATGATTGAGCTGGAATGACTAAGGCAATCAGGCAAAATGTCTGAAGATGGGCATGCAGAAAATGAAGCATATGGTTGCATTGTAGAACGGGTAGAAAATGAAGGAAACTAAACAAAAGAGGCTCTGCAGCTAAAGTTGAGGATTAAAAAACTCCTATATGAAACTGAATTATAGTAGTTATTATAGAATGCTCTTTTGCATAGAGATGATCCAACTTTTTCTTTAAGTTGAATTTAGAACAATTATACTAAAGGTGAGTGAACCAACAAGAGAAAATGGTTATTAGCCCGTTGCAAGTGGAAAGAAGAGTATGACATATCAGTTATACAACTTGTCATTTTGGTCAGTATTACACAACTATTATTGAAGCAGGAATCTTTTCGAACTCTCTGTTGTTACATCACAAAACTATTGGCTGTTTTCTCTCAATGAGCTTCCTAGTTTATATTTACTTTATGCATTACACTGTTATTTTCTTTAACATATTCACCTTTTGGAATTTCAGTTAACACTTAAATGTCCAGTTACCTTTTGGAATTTCAGTTGACACTTAAATCTCCAGTTGAATGGTACTGTCACATAAATTACTAAGCATATGCTAATGATACAGGGGTTAACAACCAATGACTCGGGTGATTTTTCTCCTCCGGGTGGCCCTTCTTGGTTAGCCTATACAGGTGAAGGACCTTCAGCCCAATTTCAAGTTCTCGAGGATATTGATTGTCATGTGAAGGGAATAATCTTATGTGTTGTTTATTCATCAACATCTGAAAACATTGGAGCTGAATGTCTTACTAGTATCTTGATCATTAATTACACAAAGTACACTGTTCAGATATACAAGCGAGACACAGTGATGTCCTTTAATGCTGAAGATTGGAAGAATGTAACAACAAATCTTGGACCTGGTGATGATGTGGAGATTTTTGTAGCTTTTGGGCATGGATTGATTGTTAAGGAGACAATTATCTATCTAATTTATGACCAGTCAACTACTAGGGAATTTGAACAGACAATTGTTATGGATGTTGAGCCATCAACTAACATAGAAATTAAGCCATTGGAGGAAGTGAACGAGCAGCTGTCACCTGAAGTGGATGTGCAACGGTCACCTGAAGTGGACGTGGAAGCATCAATTACTATGGGAATGGAACAATCAATTTTTGTGGAAGTTGAGTCATCAACAAACATGGAAATGAAGCCATCGGAGGAAGTGAACGTGCAGCGGTCACCTGAATTGGACTTGCAACCGTCGCCTGAAGTGGACGTGGAAGCATCGATTACTATGGAAGTCGAGTCATCAACTAACATGGAAATGGAGCCATTAGCCGAAGTGAACGTGCAATCATCACCTGAAATGGACATGCAGCCGTCGCTTAATATGAAAGTGGAGGTATCAACTAATGTTAAAACCGATCCATCACAGGAAGTGAAGGTGCGGTCATCACCTATCATAGAAATGGAGACACCACCAAAGTCCAATGGAAGTATCTTTACAAGATTTGCGAAAAGAATGGGTGCATGTTTATGCTTGAACCAGCATATAGATAAAAGTTTCAACAATATTTGATTGGATATGTTTTTGTCATAAATTGGTTTCCCATGTTTCAATTTTTCACAATTCCTTTTATGGAGGAAGTCCTTTTTTTTTTTTTTTTGTAAATAGTCTAATGACTAAATATTCACCCTTAAGTGAATAAGTGGGAAACTCGCGTTCGAATCCCGACTCCTACATACTGCAACGTCTTTGCCATTTTAAGCTATGTTCATTCAGACATGGCCCTTTGTTTTATATAGGTAAAATTACACTTGTCGTCCTTTATCTTATTTTCAAATAACGATTTCGTTCTTTTTTTTCACATTATTTTTGTCCTTTTGATTAATTTGCGTATGGATTTTGCAAATTCAAACATATGGTTTTATTTCTATTTCGAAATGAGCTCTTAAATGTTCAAATATATGGTTCTTCACTCATGTATGAATTTTAGATTTTATATATCGTTACTTAAAATTAGGTTAAGCGACGACCGAGTGTAATTTTACTTTTGATATACATTAAAGGGGAATTCATATGCTTACTATTTTTTTTTGGGAAGGGGATGTGCTTACTTTTTTTGTTTTTTTGAGGTAAGGGGAATAATGGGAGCACTCCTATTCGTTCAACTTTGAGCTATCTTAGATCCACATTGCATTCGGAGTAGTGAAGATAGTTATGCAACATCGTTCTACATCGTCGTTGTTGCGTGATGCTTATGTGTGGATTTGTGTGCTCAGCACCACCAGTGTGTTTGTTATATTTGTATAGTAACTTGTTATGTAGTGTGTTTGTGCATCTATCTTCTTGATGTCTCTTCTCTTCTATGATTTGAACTTGATTTCTCACTCATGCAACTATTTTAGTTTTACATCAAATGATTATATAACTAATGAAGTATATGCAACTCGAAAGCACAATTATATAATTAACAAAGCATATGCTTATGATACAGGGATTAACAACTAACGATTCAAGAGATTTTTTCCTTCCGGGTGGCAATTATCCTTCTTGGTTAACCTATACTGGTGAAGGTCCTTCAGCATTACTTCATGTTCCTAAGAATATTGATTGTTACATGAAAGGAATAATCTTATGTGTTGTTTATTCATCAACATCTGAAAACATGGGAGTTGAATGTCTTACTAGTGTTTTGATCATTAATTATACAAAGTGCACCATTCAGAGATACAAGCGAGACACAGTAATGTCCTTTAATGATGAAGATTGGAAGAATGTAACATCAAATCTAGGACCTGGTGACGAAGTGAAGATATTTGTAGCTTTTGGACAGGGATATGGATTGACTGTTATGGAGACGGCTGTTTATCTAATATATGGCCAGTCGATTACTATGGAAGTTGAGTCGTCAACTAACATTGAAACGGAGGCATCACCCGAAGTGAACTTGCAGCTATCACCTGAAGTGAAAATAGAACTATCACCAAAGTCTAATAGAAGTATCTTTAAAAGACTTGGAAAAAGAATGGGTGCATGTTTATGCTTGAACCAGCATAGAGATAAAGGTTTGAACAATTTTTGATTGGACATGCCTTTATCATACAATCTGATTCCCTTGTTTCATGTTTCTCAATATTTTTATGGAGGGAGGGTGGATAGTCCTATGTTTTATATGCATAAAAAGGGGAATTCGTGTGCTTATTATTTGTTTCAATTAATGAGATTATAAAGCCATATTGAAATATCTACTTGAGCCCGGTAATTTTGGATCCTTTTTGTTTCTTTTACATATTGATGGCATTCATCCTTTAGTCTTAGCAACAAAAGGAATGATGAAAAGGTAAAAGAGAATTCTATCCACTCACAAGCCAAACCAGAAATTTAGTCAAATAGACATTTCAATGTGTAATAGATATTTCATACACTATTTCAACATTTACCGTCCCAAGTCCCAACAAATGGGTTATTTAATATCAAGTTGTACAAGCTCATAACTTTTGAAGGATACTTAATTAAAGTTAAATATAGTGGGATCTACTGATTCTACTGGAGAAATATTTAATAAAATAGAAACACAATCATCCCAGACTTTCTTACTTCTTTGCCAAAATGAAATTTTGTTGTGCTTGTAATCTTCCAATGACAATATATATCTTGTCAAGTCTTCATGGCAGCGTTCTCCAACCTCATTAACAAGGTTATAACAACATTCAGTACCAGTTGTTTGATTACCAGAAAACACAGTATAGAAAATCTCATCACCACATAATGGATATAACTTCGACGCACAGTTGTTCAAATACTTTTCATACGATGACAATGGTCTCGGTGCATAATTAATTGTAGAAGGAGAACCATTTGATTCTTCAACATTGGTTGAATCCCAGTTTTGACTAACAAAACAAGACAAGTCGTTACTATTGGTAATAGACTAAAGCGGACAAATGTAGCCATGGTTCAATTTTTGGAGATGTATGGTTAAGGATAACTCAAATAAGTTGTTGGTGGCTTGTTAGTGATAAAATAAGTTATATATATATAGTTTAAAAATAATTTGCATTAATTGGTTTTTGATAACTCTAATAGTACCAAAATAATCGTAAGGATGTTTGCAAGTTTTTCAAAACCCTCCACCATGCAATTCTCATGTTAGTATGTTACCCTTTTGGTTCATTAAAGATATTTCATTGTAGGAAAAAAGAAGTTATCAGTTTAATATAAATTATTATAAGCTGAAAAAATCTGATAAAGAAATTCAAATTATACGCATGAAATTTTAACTGCAGATGAACTTTTTCCTAAAAGAAATTGCAGTTCTATGTTTTTGCAATGTGCATTAAGTGAGAAGACCCGGAAGTTATATATATTACAGTTTGGCTAAATTACATCAAAAGTCCTTTAAGTTATTTAATTGTAACAAATTGATCCTTTAAATTTTTTTCGTACCACTTACGTCTTTTAAGTTATTTAATTGTAACCAGTTGGTCCTTTAAGTATTTTTTGTAACGATTAGGTCCTTTAAGTTATATAATTGTAACTTTTAGGCCTCGAATAACTTACATTTTTAAGATCTAAAATACGCTAAATTGTTACTGTTAAATAACTTAAAGGACTTAATTGGTACGGAAAAAACTTAAAGGACCAACTTGTTACAATTAATTAACATAAAAGACCTAAGTGGTACGAAAGAAACTTAAAGGACCAATTTATTATAATTAAATAACTTAAAGGACTATTCAATTCTCATTACTCTCAACAAAAGCATATCAGAAGGTCTTTCCCTCTTTTCTATTAAAATATAGACTTAGACTTCAAAACCCTCCAAAATGCAAATCACAAACAAAGTCCAAGGTTTTGTTTGCGAGTTTAGAGGGGAAGGGATGAGAGAGTTTGGAAAAAAAGAATGACTAAGTGGAAGAAATAGATGGCATTGAAAGAAGATGGGTTTGGAGGGTTTATTTTTCATCAAAATATAAAATTCTCCTCATTTGGGGGAACTAACAAATTGTATTGGAGGAGGGTTTATATGAATTCTTCAAATTTAGTCTATGTTGTTATAAGATTCTTAAAAGTAAAAATATATTAATCATAAGCATTAATGTATCACTCTCTAAGAAAATACTCTTTAAAAAAATGTGAAAGATTTTGTCAAAAAAAAAAATGTGAAAGGTTTCTCAAATTTTCCCTATATTTCTCACCTCCCAAAGTCCTTCCTTCCTCTCCCCTCCAAACTCCCAAACAAAGCCTAAGAGTGAGTTTGGATGAGTAATTAATTTTTTTTAAAGAATTTAGAATTCTAGGCGATTGAAATGATTCAATTAAATTTCATTCATTTTCAAATATTTTTGTTTGAATAGAATAGTAAAAAAAAAAATTGTTATCATTTTTGGCTACTTTTATAGATTCTAAATTTTTTGGGACCAATTTTAAAAAATTGAGCCGTTAAATTGTATTTTTAAACAAATTGAGGGGCCGATTTGTAATTTTCAACATTTTATGGGCCAATTTTTTGAAAATTTACCATTTAATGTAAATATTAATTATTTTTAAAAAGATTATTTTGCAATTGAAAATTAGTAATATATAAGAAGGAAGAAATTTGAAATTCATATCATTTAGGTGTCATTTAAAATTCTTTAAATTTAACTTTTTCATTTTTAAAAATTCTCCATTTTTTTTTTAAGAAACTAAACTAACTCACCGAAATTGACACCGGGTTGAACATGAGACCTTGAGAGGAACACGCTCCAAGATCTCAAACCAACGTCACTAGACCAACCCACTTGGGTTAAAATTCTCCGGATTAATCATATGAAATTTACTTAAAAATATTTGAATTTCGTCAAAACATTACATTATCTCAAACCAAACCACTGGAGCAACCTGGGGCTAGAGCTCTTGTAACGAAAAAAAATTACCTTAAACCATTCCATCATCCAAACAAAACAACATGAAATAACTTTCGTGAAAGTATCTAAAGAAATCTTCACTTATTGCCTTATTTTAAAGCCTTTTCTATCTACAATCACATAGCTTCATCTAAAAATACAATATTTCAATATTGAACAGGTCAAGTTATCATGCTAGTGTATTAAGCTGTGTTCCTGCAAGCTTGATCCATGTTTGTTATACTCACATCACATTGATCATGAAATAATTGAAATATAAGTTGAATGATGTACCTGACATAAACAGATGCAGTACAATGTTATGATATTAAATTGCACATTTTAAATTCAGAATGACAGTATAATGGAATAAGCCTATTGATATTGTATATTTGAAAAAAATGGAAGTTTTTGTTCATGGAACAGGGTTTGGCAACTAATGAATCGTGTATTCTTTTTTCTTTCAATAATAATGAATTATGTAATATTATTATGTTGTGACTATTTATTGTATTTCAATTCACTTGGCTTGGCTATTCTAATTTATAAAATGTGAATAACCTTAATGACACGACGACAAACAGTAAATTTGAACATAAGCATGAATTATTGAGTCAGTCAAAATATGGGGTTCCCTCTCCGTTAATGGTGTTCTCACAATTGTTCAGATTTTTTTCTTATCTTCTTATCTCATGCTAGACATGGTTGCTTGTAAGAAACTCCCTTCAGTCTTAAATATAAGCAAAAACCGGTTAATGAAAGTTGATATATTTTATCCCTTAAAAAAATTGATGTATTTTTCCCAAATTTTAGACCAAATATTTATTTGACCAACCCTTACTTTATATTTGAGACTGAAGTAGTATGATAAAAGAATATAAGAAATATGTTATGTTAATCTAAATGCAGTTTTATTTCAACGGTGAGTATTCATTGAGTTGGAATTCCTGAAATCATTTCCTCAAATCACTCTCATCCACACAAGGCATTGAACTGAACAAAACTCTTGTTTTTGATAAATGTTTTTATTTTTTACTTTTTTAACACAACCTCTACTAAAACGATTGCGTAATATCTTATATTAATATTCGAGCATTCTTGCTTATTGTTAAATTGCTATAATCAAATACAACATAAAACTGAAATGAAGGGCCAGAAAAAGTAAAGTTTCTTTGTATATTTGATTGTAGTTTGAGGAAAGATCAAAACACAAAATCCATTTTAATTTTTAGGAACATTTTCACAAGTAAATAATAACGGTTGCTCTTAGGTAGCTGCATCTAATATCTAGCAGATAGATAGGGTTCAGTCATTTGAGTAAGTGTATCTCTATAGTTTCTAGACAATTATCACACATTTGTTGGAACTAGGAACCGCTGTTTGTACAAAGTGTTCTCTAATCCTGTCCCCAGCAAAAGTAAAATAGCCCCCCTTTTGTTGTAGATAGGAGAATAAAAGCAACACAATAATCAATGTTCTTTCATCATATGTTCATAACATACCACAGACAGTCTCATGCACCATCAACCATCTCTATCAAATCCTTCACAATAAAAGTCACAGTAATATTACCAATATGAGTTCTGTAATAACTACAAAACTAATTTGTTTGCTATAAAGTGGTATGTTATACAGACCACTTACAGTACACAGAAACAACCATGATTTATGAGAGCTGGAAGAAACTCTTATTCAAATTTCTTAATCAGTGATAAGTCATTTAACATCTTCTCAATTGCTTCATCATCCTGAGCCCGTCCTCTTGTCTGCATGTTTAAAAAGGACACATAACAGAAAAGATGTATTAGTTGTTACACAAATTTAGTGTGTGAAATGTAACTTGCTCAGCAGCTTCACACAACTCAATAGAGGCCTATATTATCTCAGCAGCAAAAGCATAAAACTTCATGTTAGACCACAATTGTAAACTAAGCTTCATGTGAGACAGGAAATCAATAAGCATAGCACTTGGCCATGTTTTAAAGTGCTATAGTTTTAAAAGCACAGTCCACAAGGGTGGAAGAATACTTCAAATGTCAATCACCCATCAATTCTTATAAGGCTACAACCATATAGAGGAAAGTTTAGTTTACAATTGGACAACACACATATACACCTAAAAAATAAAGTTTTTTCATTAATTATATCCGTCAGAAAAAACTTTTTAAACCATGATGAATCTGGAATATATAGTGGTGAGGGGGAAATGGAAAGAGAACAACGTAACAGACGGCTCACGTCTAGGAGTAATAAAAAAATTGAGATGCCATTCAGGAGATGAAAAATAAATAGTGATCAGTGACCCAATAAAATCCTTGAGCCGCCAGCTTTTACTTATGAGTTCTCCAATTTTGGGAATTTTCATAATTTAATTGCCATAATAACTTGTAGGTATTTCTGACTTTGACATTATCAAAATAGAATTTTACACCAAAAAAAAGTTTTTCCCTGCTAGATAGTGATTTAACCACATCAATCAAACAATACCACTGTCCTACCAGCTCAAAATAAAATTTTAATAGAACTTTATTCGAAGACATAAATTTATAAACATCATATTTGATTTTATTAATTCCTTTATTTCCCTCTCCATTTTAACAAGCATGAAAGGGAGAATGAAAATCATTTAAAACGGACCTAACATCACCATCCTTCCCCCCTAAAAAAACTTCTCCATCCCACCAAACAGGAAAAGTATAGAAAGAAGGAGAAGGAAATTATTTCTACCTTGATAGATGGAACCATAGCAATAGCTTCCTCCACAGTTTCCGGGCAAAGATTGCCTAGGACACACAGCTGCATAAATTCATTGAAACAGTTAATTATAGTAATGTGTGAAATTATAACTCCTTTCCTTTATTCTGATAATAAAATGTGAAAACATGCTTCCTAAACAGAGTTAGTGAAGGGAATAGGCATATTACCTCAAATTCAGCCAACTGATATCGAGCAAGAATTCTTATGCCAGTTAAGATCACAATCTGATATAGGGCTTTGCATTTTCAAGTTTCATATTAAAAGATAATAATAGATATTACTTAAAAGAAAAACCAAAATCAAGAAAGAAAACAGAAAGTTAATCAAGAAATAAAAGAAAATAAGATCATCGTTATTATGAAACAAATGACATGAACGTAAATATATGAATCATGAGAAATAGAAAATGGAAGTTTTGGAGGATACTCTCGAACTTGTCTAACAGCATCAGGATTTTTATAGCGGCTGAAACGCTTCACATACTGCAATGACTTTTCAAATACCCTGAAAAAAATAGAAGGAAAAACACATTACTCTAAGGTGCTAACTACAACCACCAACATTACTCCGCTTCTATCTCAACATTATTGTCAAATTCATCATTGAAAATATGTCAATTGGGTTTGGCAAGTTCAAGCACATGTTATTTAATTTAGGTATTATTACATCGGCAGACATCAAAGCATAACTCTCTTCTTCCAGCAATAGTATCAAAATAAAAGATCTTGGAGTCATTAAGCATAACAAATGCATGTCATATTCCCGAAATAAAAAGTAATTTCACTAGGGATGTAAAAATGGTATGCATGAACTTTATGTCAGAATAACACATGAACTTTGATACAAGATTTGAACTCACTGAGAAACTTGATTCATGGGATCATCCGATGACTGCTGAAGCTGCTCATATTTGTGCTCCAGAATTAATGAAACTTCACAGTTCATCAAGCACTTTGCTTTCAAAAACTCTGGAAGAAAAAAAAACTACTTCTTTAGCGCAAAACCAAAAAGTCACAACAATTGTACCAAACTAGAAACATGTTCAATAAATCCAACATGACAAAACATAACATCGTTATCTATCAAAGAACCAATCAGATTTTGAATGGTGTAATAAAATAGCTATCTGAAAGGAGTATGGTGATATGCCGCAACTAATCAAAGCAATACCCATTATTTATTACCCTCATATACTAACTAATCACCTTAAAATATAGGCAGCATTATAGTATATCACTGCAGAATGTGGGTTTAGGTAGTATTCAACGTAGGACAAGCTAAAAGAATAAGGGCCTTGGATTGGCTTATTTGAGCTTATCTACTGACATAAGCACTTGTGAGAAGAACTTACGAAAACAGCTTATGACATGTTCATAAGCTGTTTTCAGCTTATTTTTATACGCTCTATAGGATAGCTTATTAAACAGCTTTCTGCTCAAGTGCTCATACAAAAACAGGTTTACTTTATTTATCTTTTGTGATGGAAATATCTTATAATAAGCGCTTATATATGACAAGTATTTACGTATAAGCTGGAAATTAAGTGGTCTAAGTAGCAGTAAAATTTACAGCTTAGTGGGAACAACATAATAGAACATATTCACTTAGGGTCTGTTTGGTAAGAAATGAACTTATGTCTTATAAGCTCATTTGACCAAAAAAAAAAAAAGACCTGTTTGGAAACCATCACTTTCTCATAAGCTTATAGCTTACTTTTACTAGCTTATAGCGTTTTTTGATAAGATAATCCAAGTAGCATATAGCTTATTATTATTTATCTCAATTTTAACCATGTAATCTTAATTGAAAAAAATTAAATATTCAATATATAATATATATATATATATATCACTTTTAACCGCTCTTTTTACAAAATACTACAACTTCATTCAACTAGATTATCTGCTATCAGCTATAAGCTAGCTTATCAATTATCCTCTATAAATAAGTTCATCCGTTATAAGCGCTAGCGTATCAGCTATGGTAAAAAATAGCCTTCGAACATTAACTCAAATAAGAATTTATATATAAAACACATAATTATAAATCATTAACTTGTTAAATGTTCAGATATAAACACCATAGCTCAAACATCTTCGAAACCATATAAAGCTGAAGTACTGATCTCAAAGAAACCCTAAACAAAGAATTACGATGTACGAAGGTAAAATTTTCAAATTAGGGATTTAGAAAATTACTAATGATGCAACACTACGAAATTCAAGCAAAACAGAAGGCAAGGAAAGAAGCAAATCGATAATTGAGTGAAGAAGTCGTGGAGAAAAACGAGAATGAGAATTTACCGTCTCCGATTTTGAGTTCAGCGGCATTTTCTTCCTCTTCACCAGACATGATTCACTCCTTCTGCTGAATTCAGTAAATTTGAAGATTTGAAAGAAATTAGTACAAATCAAATCACAAAGACAATGATGTGATTAGGAAGAAGAAGAAGAAGAAGAAGAAGAAGAAGAAACGGTGTAACGAACTAACCAGAATCAAAACGGGGAGAGAAGTTAAGGGTTTTTGGAAAGAAAGGAACACTCGTTTTGGATATTAGAGAACGTTAAACGCAGCGTTTATAAAGCTAGCACTTATTTCTGTCAAAAAAATGATAAAATTTTGTTTATTGTAAATTCATTTATCACCCTAAAGTTTTGGTAATATCCTATCTTGAGCTCAAAATTCTTTCATAATTAAAATTTATTTCAAAAATACTAATACTAATTAAATACAAGATCTTTGAGTATGAAAAATAAACAACCAATTAAAAAAAATAGAAACAAACTAGTACTTAGACCCGAGTAATGCACGAGAAGTTAATTATCTTAATTTTAATGATTAATATTTATAAAATTGCAATATCATATATATAAATAAAAACACTAATTCAATACATTTTTAAATCAATTATGACATAAAATACTAATTAACTAAAAATGAAATATATATATATATATATATATATATATATATATATATATATATATATATATATATATATACACACACACATGTTAGCTATGACCAAATATCATTTTTGGTCCATTAAGTTTGACAAGAATACCGGATTACTCCTTTAAATTTTTTAAGTTTCAAATAGGTCCTTTAAGTTGTTAATTTAATGTACCTATTTGAAGTTTTTTAAGTTTTTAAGTTTCAAATAGGTCCTTAAAAGGGTAACGGTGTAATAAATTAACAACTTAAATAATCTATTTGAAGCTTAAGAACTTAAAGGAATAATCTGGTATTTTTGTCAAACTTAAAGGACCAAAAAATGTATTTGGCCTTTTTAGTATCTATAGATATTCATAATTTTGATTTTAGTCCCTACAAAATAAACTCACACTTTTCAATACGTGTAATATTTTTTTTTTAACATTTCTAGGGACCAATGCTGATGAAAAATTTGACAGGCACAAAAATGTTGATGAAAATTGTTATAAGGACTAAAATGTAGAGATTGAAAACGAAATTCTGAATATTTATAGAGATCAAAAGAATATGTATATATATAAATATATATATACATATTTAAATATATATATATATATATATATATATATATATATATAAATATAAACTGCATAATACATTGAGAAGACTATCATATATGTACTTTTATTTATAAATGCATTGGCAATTGATAGAGCATTGTGGAATTCTCATGAACAAATTTTATAATATTTGTTATGCTCATGAGTTATTGCTTCATCAAAACCTAAAAAAAAAGTTGACTTATCATTTTCATATCAGGTAGATTGTTGAGAGAAAATACTTAATTTCTTTTTTTGTTGATTCAATAACATTATAATAGAAACAAAAAACGCATTTTAATCAAAATGCTTAATTTTCGTCGGTTATTAACCCTAGTTGTCTAAGATAGACCAAAATTGTAGGTGGTCCAGCATAGACCTTGTATAAGAAAAGTTGTTTAAGAGACATAAAAACTTTTATATATAAGAAAAGAGAAAAATATAAAATTAAGGTTCAATTATTTAAAATATATAAAAAATTACAATATTAACCCTTTTTTTGCTTCAAAAGTCATCTAAGAGACTTACAACTTTTATATATAAGATACAACCATTTTTAAGAAAAAAATTACGCATAAATTTAGGAAATTTGCAACATCTTTTTTGTCTCCAAAAACTTGTTTAAGAGACTTGACAACGTTTATATATAAGATAAGATATGGAAGAACACTTTTATCAAAAAATTATGAAATTTGCAACTTTTTTGGCTCCAAAGATTTGCTTAAGAGATTTAAGAACTTTTATATATTGGATTAGATATGAGATCGTTTAAAAAAAGCGCAAAACATTAGGAAAATTGCAACAATTTTTTAGACTACAAAATTTGCTTAAGACAACTTAAGAACTTTTATATACAAGATATGAGATTGTTTCTTAAAAAAATGCAAAAAATTAGAAAATTTGCATCAACTTTTTTGCCTCCGAAATTTGCTTAAGACAACTTAAGAACTTTTATTTATAAGATTATTATCATGATTATTTGCAAAATGATATTAAACACGATGTTTGAGTATGTGTTAGAATCGGTAACAAAAAAAAATGTGTTAGAATCTCTAGCTATTTTTTAAAATTATTTTTCTCTTTTCATTATTATAGCTTTGAAGAGATCTAAATGTATATTAAATAATTAGAGTTACCTCATATTGTTGCAATTATATTTCAAAACCTTTGATAATAGAAAAAAAAGGTTTAAATGTATTTTTTGTCTCTTAACTTTTAAAAAGTTGCGATTTTGACCCTACAACAAAAAATAACAATTTTGATCATTAACTTTACAAAATATTGCAAAACGATTTTTTTGCAATTTTTGGCCTCTATCTTTAATACTATGCACTGTTTACCTCTTTTCTTTAAGAGTAACAATTTTGGCCCTATAGTTTAAGATATGTGGCGTCTTCTCAACCGTTGTACAATGTTTTGTAAAGTAAAGGTCTGCTAATTTTTTGAGGGGCCATAACTTTAAAAAGTTAAAAGGCAAAAATACATTTAAGCCTAGACAAAACAAAGAGAGACTTGACTCCTACAACCAAAAGTCATCGATCTACTAGGAATGGAAAATATTAAGTGCATAATGCATTCTAAACATTAGATATAGTGAAACTAACAGAACAGAAATGAGCCCAGACGCTTCGGCGGTGAGACAAGCGGAGCTTTTGCGAAACGACGGTAACAATTACTTCAAGAAAAACCGCTTCGGTGCCGCCATTGATGCTTACACTGAGGTTTCATCGCAATTTTCGATTTTTAACTAACACTTTTGTTTTCAATTGCAAAAATGAAAATTTTGTTCGGTTTCTGACATGAGTTTTTTGTTTTGTAGGCAATTACGCTTTGCCCTAATGTTCCGGTTTATTTCACCAATCGTGCTTTGTGTCATCTCAAGCGAAAGTATGTATTTTTTTTATCAATTTTGTTAATTTTTTGGTTTTTTTTTGTTTAGGGTTTTTAATTTTGGTTTGAAATTTGGGTTGTGGGTTTTTTAGGGTTTTGATTTCTGTATGCAATTGAAATTGTGGTTGAAATATATTGAGATTTTGGAGGTTTTATTGATTACAATTATGTCCACAATGGTTAGTTTTATGTATCTTAAAACCTATGTTTTTTTGGTTGTGTTTGGTTTATTTGTAGTGAATGGGAGAGGGTTGAGGAAGATTCTAGAAGAGCAATTCAGCTGGACAGCAATTCGGTTAAGGTTATAATGATTGATCTGTTTGTAATTTTGTAATTCCTCCTTTTGTCTCGCTCGTGGTTGATTTAATGGCTTCATTCATCGGATACGAATATTGATTTTGGTTTTGAATGAGTTTGTTTGCACATATAGTTGTACGAGCAATGCTATATATCACGAACCCTTTATTCGTGAAATTGCACGATGCACGTTTTGGGTTTAAAACAATCCACATGACTTTACTTCAGGATTAGGTGGAAAACAGATTGGGTATTGGTGCTAAATAGCGTATCATAAATATTGCTCTCGTGACTTTTTGTGATGTTTAGCATTTTCCTAAATTTACTTATGCATGGGGATACAAATTCCTTGATGGTAATAGATTCTTGAGACGTTAAGTAGTTCTCTTGGGAAAGATCATTTGGCCACAATTTTAAGAATTCTGATCATAGCAGATATCTATCCGAGGAGTTGGATTCGTGTTACGCAAATCCTTGCGTCTCAATTATCAAATAACTAATCAACCTATTTCCACGTTTTCTTTACTCAAAATTTAGTTGGTTCCTGGGCTGTGTTACCGGGGGTTTTCTAAGTTTTAGATTTTTTTTATGATTTTGATGAGCTATGTAAGATGCATATGTTTGCTATAAACCTCTAAGATGATGTACAGGTGTCCAAACAATCTTGGTGGAAACCTCGACTTAATATTATTCTCTTTTTTAACTTTGTATATTATATTAATATTATTGACTCAATGATGCTAAGTTGTGTGTCTAAACCACACACAACTTTGGGGGATCTAGTACATTAACTACCAATATAAGTATGGCTTGTTTTGAGTTAGCTTTGGAAGGTGTTTCAATATCAAAATATGAACTTTAATACATTGATATATCAATTGTTTGTTGAAGTGACATCCAGAGTTTGGTGAAACCACTTGGCTGTGTGAATATTTTTCTCATTACATCTTATATTTGATTATCTTGTAAAATGGTTGCATCTTTGTGCGTTGTTTTGATTATCTTGTTTCCAGCTGAATCTTCTTTTGCACATATTTCAGGCACACTATATGTTGGGTCTTGCATTGCTACAGAAACAAGAACATACGAAAGGAATCCGAGAATTGCAAAAGGTTTGTTGTCATCAAACACCCTTTTTGTGTGTTTCATGCACATTAATTAATTTTGTAATATCTGTTGCAATAAATTATTTGGTGCTTCTTAGTGTGATTACGTCTTTACTTGTTGTAAGTGTTAACTTGTTAAAAAAACTATTTCCCTTTTCTGTTTGTGACCTTCTGCATTTAACAACTTTGTGCAATTGATAAATGTTGCTGGACAACTAGAAAGACAATATTAAAATATAACATAATCATGTCCCCACATTTTATACTTCCTTCCCCTGGGATTGGATGTGGTTTATTATGCTGCAATTTACACTGTTTTCTTTGGTGTAAAAATGAATGAATCTTAATTTGGTTAGGGCTTCTTAAAACTATGAGATAGCTGAAGATATTTTTTCTGAGTTAGTATAGTATATAGTATATATATAATTGCCTTCATTTGGCTCAAAGTGGCCCATCTAGGACACTCATACATGATATATTAAAACTGTCATTGGGTTTGACGGAGATAAGTAACAAGTTAAAGCATCATCATAAATTAAAGGGTAGGGAATGGGGATGGATGGACAATCATATTGTTGAATTTTGAGATTCTAAAATTCTATGAATTACGTTGTAAAGAATATATATGTACATTGTAAGGTTCATAATGTGCACTGTAAGTCACGGCTCAAAAAATGAATTACTATTTATAAGTAGAAACATTAGGGGCAAAAGCAAAACAAATGACTAATTTACCTGTTGCATCATTTGCTACATGTTGAATTAATTCTACAATATTAGCAAAATTATAGGATATTGGTAGGGAATGAAGAAAAGATAGAAGGGGACATCCCAGTAATATTGGATTGATATGGTGTGGTGAACGGAGATGTTATACATAATACCAACTGAGGAGGTCCTATTTTGTCATTCTAAATAGGTAAAGTACTAGTGTATTATTAGCAGTACAAGCCCTAGCCCAATAATTCATACACTGGCCAGTTGCCCCTAATCCCCTATATCCTTCCACACGAAAGGAAATTTCAAACCAATTTTAAGCCAAAAGCTTTGCCTCAGGGTGTGTGGACGCTTTACCATCTCTTCATCTCTCTAGTTCAGTCTTGTTAGGTTGATATTTGATGAACAAAAGCTAAGGATGCATCCATGTATATTACGTGAGGGATGGTTTGGCACTTGTTTTTAGTTAATTCCTAATATTGCTTGCTTGGGTTCTGTTCACTCTGCATTTGCTTTCTTTTTCATTTCTCAATTTTATATTTTTTCACTTCATTTAAAATTATACTGTGAAGTAAGAAACAGTTTGTTTGAAATTTTTGGCTTGCTATTGAGCTGTCAACAGGACATGGTTCTTCCATTGTTTAAATTTTAATGTCACGCGTCTGATTGAATACAACATTCCTGCTGATTTTCAGCTTGGTTGAGATATTAACAGTGCCTTGCCCTCATTTTTCAAACAAATAATGATTCTTTTGTTTTTGGTCATGATTTAGGCTTTGGATCTTGGGAGAGGTGCCGATCCAAATGGCTATATGGTAGAAGAAATATGGCAAGAGTTTGCAAAGGCAAAATACGAGGAGTGGGAATGTTCCTCGTCCCAACGATCATGGGAATTGCAGAACTTGAAGTATGTTTTTTCTGATTGTCAGATCTATTATCTGAGCATCTTTTATTGATGATCAGTTGTCTCCATTGTATTTATTATTGACTACAATTTTTTTTTTCCAGCCACATCTCAACTATTTTTTGTTGGTTTAGTGAATATTTTGTGTTATCATGTAAAGTATTGTTATCGCAATATGTATTTGTGTCTCAGAGAAGCTTGTAAGTCTGCTCTAAAGGAAAAACATTTTCTTGGCTCTGAAATGGAAGGATTTGTAGATGATGCTACTACTTCCCATTTGAAACAGTTGGAGGCTGTAGAAAAAGTCTTCAACAAAGCTGCAGATGATGACATACCAACTGAGGTCTGTACATGTCTTGATTTTTTAGATTATATAGATTCAAGAAATAAGTAATGTTATTTATCACCCGAATTGGCTTGTTGAATTTACAGGTCCCTGATCATCTATGCTGTAGAATTACTCTTGATATTTTTCATGATCCTGTCATTACTCCTAGTGGACATACATATGAGAGAGCAGTGATTCTTGACCATCTTCAGAAGGTAATGTGATTTGCATGTTTCATATTCTAGATCACATGTTTTTCGATATGCATCGAGGCAGAGTGCACTCATTTAACTGCTCCTTTCATAGGTGGGTGAATTTGATCCAATCACGAGGGAACCACTTGATCCATCACAACTAGTATCAAACTTGGCCATTAGGGAAGCAGTCCATGAATATTTGGACAAACATGGGTGGGCTTACAAGATAGATTAACAGAATATTAAGCTGGAAATTAACAGTTTGTGACAGGATTTGTTTGTTCACAGAATGCTGATGATGTGTTGTGCAATTCTGGTCAATTCATCTGCTAATTGTGTTTGTCCTTAATGTTCTGACTTTAAACATATTATGTGTACATATGGTTTTGATTGATATTGAGTAAATAGTCTACTCGAATTTGTGTATACATTTAAGTGCCTGGTGAAATCTGAAACTTACCATTTCATATGCTTAGAAATGACTATCAAGCTAGTTTATTTGATCAATTTTCTTGTGTTACCTCTTGTGGTTCCTTCCTAAAGTAATTGTGGAAGAGAGGGATGAAGGTCCTACCTCTATCTCTCTCATCTTAACTCTCCTTTATCTCAAATTTTTATTCCAAATTACGATGATATTTCTACCATATAAGTAGATGATTCAAATTGAGAAAAGAGGTGGTAAATAGCTTAATCGGCAGGGTCAACTCAATGCCAAAGCCACCAAGGCAAGAGCATTATGCTTAAGTGTCTATTTGGTTTTGTGACGGAAAAAAAATTAGTTTTGAATAAATTGATCATCTAAAATTGATTTGAGTTTAATGGAAATTGATTTATGTTTAAGTAATATTATGTAAGAGTGACTTGAACAATAATATCAAGTCTAAAAATTAATTAGAGGCAAATATTACTTCATGATATTTGTGTTGCATTAGTTTCTAAAATACTTCAACAAAATGCCTATAATGAGACGCGATTAGTTACGCGCACGACACACATTAAATCCCAAAAAGTTGTCTAGATATTTTCTTATAGAAGGGACAATATGAAGTAATTTACATTACAATGACTAGTAATTTTGAAATTTTAAATTGTGGGACAATACAACAAATACCAACTGAAATTGTATAAATCTGTTCCGATCAATTTTTTGAGGGACGTCCAAATACGATGCTTGGTTTTCTTATAGATTCTCATTCTCTTTTTTTTTTGTACTGAATATGTTAGACAATGTGCCTTTAAGGATGGTAAATGGGAATCAGGAACTACTATATGTGCCACAATCTTTTCAGTGCCTATATTAACAAATTGAGCCTCAGAATGATGCATGAAATTATCCATTGAAGCAAGAACAGAAACATCATGTGTGTCATAGACATTATGCTTTTCGGAAGCAATTGCTATTGATTGTATGTCAGGAACAATATTGATTCTAAGTATAGCATTATCAGGCATATCTGGTATTACCTCAGGGCTATCCTCCCATGTCTCTGATGCTTCAATCATCTGACTGAGAATATTCCCCCTGTAACTCTTCTCTCTGTTGATTCAATCCTGAGTAAGAACAGTGACATTATCACTTGATGTGGAGGGATTAACAACAGACTTTTGCAAGTTTTCAAAACACCCATAATTCACTGCACATGTTACACTTTTGAGTCATTAAAATTCTCAGATTTTTGTTACAATTAAAAATATCATTTTTATACAAATTACATGTTCAAATTTTATATGGAAATGCATTTTTTAAAAAATTGAAATTCCTAAGCACTATGTTCTAGACATGAGTAAAAAAATAATGTGTAGGCAAAATTTGTTACTATTAACTTTCTGTTTAAATCCTTTATTTATTTACTTTTTGAGAGGAAAATCCTTTATTGTTGTTATCCATATATGATGTTTAAATGTATGTTTTAAATCCATAAATTAGAAAGTTATAAGATTTCGGAATCGAGTTAAAAGATTCATGATCATGGATTGCATAAAATTAATCAACTTAAACTTTTGTCCAACTATAATTTTAATACGCAGTAATAGAAAAAATAAAAAATTTCAATGCGGAAGTTTTTTAGTTGAAATATATACATTACATTAATTTGATAGTAAATGGAAGCTAGAAATTGATGATAAATATCATATATTAAATGAATAATAATGGTCCCTGAGGCCTGAGGTCAATCACATATGGTTGATGTGTGTGTTGTAAATTCTAAGGTACCGTGTTCAATTCCTACTTATAGAAAAATAGCAAGATAACACATAGTAAGATAAAAAAGCGCATGTTCATGCAATAGATAATAATACAAGTCTAGGTTGCTCCATATAGTTTAGCATCCAAATCCCTCTCTACAAATTCTTTTTCTGCTTCAATCAACTCTTTTCTTGCTGTAGAATGATCCCTCTCTAGAGCATCTACAGTCTTCCTCAGCCTTTTCACATTTGCATATCTCTGAACATAATTTTTCTTACCAATTGCAGATTCAAAATATGGCTTCAACCAGGATAAATCAAAACCAGCTGTCTCAAGTTGTTCCCATAAAATTTGGAAATGATTACAAGCATCTTCATTCATATCTTTCACCATTTTAGTGTTTAGAAAATGTAGAACTCGACCTAATGCTGTGAATCCCCATTCTGTAAACCATCGAGTACGCCTTCTCTTCCTCTGGTTGTCAACAAGTGAGGGGTGCCATGAACATACGTCCTCTAGCCATGAAATCGACCAAATTGACACACGAGGGCACCAAAGAGATTTCCTTGACAGAAATCGGTTGTGCTGGTGAACTACCCACCTCGCTAACTTCTTCATCAATTAGTCTTCCATACCCTTGTTCCCTGACAGAAATAATCCGAACTTTAATAATACAAGTATCATTCACAATAAACCCATTCCATGGGTAGCGGAGTTCATCCAAATGTATGAACTTGTCGACACTCCAGCAATAATTACTTGCATTGAACTCCTGTTCAGTTTCTGATAGAGACAAAGTGTGGTGTTTGGTTAGAAAATAACTTGTATAAAGGAAAAAAAATGAATGTATCACATATGAATTCATTCACACACTCAACCACAAAGTAAAGGAAAGTTCATCACAAGACTAACCAACTAAGTAATAAAATTTCAAGACTAATCAGATGCACCAAGTCTTCATATAGGCTGTGTATTAACTTATGTACATATTGTAAATGATACAGATCTCATGATGTTGCAATGCATTTTTCAATCAACTATTGATATAATTAACAGATGTCATGGTGTCTTATACCAAAAATGTAAAAGAAATTGTTATTATGAAACATACCTTTTACAATTGTGAGCAAGGCATCAACTTGATTAGTTAGAGCCAACTCAAGATTTACATATCTTCTCCACTCTTTAGAAAAATCAGTAATATCGCCAACAATCGAAAGAATTGACAATGACAAGTAACCAGAGTTGTTCTTGTTCCCTTCTAGATTCATAACAATCCGCCTGAAAAACAACATCAAACTTATTAAAAAAACGTAAAAAACATGACAATGATGATGACATGTGTATGTAGTAAACTGGAATTCACTCGAGCACCAACCATGGATAGCCACTCAAGAAAAAACTGTCTCAGTACATCTGAGAATCACATTTAGACAAGTTCTTAATCGTCCATGTGAATTGCTCAATCGTCCATGGGGATTCATTCTCAAATGCTTTACCCTTTGTGTCTTGATTCTCCATCTCAGCAACCTAACAGCTTCAACTCCAACACTATTCAGTCCTTTAATGTATCAACATGATCCTTGCATTTTAATATTCAAATGTAAACCTTATCAACTAATGGTCGATCACTACATTATCCATAGGGACAAATTGTGCTGTATATGCATGTAACTCGAATTAGGAGATAGATGATTTTAACTAGATTACACATTTTTAAATAATAGAAGAACTTGAGAAAATGGAGCAATTGTGTCAATCTCTCCCTCCATAGAGTCTTTCAATTCTTTTGAAAAGGAATCCAACCCGAGTTGGTCCATTTTGATCACTTCCTATATAACAATAGAGTATCTCAACAACAAAGAGGAAAACCAATTTATTTATACAAATTAAGCTAAACCAAGATGGCTAGGTAGTCGAGATTGACCGATGTATGTTTGGATGACAATGTGATTTTGTTAAAACTCTTAATATAGTTTGTCAAAATTACAGTGGATCACCGTGATTACGACAATAATTGCTACAATTGATCTAAACATGCACATTCAAGAGACAACATAACTCTTGAAAAATAAGAGATAATTTTTCAAAAGAACCTCCAACAATTTTTTTTTTTTAATTTAGAAATTTAAGAAAAATCCTAAAAATCAAACAAGTAATCATACATTTTAAATAAAATTCATAAACTTTTTTTTTTGTGTACAAAAGAGGGTGAAAACCCATAAAGTTCGTTAACTTTACTAAATTACTATATATTGCCATTCTACACAAAGGCTGAATTAGTAAAAAAAATTGAAAATCACAACGATTTTAAATTGATTCATTTCGAATAATATACGCATGCATCGACCTTTTGCCAACTTAAAAAATTAGGCAAAATTATAGTAGTGGACTCTTAACTTAATTTCAGATAACGATTTGATCATTTATCTTTTTTTAGGTCATTTTAGTTCTTTTGATCCGTTTGCATATGAATTTTCAAGCTTTAAACCTAAAGTTCATATGTAGACATGGCTGAAGGACCATAAATCTGAAGATTGAGAGCTCACATGAAAATAAAACCGCTTAAAAAATCATACACAAAAGAACCAAAATGACTTAATAGACATAAAAAAAATAAAAATATTAATGACAAATAGTTATCTGAAATTAAGTTAACAAAACATAAAAAATAATTTTACCAACATAAAAAAAATTATCAACACCATAACCATTAGCAAAACATATGTTTTCGTATCAGATATTATATCAACAAATTATAAAATCCACATTGCCATAAAAAACAGTTGGATATGTACATCAACAATATAAAAGCCATTAGTAGTAAAAGTTGCTTTGAAGAAATAGATAGGTAGATATAGAAGATAGTACCTAAGGCTATGGCAATTCTTCGACAAAGAATTGCTGCAAAAAAACAAAATGAAATTAGAAATTGAAGAGGAGATGGAAGGAAAACTATGCATACACATGTGTTCATGAGATACCCTTTAGAACGAAAGGAATGAATGTTGTGACTTGTGAAGTAAAACACACACACACACACACACACACATATATATATATGGTTTGTCTAACATGTGCATTATTGCACATGTTAAAGTTACAAAAAGTAGCAACTATTTAATGAAAAACAACAATTATTTATTAAAAAGTTATATACTTGATAGAAAATGCACAAGTTTCAATACAAACATACCACTTTAAACTTCTTAACATGTGCAAATTTGCACATGATAGAAAAACTTTTATATATATATATATATATATATATATATATATATATATATATATATATATATATATATATATACCTGGAACCCCTTTGGTATCATCGCCTTTTATAATTTTAGTAAGAACATTTAATCCATTCATATCAACAATGGATTTCCAATAATTGCATTGACAGTCATTACTGTCATCAGAAGATATTTCTTCATTACTATCAGAGGATGATTCATTAATCATATCAAGGTTTTCGTCATAAGAGCTCTCCTCTTCGTCAGAGTTAATTAAGAGAACTTTCTCTAATTGAGAACGAAGATTATCTTCTTCAATATTTTTAAGGGCTTTTTTAGTCCAACATTGATTGGCGTAATGGCCAGTTTTCCCGCATTTATGACAAGTAATACCTGATCTATTAGGTTTTTTATTCTTGTCATTTTTATAAGTTTTCTCTTTTTCGCGAAAGGGTTTCTTATACTTTTTTCTCCTATAAGGTTTTTTATAACTAGTGTTAGTTTTCTTAAGAGTTTTATCTCTCTTAGACTTCTCAGGAGAACTTTTCCCCACATCGTAAGCAAATTGATCACAAAACTCACCTAATTGGTGTTTCTCAGTTAATCTCTGACTTTTAAGTTGATTTTTTAATTTTATGTCATTACATAAATTTAGTCCTTCATTAACACAAGTACTAATGATATGACCATAGGTTAATTTATGGTAATGAATATTTATACCATCACTCTGATATCTAAGAGTTTGCCTAACTCTTTCGGCGAAGAGATGAGGAAGACCATCCACAAATTTGGATTTCCAATGATCAGAATTAGAGTCTTTAAGCATAAAAACTCTAGTTAAGAAAGTGTCCTTGTACCATCTAAAATGGGTCAAAGAGGGACATCTAAGGTTTTGGAGAAGTGTATTGACTTTCTCAGTAAGAGGTCCTATAGTACCTACAAAGTGGAGAAGAATAGACAGACACAAAGTGTAAACTGCATCTTCATCTCCTAATTGAGCACGATTATTATCGTCATCATCATCCATAGTTTTCTTATGGTTAAGGATTTCTTGACGTTCATCATGATTGAGATAATGATCCCACCAACCTTTAAATTGGCCAACAAAACCAGCTGTTATAAAACTAGCTATGGTGCTGTCTCCATTACCATTTTGGGTACAGACAGTGGCGTACATAATCATTCTATGAACAATTTTAAGGATTTGTGAGTCATTAAGTCCATCAACATTCCATTCATAAATGGATCTTCCAGAATAACTATTTTGGATAAAATCATCTTCCTCAAAAAGTAAATCTTGAGGAGAAGGTCTTTTATAATAGAACTTATCCAATCGTCTTTGAGAATTAATAGGATTAATCTCAGGCTCATAAGCCTCCTGGCTTTGTTCTTTGAACATAGCAGTTAAATCATCAATATTATTGACTCAGTTGGCAATTTTTAGGCTTGAAGTCTTTTACCAGAACTTTTTATGGATCATTGTTTTTATAAAGATGGAGAGGATTACAAAGATGATGAAAAGAAAAGCGTGCCTGTAATGAGGCAACAAGCATCCCTTATATAGGGAAGAAAGGCTTACTATTTAAGCCGGTAAAAGAAAAAATAAACTGACACTAGCCAGTCCGCCGACAATATTGAAGTCGGGTGCACAATGGGCCCCATCGACACTATCAATAAAGCGAAAGCTGACAAACAACTTTAACAAAAGAAAAGAAAAAGATAAAGTCGATAACGACTAAAGCAAAATAATTGCACTCCTAGCAATAATGCTTAAACTATTCTTGGATTACTTGACTGCCATTATTGATTGCTTTGGATTCTTTTTCCTCTGTCTTGAGAGGGAACAATGGCCATAATTAAAGCATCCCAGACATCTTCAGTGGTAGCTTCTTCTTCAGCCTGAGATTCTCCAGCAAGGACATCCATAGTTCCTTGAGATGAGGTAGACATTGAGTCTTCTTTTTTAGAAGGAAAAGTATTAAGAAATTATTCCTTCATATATTCTAGAGTTCTGGTCATAATTTCCTCTTCGGATTCTGTGGGATATTTCCTCTGAAAGTAGTATCTCATATCTGTTAATGGAGTTACTCGAGAATTTTGCTATTTAAGACTATTAGCCTTATCAACTGCAATACTTTGATCAATTTTTAGGCTTATAACCTTAATGTCCTCAGGTGACATATTAGTCCACCATTTGGTAAAGAAATTTCTTTGAAGGACAGGAATATTATATTTATCTCTGCATACAGAGATTGTCCAACTCCAGATCCAAGGAATTTGGAACTCAGCAAAGAAAAGAAATGGACATTGTCCAGTAATCAAATTTTTTGATATAATCTTCTTTATTAAGAAACTATGGTCACACCAGTCATTATATCTATTAGATATACTGTCTGGAAGAATTAAAAAGGAAGGGCCAAATTTTAGCCACCAATTATAAAACCAATTGGGAATAGTTCTTTGGATTTTGATAATAAAATGCCAATGAAAAGGCCTGGATATAATCCCAATAGTTGAAGTAAATATATTTACCTTCAGCTATCTTTATAGCTTTTTCTCCATTTGGATTAAGACCCCATTCTCTGGGCAACAAAATTTTGTTAATATGACATTTAGAGAAGTTTATAAAAGTTTGCGGATTATTATTTTGATAATGGTGAGTAATGGTTACCGATTCAGTAACTGTCAGAAGAATCTCAAGATTCGGTCTGGGCTTACCATGAAGGCCAGGATAACCTCTATCTTCGAGGTACCTTGTTTTAAAGGACCAACCATCATTGTTGGTTAGTTTAAGATCCTCATCATCAATATACATGATGTCTTCAGAAACAGGGGTTTCGAAATATTCAGAAACCTTTTCAACAGAAGGGTCATTGACCGCAATATCCTTATAAGATGTTGTCTTACTGGATGATGAAGTTTATATGACCATAGGTAATTTAAATTCATAAAGATCTGAATTCTTGATATCCAGGTAATTTAAATTCATCATTGATAAATTTTCTGAAATCACTTCCTGGTTTACAATCCATGAAAACTCATTTCAGATTGTGTAGGAGATTTTCTACTATAAATTCCTTGAGGAATATTATTATCATTGATAACAATATGTTCTACAGTATCAGTGTCAAAATCTTCTTTGATTTGAGAAGTAGAAGCTCTACTAGAAAAATTTGATGCTTCATTAGCAGTTTGATATCTGGAAGAAGTAGAAGATAGGCTTCTAGGAATACTTTCAGGAATTCTAAAGGATCTACTAGAAGCAAATCTGACTTCTATGCCACCTTCCGTAGTCTGAATAATTTGATCAATGTTATTATTGATAACTGGTTCAGGGTTGGTTTCTTGAGGAAGATTCAATTGAAATTACCCATCTTGAAAAGGGTAAAAATTCTCTTGAAAACATAGCTTCTTCTTTTATAAAACCTTCTTACGTTGATTCTGATGAAGAAGACTATTTAACTACTCTTGAAAGAGTAACTTCTCAAAAGTGGTTTATAAAAATTACTTTAGTTATTAATAAAAAATTTATTCTTCAAGATGAGATAGCCCTTGTTGATAGTGGTGCTGATCTCAATTGCATTCAGGAAGGAATTATTCCTACCACATATAACTACATCCGCTGCATTTCAATTACAACTTTGGTATTAGAATATTATGAATGATATATTCAATTTATATTCTGATTTTATTATTGTTTATATTGATGATGTTCTTGTCTTTTCTGATAATATTGACCAGCACTTCAAACATTTGAAAATTTTCAAAGATGTGGTCAAAAGAAATGGTTTAGTTATCTCTGAGCCTAAAATGAAACTTTTTCAGACCAAAGTCAGATTTTTAGGTCATGAAATTTATCAAGGAACTATTATTTCCATCAATAGAAGTATTGAATTTGCTTCTAAATTTCCTGATGTTATTATTGATAAAACTCAACTTCAAAGATTTTTGGGAAGCTTAAACTATGTTTCTGATTACTATAAAGATCTAGCAAAAGATACTGCTATTCTTTATAATAGGTTAAAATCTAAACCTAACCTTTGGACAGATGAGCATACTCAGGCTGTTAAAAGAATTAAGACTAAAGTTAAATGTCTTCCTTGTTTATCTTTAGCTAATTCTAAATATTTCAAAATTGTTGAAACTGATGCCTCTAATATTGGTTATGGAGGTATTCTTAAGCAGGTTAACTAACGTTGCCACTAATAGACTAATAAAGTGGGATGAAATAAATTTTCCTGAAAGTTGGAATCTTCCTCAAGAAACCAACCCTGAACCAGTTATCAATAATAACATTGATCAAATTATTCAGACTACGGAAGGTGACATAGAAATCGGATTTGCTTCTAGTAATAACATTGACCGCAATATATATATATATATATATATATATATATATATATACACTCCCTCTGTCCCAAATTATAAGCAAAAAAAATCATTTCACACGTATTAAGAAAACTAAAACATAGTAATTTGTAGTATAGTTTCTTGTGTTATCTTTGGAATAAGTTTCATAGAAAGATGTAAAAACAATTTTCATTGGTTATTAGTTATAGAGAAAATGAAAGGGAGAGCAAAATGAATGCAATTTGCATTTAATTTCTCTTTGGAAAAGATGATTTTTTGAAATAACATAATTAAATATATATATATGATAAAAATTGGTCTTTTTTGCTTATAATTTGAGACAAAGAAAATGAGTTTTTTTTGCTTATAATTTAGTACGGAGGGAGTATATATATATATATATAAGTGCAAGTGGATCTCCAAAAGTCTACCACCTTTTCAAGAACTTTTCATTTGTTGTTATACATTTAACGTTCATTTAATGCAATATTAGTGGAATTTTTATTTTTTTTTCAAGAATATTAGTGGAACTTTTTTTTTTTTTACGGAAATATTAGTGGAACTTAAAAGTTGATTTATTAAAATGGGTCTCACTATCGATAGTATTTGGATGAAATAAGGGACTTTTTCAACTTAATTAGATGTTTTAATTCAAATCTAAAGCCCGTTTGTTTACGATTTTTTTTTTTAAAATCTATTTTTAACCAAAAAATCAGTTTTTTATTTTATTTTTGTAGTGTTTGTTTCAAATTTTTAAAAAAATTCATTTTATTAAAAAAAAACATTTTTAGGCCCCATTTGTTTCATTTTTTTTTAAAAAGTCACTTTTGTCATTTTTAAGTGTTTATTTAGTATTTTTAGAAAAATGATTTTATCAAAAAAAAAATTTATTTTGACTCTAAAATGAAAAGCTATTAGGATTAGCTTTTTTCAAAATCTATTATTTTCAATTATAAGGAGGTAACACATGAACTAATTAAAAAACATTTTTTTTTAAAAAATCACTTTTTTTGTGTAGTAAGCAAACACAAATAACTTCAAATTTTTTTAAAAATCTCTAGATTCTTTTAACCCAAAATCTATTTTTTTAAAACTGAAACAAACACGGTCATAGGAATCAAGTAATGTTAAATCTTTTGAAGGTAGAATTTTGTCGTTTATTGTTGATGTGATCATAAACTCGTTAAGCATGTAGAAGGAAACATATAAAAAAAATGAAGAAAAAAATATTTTATTCATTTTAGTTTATGGTTTTCGAATTTAATTCCATGCATGCAGGGGCGGATCTAGCTTATGGCTATGTGTGGCTATAGCCACACATGAATTTTTTTTTAAAATTAGAATTTTTTTTCTTTAGCGACCGAATTTTCAATCGCTAAGGTATGAAAATCGATCGCTAGTACGTTTAGCGACAGAAATAGCAACTGAAATGTCAGTCGCTAAAGTAAAAATTGGTCTCTAATATATTTAGCGACAGAAATAATAGGTGAAAATTCAGTCGTTAAAGTATTAAATATTAAAAATCGATCGTTATTTCGGTTCCTAATTATTTAGCTACACTTGAAATGTATTCCTAGATCCGTCCATGCATGCATGCCTTTGAAGTGCTGATTCACGTGTAGTGTACATGTGGAAAATAAGTCATTAGTTTAAGTTTTGTTATTCAAGATACTTGGAATTCAACAAGTCTAGAATTAATCCCATTTCGAATGTGAGAGTAAGACATCGTTTGACATGATTTTTTTACAGTTCAAAAGCTACTTTAAAACAAAGTTAAAATTAAAGGCTTTAAGAAAGAAGTTAAAGTTGTTTTGTTACTTTATTATTTTTAGTTTTAAATCTATTTTTAAGTTAAAAGTTGTTTGGCAAAATATTGTACAAATATATAATAAATAAAAAAATGTTAAAATATTTTTTGAAGGGATAAAATGTTTAAAATATTTTTTTAGTATGTACTTAATAAATATTGTGTTTGGCATACCTTCTCCTTAAAATTGCAGAGAAGTAGAAAAAAAGTCGGGTCAAACGATACCTAATTTTCATAACGGCCATTAAATGAAAATTCATTGCCATGAATTCATACAAGCAGACGTTACTTTTGGCTTATTGGAATATTAATCCCATTTGGATCAGTTTGAAAGCTCACGCATACTTGCTTAGGTACCGTTTGACCCGACTTTTTTTTTCTACTTCTCTACAATTTTAAGAAGGTAGGTCAAACACAATATCTATTAAGTATTTACTAAAAAAAGTACATTTTTTAGATTGCATAAAATTGAATGGAAGAAGTTTTGATCAAAAGTTGTTTAAAGGAACTTTAGAACTACTTAACACGACTAATAGATTGTAAATTGTTTTTAACTCTTTAGATATTTAGAAGTTGAATTATAGAAAAATTTGTTTTGATTGAGATAAAGATTAAGTTTGTTTGTTCTTTAAAAAATGATTAAGTTATTGTGTTTTATCGAGTGAGTTTGTTTTAATTTGTTTTTAAGAGAGAAAAGATAGTGGGAGGTTGAACAAAAGACACAAAATGATATAATTTTGATGACGTGTCAAAAAATTAAAAAGGGGTAAGATTGTATTTTTGGTAAACATTAAGTTTCATAATTAGAGATAGATAATAGATAATTAGAAAATAGAAGATTAAGTTTGTTTGTTCATTACAAAAAATTAAATTAGTGTGTTTTATCGAGTGAGTTTGTTTTAATTTGTTTCTAAAAGAGAAAAAAATAGAGGGAGAATGAAGCAAAAGACACAAAATGATATAATTTTGATGAGTGTCAAAAAATTGAGAAGGGGTAAGATTGTTTTTTTGGTAGACATTAAGTTTCATAATTAGAGAAAGATTTACAATAATTTCAAAACTTTGTACAATATTTTGTCAAACAACTTTTAACTTAAAAATAACTTTAATGAATGATTTAAACAAAGAGAGGATGTTGGCTTTGGACAACATTATTCGACAAAAAGAAATATTAAGCAAGTCTTACGACAAAAGAGTCAAAAAGAGAAATTTCCAAACATAAGACTTAGTATGGAAAAAAGTCTTACAAATTTACACCAAGACTCGAGCTTTTGGAAAATAGTCTCTGAATTGGGGAGGGCCTTTTATTATAAGAATGTATTTTCCAATAATGTTTATTTGATTTGAGATATAGGTTAGAGAAATATCAATCAATGAACAATATATTTAAAATATTATGAACCAACCATTCATGAAATTAAAATAACTTAAATCATCATAAAATGTAAATGGTGAAGTGACCAAGAGTACTATATTTTAAATTACATTCTAAAAACAAAAAGTTCATTAACATATTACAAGAAAAGTACATCTACACAGATTCAAAAGACATTGGATTCTAGCCCAAGCTTGTTCTAAGTTAATTTTCTTAGCATCATCATCACCAGTTTTCTTTAGGTTGTACAAGATCAGAATTTGTTGTAAAAGACTCTTCGAACTCTAGGTCAATTTCACGGAGAGTAGACAATAGCCACCACCAATCCATATTTCTTGTTCTCTTCCATTGGAAGTTCTTCTTCAAGCATGTTGAAACAATCATCGATTACAATTTCATCTTCAGATAACTTGTTAAGGTTAGAAAGAAACAAAACATATGTACGACAATTACTCAAGAAGTTCAACGTGATAGAAGTTAAGGCATCGTTAATATTTGGAATCTCAAACTACAAATTGTCCGACATCATTTGAGCATAAACTAAAAAGTCCTCGTCTATAGTACGAGTCGCCATAGAAACGATCAATGACATCGACGACATCACTCAAATCATGACTTTAGTTTCTCCAGAAGTTGAAAAATCTATAGAGCCCTTGAATCTGGCAAAGAGGAAAAGGAGGAAACTTCAGATTTTTCATAACCCATATTCTTTGTAGAAGCTACTAATGAGTGTGTGTGTGTACGCGTGATTGATGTAGATAATGTGGAAGAATGAAAGTAATGAATTTATGGATAGAACAAAGGTATATATACGAAGGATGGTCATAATTTTGAAGATTCATAACGAACTGTTATTGTAGGCATGTTGCAAGAAAGGGATAATCTTGGAGCACTTATAGTGGATAGATGTAGTCATTTCGTGTTATGAAGAAGTTAATGATTATCTTCACACATATATTTCTAAAAAATGTCAATTTCAAAGTCCTCTCAAAAGTGGTATTTTTTGGGGCACATGTTACATGTTGATTTTTATTTATGCATTTTTCGATTTTTTGTATTAGCCAACACAATATTATTACTTTGAAGTTCAATTTTTGAGTCCGAAACGTCTAGTCAAGCATTCAAATGAAATTATTTCAAAGACCAATACACATCATCTAGACTATGAAACTCTTACCGGAAACGGTGAAAAAACAATCTAGAGAAAAAACTAACATAACAATTAACATACTAACATTTGTCATTAAAAAAACACCCTTTAATTCCAATGAGATGTTTAAAACCTTTTTTATTTATGCATTACACACACACACACACATCCTATTGGCTGATTATGCTATTCAACTTTAAACACAATGGTCATATGTGAAAACTAAAACAACGATTTATACATGAAATGGTTATCGTTGTGTGTGCTCTATTGGGATAAACAATGTTTTAGTATAATTGATATTTCAAACATTATTCCAACACTTTCTCAAAAGACAATTTATTAGATTTCAAGTTGTACATTTTTTAAGTTTGAACGAGATATACTTAATAAAAGTTAAATACATTAGGATCGTGTGAGTTAAAGTTAAATACATTAGGATCTATTGAGTAAAAGTTAAATACATTAGGATCTGCTGCCTGAGGGTTATTTAGTAAAGAAGAGACACAAGAATCCCAAACTTTTGCACTCCTTTTCAAAATTGAAGTTTTGCTCTTCCTGAAATCTTCTGATGTCAAAATAGATTTTGTCATGTCGTCATGACATTGTTTTCCCACTTCATTCACAAGGTTAAAACAACATTCCCTACCAGCTGTTTGATTACCAAAAAGTATACTAAAGAAAATCTCATCACCACATGGTTGGTATACCTTTCTTGCACAATTTCTTATATACTTTTCAAACAATGATGGCTGGGTTGGTGCATCAGGAGGGGGGTCATTTGATACTTGAACATGAGATGAAATTCCAGTTTCAACTAACAAAGCAAAACAAGTCAATACTATTGGTAATAAACTAAAGGTGTTGAATGTAGCCATGGTTAATTTTATTTTTGAGATATAAGATTAAGAATAACTCAAATAATTTAATGGTGGCTTGTTAGTAGTCAAATGAGCTATATTTATAGTTTAATAGTAGTTAATATTTGCTTGAGTCAGTTTTTGAAAACTCAAGTAATTAAAACCAAAATTAATTTAGGCTTAAGTCCTCTTTGTAATGAAAAAAAAAATTAATTGAACTGATGTTTGCAAGGTTTAAAAACGTCCATAATTAAATTCATATGTAACACTTTTAGTTCGTTAAAATTTTGAGTTCCATTGTTGCAAAATGATTATCAGTTTCATAAAAAAATGTATGTTACAAGTTTTAAATGTAGATGTCTTCAAAAAAAAAGTTTTAAATGTAGATGCATATTTTCAGTAAAGAAGTTTTAGTAATTTTGTTTCCTTCAAAAAAAAAAAGTTTTGGTAATTTTGTAAAAACACAAAAAAATGGGAAGGAAAAATTCAAAAAATAAAATATACTAGTCATAACTTTAATCTTCTATTAAAAAAAGGAAAAGATGTTCGGTATTTTCTTTTCTTTTTTTAAAGGTTGTTTGGAATTTGCTTATTGGTTACTCTTTTCATATGAAACTGTTTCGGACTGAGCCTAGGTCCATATTGTAGGCCCAACATACATCGGTCTAATAACCCTAATCCTTGCTTGCTTGAGGACTACAAAGGACCTCACATGGGCACGATACCAATGACTGCTTTCAAGTAAAGGGCGCTATCAAAGAGCTGATTAGGAAAGGCAAACTTATAAAGTTTAGAAAGGAAGAGAGCAACATGAACGATAAGAAGAATCATAAGGACTCTCCAAGGAAGAGGTCCTCCCCCTCCTGACGACAGTCCTACAAGGAATATCATGAGCTCTATCAAGAACAACGGGAAACATAACCATGACAACTTGATTGAGCAGCAAAAGGGCAAATGCCCACTCATTGGCTCAATCATAGGAGGCTTCCTGCTCCCATAATCCGTCATCCAAATGGACGATAAAGAGGAAGATAGCCAAAATGTATGTGGTAGACTGGGCTAAGAAGGGATCACATGACCATAAGCCAAGACAGTCCATTTTAGGGTTCGGGGACTACAAATTAGTGGGAGGAGCACCAACCAAAATGCTCCCTTTGTAATTGTGGAAGCAATGGTGAACCACAACATCTCTTGAATCCTAGTGGGCGGAGGAAGCTCTTGCGACATTATGTACTACGAGATATTCATAAAATTAAGCTTGAAGTAGGAAAGCTTATCATTGTACATGAGAAACGACCTACAAGACGTCAACATGGCAGTGACCTTCTCACGGGGATACATTGGATTGTTAGTAACAATTGTGGAGTAGGAGTTTGAGAGGACCATAAGTGTTGAATTCTTGGTTGTGTCATGCCAGTCAGTATATAAATATATCCAAAGGAGACATAATTTAGCATCACTAGAAGCACTACCTTCCATGGTCCGCCTAAAAATGAAATGTCACAACACTATGAACGAGGTGGTCACCTTATGTGCATACCTCGACAGAGCAAGACAGTGTCACAAGGCACTGTAAGAAAGTTTAAATACGGCTGCTATCAGTAAAGCAGAAGTCAGGGAGGAGGAAGATGCAAAAGGTTCCACCCCATCGGTCCAATAATAACTTCTCACTTCACGCCAACCGTGAATGACAAAGAGGCTACCGCCGACCAACTTAGCTTCAAGAGCTTAGCACACTCCCAATCAGAGAAAAAAATAAAAAGAAAAAGAAGTAGTTAATACTAATAAGCCCTCTCTCAAAGCATGGTCCTGAAGGCACCAGGAACAACAACATTTAAGGGGCTCAGTATAGCGAAGTTTTCTGCAGTATATCATGTCCATTTCTTTCGAATAAAGTTTCCAATGGAAATTCTTTATGGAAAACACCAATGAATAAATTATATTCCACATGAAACATGTTGTTAATATTTATGAAGACATGTTAGGAATATTAAGAAAGGTCATAAGCACAAACAATAGATGGCTGCAAAATATGTCAACAAAAAAACTTTTAGTTGACACATTGTAGTCAAGCGAACATGGAGAAGTCAAAGACTCCTAGCCGGAACTTTTTGCTCGAGTGAACAAGGAAAAGTCAAAGACTCCTAGCTGACATTTTGTGCTCGAGCGAGCAGACATGGAGAAGTCAAAGACTCCAAGTCGACGCTTTGTACTCGAGCGAACATGGAGATACCAAAGACTTCTGGTCGATACCATTCTTCGTAAAAAAACTGAAGAAGTTGGCGAGACAAAGAGGAGATGCCAAAGACTCTCAGTTAAAACCATTCTTCATGAAAAACGAAGGAGTTGGTGATACAAAAAGAAGATCTCAAAGAATCCCGGTCAAAACCATTCTTCATGAGAAACAAAGGAATTGGTGAGAAAAAAAAAGGAGATGCCAAAGACTCCTGGTGAAACCATTCTTCGTAAAAAAGTGAAGGTGTTAGTGAGACAAAGAGGAGAAGTCCAAGACTCCTGATTGAAGCCAATATTTGTGGAATCTAAGAGTTCGCCAGACAAAGGGGAGAAAAATAAACTAAAAATCCTTCACGGCTAGCCACCATGGAGCAAACACAAAACCTAAATCAAGTTTCGACTTTAAAGGGAAAGAAAGCTAAACCTTGGCCGGTCTTGCATCATCACTGACGTCTAAAAACCCATGGTTTCACCCAAGAAAAAAACAAGTGAAAAAACCCATGATTTTTCCCGGGGAATAAGCAACTGGAAAAACCCATGGTTTCTCCCATGGACAAAGTATCTGGAAAAACCCATTGTCTCGCCCAATGAAAAACTACTAAAGAGGTCGGGCTCTTGAAAACACTAGCTTCAAGCGATAAAAACCATGGTTCCACCGAAGGTCAATGTACAATTTAAACATCCATAACATCAAATAAAAATATATCTTATATTTAATTACTATTACAACAACATAAACACCGTATCAAAGACATAATCTCTCATTCAAGGATCTCTTGATAAAAAAATAGTACAAGAGTACAATACATATACGCGATAATGAAATGATAAAGAGAAAACCAAATTATTTCTTTATATTTATGATTTGAACAACATTACAAGTGCAGGGACCATATATGAAGTACATTACAAAAATAAAACAAAGAGGAAAAAATTAATAACAATGCAGTCCTAGCGGCATATACTATTGAGATGCCTCAGGTCCAGACATATAATATAGAGCTGCGACAAATCTGGATAGATGCTCTAACTAGAAAGATAAGCTACCAGAAGCTTTAGAAGTGGTAGCAAAGATACTCTACCTAGAAGGTGCACCAAGAGTGGATATTGCACATGATACAGTTCCTTACAAAGACGCCATCAGGAAGAGAAGCCTGAGCACCATGACCTCAAAAGGCATAAACACTTTTGCTCTACTCCATCTACCGTCGAAAGCGAATCCGCTTCCATGGAATGAAGCTCAGCCAACTCCACCAAACTACAACAGCTTGTCTCCTTCACAATCAAAGTGTATGGAAATCATTATCGCCAATATGGTAAACAACGAAGGCCATCCAAAACCACATTCAAAAACTGTAAATAATGGGTAAGAGACACATTTTCTTCCAACCCATTATATCACAGAGGCCCCATTGTACAGCGGGAAGGCTTCAACTGTTGCTGATTTTAAACCAACACCTAAGTCTTCCTTTGACTATTCATGGTACTCTCCTAAATTGGCACAACAAGCCACCCTCGACTAACATGCTGCTCTTTGGATCCCCATTAAATGAAAATGAGAGTAACATTGTTTTGGACCGGCCAGAAGGCTAATCCAACAATGACACGTGGAGTAAAACGTCCCCCACCCCAAGGCGCATCCCGGAAGGAACACGCCAACACTGGTGCACGTCACCGCACCATAGCACACCCCCGTGCATCAGACACCGTACATGTGTCCTCTAACTGCTTCCTAATCACACGCCACATATCACGAAAGCAGTTATTCTCACGCACGTCTATATAAGGGTGAGTTAGCTTCACCCTCAAGGTACGATTCACATTACCCACACTTTTCTCGCACTCTTTCTCATTTCCAATACTTACTTAATCATCGGAGTGCTAACGTGCCTGCAGGCACCTTTCGTTCCACCGCGAAGACTCATTGCAACCGTACCGGAGCACTTTCCGCCACTGTTGCCTCCATCAGTTCCACAATGGACAGATCATTTGGCGCTAGAAGAAGGGGGATCGTTCACTAACCGCCACGGTCTAAAGATGATCCACCATAACTGTTTTCTGTTACGTGCTCCTCCGCCGTAACCGTTTTCAGTTACCCATTCCACCACCGCAACGGTCGACAGTTACTGCTTCATCTACTGAAGAAATGGTTGGAACTCGTAGGCGAGCCACTACGAGTCGTTCCTCCACCGTGCATGAATTATGTCCTGCGATCTTAATCCTCCAAGATCAAGCGATTCCATTCCTTGAACTGGTTAATCAAGAAAAAGACGTGAACACTGTTGTTCTCGATGCAACGATCAGTGCTCATCCCTCTGCACCAATTGAAACGACGCTACCTCCTCCTCCAGGAACGGAGTACATTCCTCTTCCTTCACTGAATCCTCCACCGACCCAGACGAACGAACTTTTGACAAATCTGGTGAATCTGCTCCAACAACATAATGATAGGCTCAAACGCGTCGAAGAGAATCATGAGAAGATTCCGACCGAAATAGCTACGCAAATCAAAGTTGCTCAGCGAAATCAATGCCACGAAACACTGGTGGTTGTTGACGATCCCGTTCTCATTCACGCAAACCGCTACAAAGGAAGTAGCAGTCACTCTCCTCGTCGTCCCCGCTGCGGAGGGAAAGACTCTCCCCCACACTGAAGCCACCGGAATAAGGATATTTATTCTTCAGAGCCCCACCACAAGATCCACCTTAAGGATTCGTTCACCAGGAAGGTTGAGGGGCGACTTATCCCTCCAGGAGTGGTGAAATGCAAACTGCTTGTTATAACCTTAAAAGGCGCAAGCGGAACCCGCTTCACCACAGAACGGAAACAACCGAGAGTCATGGCCGCATTAAACAGTATTGTTCAGAAGAAGAAAGGGACGCTTGAAAGGCACGCCGAGAGGTTCACTTGTGGTAGCACGGATGCTCAAACAACGCAAGACATTTTGGACTTTGGAGTGTGATGGCTTCGGGAATAACCTCAGCAATAGCTGCAAAATTAGAAAAGAGCTTGGCTCCTGGGCGGCGAAAGACGTGGGCGACCTCCTCACATGTGCCTAATCGTGCTTTGCCTACAACAGAAAGAAATCAACTGACAAAACGCCCGAATACGGCAAGAGTGACAACAACAGGCAGCGCGAAAACGGTAGGAAAGCAAAAAGACAGTGCGCCCATTCCGCTCCTTTAAATTGGTCGCAGTAAACCATCCTCCGCGAGTGTCTCAACACAGCTGCAAACACTTAAACAAAAATGCGAAAACTGAAGTAAAAGGTCAAAAATACTCACAAACTCCCAGCAAAGCTTCAGATGCACGAAAAATATGAGGGTTTTTGAATGGTTGTGGTTTTGGTTGGAGGTAGAGGTGAAAAAGTGAGTAGTAGCAAAAGAGGTATTTTTTGCTACTAATCTCCTCTCTTTGTGTGGTGTTTTTGTGTGATAGGTTGCTGTTTTGTGTGAGGTTTTGTGATAATGGCTTAGATCATTTTTGTTGTGGTGGTTTGTAAAAGAAAAAATGGCAGAGCTCTTTTTGTGGAGGTTTTGCTATATGATTTTGCTATTTCTAAGATTTTGTTTCTGCTCAAATCCTCCCCCTTCCTTCTGATTTTCGTCCTTGTTATATAGGCCCTTTAAAGTTCTTCTTGGGACCATATGGTATAATTGCATGCTGGACATTTGTATATGTTTGGCAAAAGTTTTGGTTAACAATGATTAAAGGGGGAAGGAAGTGACCTTGCCTCTGATTTTGGTGATGTTTTGAGTCTGATTTTGGGCAAAGGATGATGAAAGTGATGCAGAAAAACAGGGGCTGCAATGTCCAGAAGCTGTGAACAGACTTGGGTCTGTTTTGGACAAAGGAAACAGGGAAACAAGTGCGCTACAGTGTCCAGAAGCTGTGAACAGACTTGGGTCTGATTTGGACAAAGGATGATGAAAGAAAACAGGAAATGGGGCGCTGCTTCTGCTGCTGTGAATAGTGACTTTGACCCTCTCTTCTTTTTTTTTTATTATATATTTATTTTTTAAAAAAAAAACCATAAGAAAACCCAATTATTATCATTAAATAAATAATAATAAAACTAAAACGAAAAATTGATGATGATTTTTTTTTATTAATGCATGATGATGATTGATTTCTTTTTAAAAGGACTTGGACAAAATTAGGGTACTACAAGCGCTCATCCCTCCGCACCAATTGAAATGACGCTACCTCCTCCTCCAGGAACGGAGTACATTCCTCTTCCTTCACTGAATCCTCCACCGACCCAGACGAACGAACTTTTGACAAATCTGGTGAATCTGCTCCAACAACATAATGATAGGCTCAAACGCGTCGAAGAGAATCATGAGAAGATTCCGACCGAAATCGCTACGCAAATCAAAGTTGCTCAGCGAAATCAATGCCACGAAACACTAGTGGTTGTTGACGATCCCCTTCTCATTCACGCAAACCGCTACAAAGGCGGTGGAAAGCCTCCAGACGATTCAGATAGAGGAAGTAGCGATCACTCTCCTCGTCGTCCCCGTTGCGGAGGGAAAGACTCTCCCCCACACCGAAGCCACCAGAATAAGGATATTTATTCTTCAGAGCCCCACCACAAGATCCACCTTAAGGATTCGTTCACCAGGATGGTTGAGGGGCGACTTATCCCTCCAGGAGTGGTGAAATGCAAACTGCTTGTTATAACCTTAAAAGGCACAAGCGGAACCCGCTTCACCACAGAACGGAAACAACCGAGAGTCATGGCCGCATTAAACAGTATTGTTCAGAAGAAGAAAGGGACGCTTGAAAGGCACGCCGAGAGGTTCACTTGTGGTAGCACAGATGCTCAAACAACGCAAGACATTTTGGACTTTGGAGTGTGATGGCTTCGGGAATAACCTCAGCAATAGCTGCAAAATCAGGGAAGAGCTTGGCTCCGGGGCGGCGAAAGACGTGGGCGACCTCCTCACATGTGCCTAATCGTGCTTTGCCTACAACAGAAAGAAATCAACTGATAAAACGCCCGAATACGGCAAGAGTGACAACAACAGGCAGTGCGAAAACGGTAGGAAAGCAAAAAGACAATGCGCCCATTCCGCTCCTTTAAATTCGTCGCAGGAAACAATCCTCCGCGAGTGTCTCAACACAGAGTTCAAAGCGGCAGGCATTAAGCCGCCCAAACCACTAAAGGAGTCTGCAAGGACGGATAAGTCAAGGTAATGTCGCTTCCACCAATGTCATGGACATGACACCAATGAATGTTATTAACTCCGGGATGCAATTGAAGGACTAGTCGAACAAGGGGGTTGAGTCGTTTCACCAAGAACACACGTCGCAAAGACGAAAAACAGAGACAAAGAGTAACCCTGGGGTAAAGAGAAGTTCGAAAATGTAAAAAGTGGAAAGGAAGAGTTTCCCTCCTTTTATACGTCTAAAAGAATCAAATCAACGACCTAGATTGAGAGGAACCAGAAGGTCCCGATCTAGTGGTTGAGAAGCAGCGTCGAGCCATGTTAAGCACTCAAGTGGCACGCGCGTGAAGCATGACTCCCGGTACGTGTGTGGACCATGAGGCCGACACGTGGAAAGCAAAAACAGCCATCACGTAAAAAAAAAAGGTTTTAGTTCAAGATATTTAATGCAACTACCCCCACTCGCTGATCCAGGGCGCCATCATCTCCAACACAGGGCGGCAGCAGAACTTCCCCAAGACTCTTAAGGGCGCCCGATATTTGAGAACGCCCCAATAGAACACCTCGCATGATTAACCCATTGCGCCATAAAGGCACCAATAGCTTGGGAGGCAACTGTTCTGGACCGGCCAGAAGGTCAATCCAACAATGACATGTGGAGTAAAACATCCACCACCCCAAGGAGCATCCCGGAAGGAACACGCCAATACTGGTGCACGTCACTGCGCCATAGCACGCTCACGTGCATCAGACATCGTACATGTGTCCTCTAACCGCCTCCTATTCACACGCCGCATATCATGGAAGCAGTTATTCTCGTGCACGCCTATATAAGGGTGAGTTAGCTTCACCCTCAAGGTACGATTCACTTTACCCACACTTTTCTCGCACTCTTTCTCAGTTTCAATACTGACTTGATCGTCGGAGTGCTAACGTGCCACCACCGCGAAGAGTCATCGCCACCGTACCGGAGCACTTTCCGCCACAGTTGCCTCCATCAGTTCCTCATCGGACAGATCAAACATGAATATCCGATGGTGGCCTATGAGCACCTCTAGGAAGAGGGATCTTGCGTTACCCATTGGAAATTTCAAATAAATATGGAAAAATGTATAAGGAAAGAAGTTTAAACACACAAGAAAGACCGGAATAAAAGAAAAAAATGCAATGAAGGAAGTAAAAAAGAGTCCTTATTTAGACCATTACAATGGTTGTTAACATTCAACACCCTTCAACACACACTTTTTCAATTCCCAACACTCCACATCATTTTCTCTCTCTTCCACATAATAATTCAACACACCATTCAACAAATACCCTCTCCAATGGTTTTTCATTCAACACTCTACCCCACCACTCACTCTACCCCACCACTTTTTATTTCATATTCTTATTTAATTTTATATTTTGTTTTTATAATTACATAAAATTACACTTATTAATTATAATTAAATTAAAATAATAAAAACTTAACAATTTATTTTTTAGTGTTTTTGTAAAAACAAAATTTATTTAAATAATTTATTTTTATTTTCTTAAATTAAAATGCAATACAATACATTAAACACGCGGCACACAAATAACTTAAAATGCAAGACAACAAATTAAGCACACGACACAAGTAACTTAATTAGTACGATACAAATCATCTTTAATCATGAAACATTCCAAACTTTTCCCATATGTGCTTCACTAGATCTGCTTGCAATTCGCGATGAACATTTGGATCACGCAATTCGGATCTAGCACGCACATGATTTGCAAAAGCGGGTAACACCTCGGTCGAGTATGGTTGCGGTGTACTAGATCCACTTGCCTCAGATTGCTCAAAATCGGTCCAACGTTGAGCATATGTATCTCGTTCATCCTCAACAATCATATTATGTAATATGATGCATGACCTCATGATGATACCCAAATCGGCTATGTCCCACAAGCGAGCTGGTTCACGGATGATTTTAAATCGAGCTTGAAGCACTCCAAATGCACGTTCGATGTCCTTCCGACATCCCTCCTGAACTTTTGCAAATAACTTATCGGGTTCACTTTGAGGAAGTCTAATCGATTTGACGAAAGTTGGATAAGAAGGGTAGATACCATCAGCTAGATAGTATGCCATGTTATAGGGACGTTGATTCACAAAAAAATTCACACTTGCAGCCTTTCCTTGTTCCACATCATCAAACACTGGTGACCGGTCTAGAACGTTTATATCGTTCAACGTTCCTGGACATCCAAAAAAGGCATGCCAAATCCATAGATCATGAGATGCAACTGCTTCAAGAATAACTGTTGTGGTTCCCTTATCCCCCCTAGCAAATTGACCTTCCCATGCTTTAGGACAATTTTTCCACTCCCAGTGCATGCAATCAATACTCCCAATCATCCCTGGGAACCCCCGCATTTCACTTACATGTAGTATTCTTTGCAGATCATCTTGGGTTGGTGCTCTCAGGTACTCTTGCTCATACAATCGTATGATTCCTTTACAGAATCTACGTAAGCACTCCAATGTTGTAGTACCTCCTATTTTGATGTATTCATCGACCGCATTTGCTGCCACACCATATGCTAGCATTCGCATTGCTATGGTACATTTTGCTAAGGGTGATATACCTTCTTTATTGGCTGCATCAACTCGTTGGGTGAAGTAGTTATCACTACTTGAAAGGTCCCCAACGATTCGAAGGAAAACATGTTTTTGCATCCGGTACCGACGACGAAACATTGCATCGTCATATGTAGGCTCATTGGCAAAGTAGTCGTCAATTAGTCTTTGGTTTGCCGCTGCATGATCTCTATTGAGATATTTTCTACTACGAGGTGCACTATCTTCCAATATTTTGTTTCGACGCTCTCTGAATCGGCTAGCGATATAAGTTTCTTCCATTTCACATTTTTGTTTGTAGGCTGCGATATCAAAAGGATATTCTGATGGATCTATTAATAGTTTTTTGTGATATTTTGAAGTAGATTGAATGAGATTTGGGATATTGGTGATTCAATGTATGTATCTATGAGTCCCTATATACAAGTACATTAAGTGGTGGACATTGACGGATTCGAAATAAGTTATTGTATTGAGTTAATACTCAGATAAGGATTGGGTGGTACATATTCAAACACAATAATTTCCAAACATTAAAGCCAAAAGTCACGGACAATTATAAAGCAAACACAACAGATATCACTGACAATTATTAAAGCAAACACTACAGCCAAAAGTCACGGACAATTATTAAAGCAAACACAACAGATATCACTGACAATTATTAAAGCAAACACTACAGCCAAAAGTCACGGACAATTATTAAAGTAAACACTACAGATATCACTGACAATTATTAAAGCAAACACTACAGCCAAAAGTCACGGACAATTATTAAAGCAAACACTGGGGACTTGATTGAAATTTGATTGAAATTACTTGATTGAAATTAATCAACGGACAATTTCATTACAGCCACAATTTGATTGAAATTACACAATAACTCATACATTACAGCCAAAAGCCACAGACAATTTGATTGAAATTAATTTTCAAACAGCTCTTGGCTCAACATATCCAACAACTTTTGCTTCCGATCATCGAGATTCTCCTCGGAACTTAGTTTTAGATACATTTTCATTTTCTTAGCATGAGTCTTTTCTTTCATCAATTGGTTAGCCTCCTGTTGCACCGACGCTATCTTGTCCAATTGTTCAAGCTCTTTCTCCTTGAATTGTTTGAATTCAGCCCACTCTTTATCCACCACCTCCAAGGCAGCTTCCTTACTTTTCTTTTTACCTTTTTTCTTAGCTGCCTCCCTACCCATTGGACGAGCAGTAGATCCTACAGAGTTTGAGCCACATGCATCACTGTCGTGAGATCTCTTAGATCCACTACTGCCTGAGCCAATATTTCCTACTTGACTACCATAACGTGGTTGATCACGGAGAGCGTGCCATTCTGCCATTAAAGTAAATTGAATATTCTTCCCACTTGCGTATAATTCCTGCGCTTTTGCCAAAATATCATTCTCCGACCAACCGCTTCCTTGCATACGCTTAGCGCTTTCATAAGCGCCAATCCATTTATTCAGTATTTTGTTCATATAATTAAAACGGTTTCGGCATGCAACACCATCCCGCGGATGATCGAATGAGCAATGCTCATTACAATACTCAGCAATTTTACCCCAATATGTTTCACCTTTCTGATTTCTCCCAACAACACTGCTTGTTCCATATTTAATCCACCCACTAATTAGCACCAAATTTTGTTCAGTGTTCCATGCTGGTTGCTGGGCTTTCTTGCTCTCAGGAGTTGAATCCTCTGGATTTGGAGTGACTTCATTACCACTTGTCATGCCACCAAGAGTTATTTGTGTTGAAAATTCAGGAAATTCAGGTGCACCAACACTCGGAAAGTTTTCATTTCCCATTGGCATATAACCATTAAACGGGGGTGTTTGAGATGGATATCCCATCATAGATCCATAATATGGATTAAAGTTTGGAACAGAGGATGGGTGGTTGAAATTTGGTGCAAAACCAAAATTATGCATGTTTTGAGGACGTTGGTTTGGAAATTGATTTGGATGTTGATAATTGTTGGGATTTTGGTAGCTAAATGGGTAATTAGAAGAATTCTGGGTGTTGAAATTATTATTATTGGGATCCATTTCACTCAAAAGAAGTTTAAAACTTCAAAAGGATAGCTAATAGAAGGATAGTAATAAACTTAAGATACTGAAAAACTTGGTTTTTTTTTTGTGTCCAAATGAAATGAACCAAGTCTCTATTTATAGAGGAAAAAAAATCATGAATTTTGGTAATTTTTTTTTTAAATTAATTTACAATGAAATAATTGAGTTGAAATTATTAAGATAATAAAAATCCAGCAAACCAGTCAGATTTCGTCACGCGTCCACCTTTATCCAAAACAGCTTCCTTCTCTCTCCAGCTCTGCGCGTGACGCGCCCTGTCGGCGCGTGTTTCACACGCGCCAGAAATCAGCAAGTGGCACGCTGCCACGTGTATCCAGCGCAGGCATTAAACTCAGTTGAATACATTCAACTCTTCACTCCTCCACATCACCATTCAACACATATTAAACACACCATTACACCACTTTTCATCATTCAACACACCATTAAACTCCCCATTGTAACTGGTCTTATAGCGACGAATTCTCCTCAAAAGTAACAATGTTTAGCATAAAAAACAATTTATTAGATATCAAGTTATACAATCTTTTTAAGTTTGCACGAGATACCTAATTAAAGTTAAATACATTATGATCGAATGAGTTAAAGTTATATACATTAGGATCTGCTACCGGAGGGATATTTAGTAAAGAAGAGACACAAGAATCCCAAACTTTCCAACTCCTTTCCAAAATTGAAGCTTTTCTCTTCTTGAAATTTTCTGATGCCAAAATATATTTTGTCATGTCGTCATGACATTGTTTTCCCACCTCATTCACAGGGTTAAAACAACATTCATTACCAGCTGTTTGATTACCAAAAAATATACTAGAGAAAATCTCATCACCACATGGTCGGTATAACTTTGTTGCACAATTTTTTAAATGCTTTTCAAACAATGACGACGGGGCAGGAGTGTCATTTGATAGTTGAACATGAGATGAAATCCCAGTTTCAACTAACAAAGCAAAACACATCATTACTATTGGTAATAAACTAAAGGTTTAATTAAACCTTTGGTCCCTTAACTTATTTGTTGTTTTCATTTTGGTCTCATAACTCTAAATTTTTTCTGTTTGGTCCCTCAAATATACATCCGTAAGTCAAATTGGTCCATGTCAGTCAACTTTAACCCCAGATGTATTAGGTGGACCAACATTATAGGTGGTCCACCGTAGACCTTATTAATTTTTTAATTTCAGTCCTTTGATCTTTTTTTCAAAAAGGGGACGGCTAGATTTTGGAGGTTTATTATATGTTATTATACACCCCCATGTGGCAGGGATATTTTAGTAATTTCACATCACACCATCATCCATCTCATCTCATCTCATCTCTTCTCTCTGGACATCTCTCTCTCTCTCTCTCTCTCTCTCTCTCTCTCTCTCTCTCTCTCTCTCCTCTCAAACCCTCCACCACGGCCGCCGCCCTCGTCATCCGCCCCCACCGTCGTCTTCTTCCCCAAATTTTCCCTCTCGTTCTGTCTCCCTCACCTTTGTCCATCTTCCTCTCTCTCTCTCTCTCTCTCTCTCTCTCTCTCTCTCTCTCTCAGATTCAATTCTCTCTCCATGACCCTCCGTCACCACCACCACCACCACCACCACCATCCTCTCCTTCATATCTCATAACCACCACCACACGCCCCTCCATTCCAAAACCCCTCAATTCCTCTAATCGATTCCTTCTCCCTAAATCCAAAAACCCATAAAGTCATTAAACAAATCCAGTCATCGATTGTATTCAGAACTCTCCAACGATGGCTTTTCTTCCCTGGATCTCTCTATTTCAATCATTTCTTTGTGTTGATATGGGATTCAATCTCTCTATTATGTTGTTCCTCCATTTTTATGTTTTCTATTTTTATCTCTGTGTTGAACTGTGATTTGGATTGTTGAAAAAATGCATTGATCCCTTTCTCTCTCATGGACGATTTGCCACACCCATTTGCATATGACGACGTTTCAAGTCTTCTGTTCATCTTCCTGTTCCTGGTGCTAGAAATAAATTAATGGATGCAAAAACTAATTCTTATAAATCAAATTCAATATACCATATTCAAGATTCCCCAAAAAAATTTCCAAATAAAAGAGATGTGCCAAAAAAAGTGAAGTTGTAAGGGGTGATGCAAGGGAGGGAGGGAGGGAGAGAACGATGGATATGGCGGCGAGAATTGAGATATGCTAGAAGAGGCGGTTCCAGCAATGATGTTGTTTTGATAATGGAAGAGGAAAAGATGCAGCCGGAAAGAGAATAGATAATGGAAGAAGATGAAGAAAGAGGAGAAGGTGGAGGAGAAAGAATTATATTGGGTTATGAATGAGAAGAGATGCAAGGTTAGGGAGAAGAAAAAAAATAAGCAATTGAAAAGAAATGGCTGGATTTATTTAGTTTTATGATGAAGAAAAACATGAGGGGGAGAAGATGAAGAAAAACAAAAAAAAATTGTGTTGATGGTTCACCGTTACATACAATGGACCTGCGATCTAATGGTTGAAATCATATCTGAAAATTAGGCATTAAAAAACTAACAGAGATGACCAATTTGACTGACAGAGGTATATTTGAGGGACCAAACTGGAAAAATGTAGAGTTATGGGACCAAAATGAAAACAACAAATAAGTTAGGGGACCAAAAGTTCAATTAAGCCTAAACTAAAGTTGTTGAATGTAGCCATGGGTTGATTTTTTTAGAGATGCAAGATTATGGATAACTCAAATAATTTGTTGGTAGCTTGTTAGTGGCGCCGTCTAGTGTGCATGACATGAATAGGTCTTCCACAGTAGGAGACCATATAAAAAAATATTATAAGTAAAATGAAATGTTTTAGTAGGTGGTTGTACACTAGTGTTAGAGGTAAATTGTATTTAAGTAATTCATTTAACAGGGTCAATTTTGGGATTTCCGCTTAAATAAAATATTGTTTTCCAACCTAGATTTGGATTAACACGATTAATTGCAAAATTACTCATTCTGCACCGTTTGGATCATGAACACCATACATTTGCTTTCACTTTCTTGCTTTCATCTTTGTTAATACCAGAAAATCCTTAATCATCATTATCAATTTCTTCTTCATTATTTCCTCTTCTTACATTTCCAGATTTAAACATCCACCATCATTGTCATCATCAACACCTAGCATCAATTAGATCCAAATAAAATAAAAACAACTAGCATTATCAATTATTTCTTCATTCTTCTTTCAATTCCAGATCAGATCCAAATAAAAAGCCCAAATCTTCTTTAATCCATTCATTGCCACAATTAATTTATGTCATTATTTTTAGGCTTAATTGCAGTTTTGGTCCCTTCATTTTACTAAATAAATGATTTTAGTCCCCTTATTTTTAATTTGGCAATTTTGGTCCCCCTAATTTCAAAATTTTAAAAATTAAACCCACCTTCCAAAATTTGATGACGTGGCAAGTTTTTTTGCTAACATGGCAGTGAGTACATGGTATACGTGGGGTCACGTCACTATTTTTTTACAACTTTAAACACTTTCAATTTAATATTAATTATATAATTTAAATTAACAATATTTTATTAATTCATTTTGTTTGACCATCTCCAAAAAGAAAACATTTTCTCCATGTCTATAGTCTACTACCAGATCCATAATTACAAACAACATCAATCTTTAATAAAAAGCACAATAACATAAATATCAATAAAAATGGCAATCGATGGAAGTGGCAGTAGTAGCAACAACAACACATGAGTTTGAGGTAGGGTGTTTGTCGATTGGAATAACCTTGTATTGCTTCACAGTAGATTTTGGTCACACAAAAAAACCTCACACAAAATTCTTGTAAAAAAATGCAGATGGTTAGGGTTTTCTAAAATCAATTTGGGGCTTTTGATTTGAAAAGCAAACTGACCAAAAATGAAGAAACAATCACCACATGACGAAGAAGAACAACATCGGAGATTAGGTGCTTGATAAAAAAGGCTATCTATAGGAAGATAACGTTTTATGACCAACAAAGATCAGGTGCGTGGTTGGAACTTGGGAGTGGATGACAACAGACAGTCTTAAAGAAGATGAACACATCAAACACATTGCAGGAAAAAATCATTAAAATCAATGAATTAAGAAAATATTTTTAATTTTAATGATAAAATTAATTTTAACATATAAATAAGTGTTTTTAATTAAATAAAATAAAAAATAGTGACTTGGAATGTATTTAGTGCCATGTCAGCAAAAATCTTGCCACATCATCTATTGAAGAGGTTGGTTTAATTTCAGAAATTTTGAAATTAGAAGGATCAAAATTGTCAAATTAAAAATAGGAGGATCAAAATCCTTTATTTGACAAAATAGGGGCACTAAAAATGCAATTAAGCCTTATTTTTATAGATCCATATCTACCATATTCAAAGGAGGTTCACTTCACCCTTGAAAACCTCCCTCGTCAAACACCTTTCAGATCTCTCTTTTCATATTCATCTTTCCAAAACCAACTCAATATCTTCAAATAATTATTCTTATGGTTTTCTTGCTATCAAATCTCACATCTCTACGGTTTCACTTCCCCTAAAAAAAAAAATCCACCCTTTACCGTCAAACTTATCTCAATTCAAAATTCATGAACATCCTTTCTCAGATTTGGTTTTGATTAAAAGTGAAAACAAAATTCGGATTTGGGGTTTGTGTTTTTTCAAATTGTGTTTTTTATTTTATTTTGGTTTTTATGAGTTTGAAGAAAATGGATACGATGAAGGAGAGGATGATGTTTATAGGTAAAGAAGGAGAACAATTGTTCCAATAATACCAAAAACACCCTTTACAAAATGTGATTCCAAATTCTATTGTATTTTTTAAAATTAATATTAATGGTTATTTAATAAAATGTTAGCAGGTTACAATTCAAAGAGGTCACAACCATTGATTACATTTCATGTTTATCCAATGGTTTCCATTCAATTTGCAACAAAAACAAAAAAAAAAGGTCTCTCATGGTAGTTGACCTATAGAGGTGGCGTACCGGAGACAGGGCCCTTGTTAGTAATCAAGTGATCTATATTTATAGTTTAAAAGTAGTTAATATTTGAATGAAACGGTTTTTTAAAAACTCTAATGATTAAAACCAAGATTAATTGAACTGATGTTTGCAAGTTTTAAAAACGTCCATAATTCAATCCATATGTAACACTTTTAGTTTGTTAAAATTTTGAGTTCCATCATAGCAAAACGATTATTAGTTTCAATGTTTAATATAAAATGTATGTTTCAAGTTTTAAATGTAGATTTCCTTAAAAAAAAAAGGTTTGAAATTAAAGGCAGATGCATATTTTCAATAAAGATGTTCTAGTTGTAAATTCCCTAAAAAAAAGAGTTCTAGTTGTAATTTTGTAAGAAACACAACAAAATAAAATTGGGAAGGAAAAACTCCAAAAATAAAATATACTGCTCAAAATATGAATTAAATGAAAAAAAGACATTTATTTATATTATACATATGTGTGTGTATTTCATTTTTATCCAAAATATCATAAGTTAGCCTTTTAATTATATTTTTACTTCGACATGTACCATTGTACGTTAAGGAAAATATGCATATTAAAAAAAGGAAAAGATGTTTGGCATTTTCTTTTTTGTTTAAATGAAACAATAACAATATCTAAAAAAATATTGGTAAGGTACACTTGGCTGGTTTCAATTGCCTGTGGGTAACATACCACAATTTTTTTGACCAAAAAAAAACATACCACAATTTTCCAAAGGAAATTTAAAATTTATCAAAAAAAAAGTTTATATCCAGATTTTCTATTCCAAGGTTTATTTACGTCAAATTCATGTTAAAGATTCGTTGTAGTGATGAACTATATTTCGCAAATTGATGTTACACAAATGTTCAGGTTGTTGAATGCTTTTACACAGACAATTGGTGGAGTCTTTGAGAAGTGATATTTTGGTGTATAAATGCATCATCATGGACATTCTCAGGCTAAACTACATATTTGGTCCCTTAAATAATTTCTGAGTTTCGTTTTGATCCCTTAAATAATAAAATGTCCGCATTGGTCCCTTAACTCTATCTTTGCCTACCAATTTGGTCATCTCTGTTAATTTTTTAATGTCTATTATTCATGATATGATTTTAACCATTTGATTGTAGATCCATTGTATGAAACTGTGAACCCCAAACACCTAATTTTTTTTCTACTTGTCTTCATCTTCTTCCTTTTCTCCTCATCTTCATTTTCATCAACTTGATAAATATTCATCAATGGAACCCCCAAAATAAAAACCAAAAAAATTGATTAAAAGAATTCATACTAATTAAGATTAACTCATAAGAATTATTATTACTAACTAATTTTCATCAATCTTTACCAATGTAGAACCCGAAATCATTCAATCTCTAATCTCATATATCAACCCTAATTCCCAGAAAAAGATGCTAAATTAAATTGTTGAAAGGAAATTAAATGATTTGATGTGTGTGAGGGAATGAACAACAAAGCATGAAGAATTGGATGAGCATGGTGATTAGTGCAATAATCAAATTCCACCATTTCTTCTATCTTATTCTTCATTCTTTCCCAAAACCATTTCCATTTTTTCTCTCTCACCAAAACCTTGAATCTAGAAAAACGACGAAGGATATTAGATCCTCACAGTACAACGTCGGCGACACGACCGTCAATCTGCGCCAGATCCTTGTTGATCGCCAACAACTGATCCATTTTAAACAGTGGCAACGACACAACACGACCACCCCAACTTTCAGATTTTGCGCCAACAACGAGATCTGAATGAGAAGCTTTAAATTTCTCATTTTTTGATGGAAGATGCTAATTTATTTATGATTCCGTATTGTTCAAGTTAAATTGAAACGGCGACTGTGACTGTTGATGATGAGTTATTGAACTCGAAAATGAATCAATGTCCAGCTTATCAAGATGAATTTGGGAATGGATGAATAAAAGAAGGGTTATGGATTTGGGTTGAAGTGAATCAATTGAGAAGGGATGATTCAAAGAAATGATAAAAATGTATTATAATTATGAACACGCTGAAAAACAATTTCGAAGATGCTTGAATAATTTTATGTGAATAAAGTCTGTGTTCTTCTTCTTCTTCTTCTGGGTTTCTTATGAAGGTCCTATGAAGATGATGAAGGTGAAGAAGAAAAAGGGGGAGAAAGAAGATGAAGAAGTATTAAGTAAAATTAGATGTTGATGGTCCATTGTTAGATCTCATAGACCTTCAAAATATAACGGTTCTCTAATTGAAAAAAGATCTAACGGTTAAAATTAAAAAAAATTAATAAGGTCTACGGTGGACAATCTATGATATTGGTACACCTTATACATTTAAGGTTAAAAACTAACGAAAGGGACCAAATTGGCAGACGAAGATAGAGTTAAGGGACCAATATGGACCTTTAATTATTTAGAGGACCAAAACGAAACTCAATAATTATTTAGGGGATCAAATGTGTAATTTAGTCACATTCTTATTATTAATTTCGTGTTCTATCAAAACATCATGAACTTCTTTGTATTATTATCACATACTGCACATTACAATCATGATTAAGCATTTACAACAAACTAGTAAATGACTCGTGCAAAAGCACAGGGTCACGTAACATTATGGTAATTATATTAAAAATAATTAGATTGTCGATATTGTCGAATGTTTAAATATATTAAATGAAAATCATGAGTATTAAATGTAATGTTTCTATTAAATATTTTTCTCTTATATATATAATAAAATCTATTAAATAGTTGAATCGTGGTAGTTGTGAATCTTATTTGCTTATATACTACTCCGTCCCAAAATATAAGCAAAAATGAGTCAACATAAGTTGATGTATTTGGTACAAATTTTGAACCAAATACATTAACTTTTGTTGACCAATTTTTGCTTATATTTTGGGACGGAGGAAGTATGCAAAAATAAATTTTTATGTACATATAAGAGAAAGTCGAAATGATAAAATTATGAAAACTCGCGATTATTTTCAAAATATCAAAATTAATATAGTGTTTCTATAAAATAACTTTTATTTTATATGCAAAACACCTTTCAATGTTTGCACCGCTTCTGTTGTAGATTTTATGTGTTTATATTTGTAGAAACAAATTGAAAACAAATTTTATAAACATATATGAGAAAGCTAATGTGATAAAATATTGAAAACTCGTGACTATTTTCAAAATACAAACATCAATGTAGTGTATCTATTAAATAACTTTTTATTCTACATGCAAAACACCGTTCAATGTTTACACCACACCCGTTAAAGATTTTATGTGCTTATATATTTGCATAAATAAATATTTGTATACATATATTAAAAAGTCGATATGATAAAATTTTGTAAACTCATAAGTATTTTTAAATATCAACATTAATATAGTGTTTCTATTAAATAAATTTTTATTTTATATTTTAAACACCGTTAAATATTTGCACTGTACTTGTTGAAGATTTATATGCTTATATATGCATCATAAAATTTTAATGCATCGATATGCGATAGTCGATATGATAAAATTTTGAAAACTCTCGACTATGTTCAAAATATCAACATTAATATAGTGCTTCTCTTATTTTTTTTATTTTATATACAAAAATATCGTTAAATATTTGTACCGCACTCGTTGCAGATTTTATGTGCTTATATCTCAAAAATCAAATTTTATATATAACGATATGAGAAAGTTGATATGCTTAAATTTTTTAAACTAATGATTATTTTAAAAATATCAACATTAATTTTGTTTTGAAGGAAAAAATATCAACATTAATGTAGTGTTTCTATTGATTTCTTTTATATGCAAATTAGTGAGATTAAGAGATGAGACATGAGAATAAAATGTTTTCTTATATTTATGGTATAAAAGAGTAGAATAAACTTTTTTCCTATATTTATGCCATAATGCATTGCCTTTTTTCACATATTTAAGGAAATTGGATGGTAAGGAGAAGAAAGAAGAAACACATTTGTTTTATATTTTGCAAAATGATCATTAAATACATAAATTAAGGTGATCATGATTAAAAAAAGATTATTATGAAAATTTGTTGAAATACGATTTTTATATATTGATATTAGATTCCTTAAAAAAATATTGTTAGTAGATTATTTATTATTATATTATATTAATTAAGTAGTAGATAGTAAATAACCCTAATTGGCTAATTCAATTAGTGTAGTGTGTTGTTGTTGTTGACAGCCTCGTTTCTTGCTTATTGTCATTTGCGCAACAGCTCTGTCTATTCTCTCATATCAGTCAGTACTTCATATTGTTTCTCATTTTTTGAAAATCAAATCTTATGCCTTTCTAAGAATGAAGGGGGAATTGATAAGACTTAATGACTCATTATTAGAGTAGCCGAAAACAGAATAATAGTACTAATTAAAGTGGTAAATTTACAACTACGCCCATTAAATCAAAGAGATTATGAAATTAATCAAGGATAATTATGAGAATATGTTAGTTATTAACTTTCTTATATTGATAGTAGATGATAGTAGATAGTGTCACACAATACATTATGCAATTGAGAATTGACAACACTTTGTCTATTTTCTAAAAATTAGCTGGAACTACACCCAGCTGTGTGCCGAAATTTGATTTCACACAACAGATCATATACATTACAAGCTAGTGCAACTTTATAAAAAGTTACCTTAAGATGAGAATTCACCAAAAAAGTCACCCGAGATGAATAATTCATGATGTTACCACAGCTGTCTACTGCAAAAAATTAATATAGGAAATCATTTCTTGTACGGTGCCTATTTTTATTTTTGTTTAATAAAAAATTGGGAAGGAAGAAATTTTTATTAGTTAAAGTGGTATAAATTTTCATTTTACAACCGTTTTCGAAAGAGGGTACTAGTTTAATACTAATAACTTTTTTTTGAAGGAATTTAATACTAATAACTTAGTAGGCTGTCATTTACAATGTCAATATAAAAATCAAAAGCATAAGGTTAAAAAAAAAAATCTTAACAAAAGAAGGCAAATGTTAACCTAAAGTTTTTCATAATATAATGTTCACCCAATAGTGATAGTTAGGCTTTGTTCACGTTTGCTCAAAAAAAAAAAGGCTTTGTTCACGTTAATGGACAAGTGCTAGCTAGGACAAGTGCTATTCATCCACTTCCTGCGAAAGCAAATTTTGTGAGATACTCTTTTATTTAGGTGGCATTTATATAATAAATAAATCCGTGTGCAAGTAAATGTATTAGAAGGACAACATATGTTTTCCATTTAATTGATGTGATTTTGAATATAAAGATTTTTTACACCGTCAGTATGAAAGTTATGAAATTATAAAAAAAAAAAAATCATATTTTCCTAAAATCACACCTACAATCAATTTAGTGGATTAGATCTTCTAATCTTTAAAAAGCTATTTTTGAATTAGATTATTAACAAGCAGTTGATGATGTGTTCAATGTAAAATTCAAAGAGAGTATGGCTCCATCGTAGAACAATGCAAAAAGTCATCTTAGCTAATAATAACAACTTTTTGATTTTTTTTATTTGAATGACAAATGTTAGTATGATATTGATTTTATGTTAGTGTTTTCTCTCTTGCAAGGATTATTTTTTTAGTTCAACAAAGTGAGCCATTGATCTCCCTATAACTTTTTTTTTTGGTGACAAATTATTGGTAGTGCTCATGTTTTAATAAGAATGTCAATCTCTTATGTTATTTGCAAATGACGACTTTGAAGACTTTCACGCTCCACTTGACTGTATTAAAAAATTCTTTACAATAAAACGTGTTAACTTGGTTTGAGTAAAAAAAATGCATACGCCCACCGGTCCACTATAAGAAAAGGAAGAAATTATCAATTTAGTCACTAAATTATCGCTCTCTCACCAATTTAGTTTTTAAGCTATAAAAATATACTAAGTAGGTCATAAATTATTTTAATTCATCAAGATAGTCTTCAAATTATCATTATTTCTTTTATTTTAAAGGAAATGACAGACTAATTTGATGAGTTATTAATATTTGGGTTAAATATGTTTTTGGTTCCTATAAATATACTAACTTTTTGCTTTAGTCCCTTTAAAATTTTTCTTCAACTTTTAGTTCCTATAAAATTTTCAATCTCTACTTTTGGTCCCTATTTTTAAGTTAACATTTGTATTTTTTTAATGAAATTGTGCAGAAATGTGTAGAATATAGTAAAAATCTCTCCCAAAAAAATTAGAATTTTTTAACAAAACATAAATTAAATATGAATTTTTAACCGCTAAAAATATAAAAATTCATATTTAATTCATGTTTTGTTAAAAAAATTCAAAAAAAAATTTGGGAGAGTTTCTTATAATATTATAAATTTTTTCTAAAAAATGTTATCCAAAAATATGAATTCTACATGAGTTTACTTTAAATGAGGGACCAAAAGTGAAGATGAAAAACTTTTGGGAGACTAGTAGTTGAAGTAAAATTTTAGAGAGAATAAAACAAAAAATTAACATATTTATAGGGACAAAAAACATATTTAACCCTTAATATTTTAAGGGCTACTTAGCGTATTTTATATAGCTTATAGGTTAAATTAGTGAGAAAGTGAGAGTTCATAGACCAAATTGCTGATTTATACTTAAAAAATTATCAAAATTGATTGAAGCAGCGTGTGTGAACTTATCATTTGTAATAAGTTTTAAAATATTTTAAAAATAAAAGTAACTGTTGTCTAACTTTTATTTTGTAACGAATTGTTGTCTAAATTTATTTTAAATATGGACTGTTGTCTAACTTAACTACAAAGCTAAAGACCATTTCCATTTCCATTTCCATTTCCATTTCCATACGGTAAAAGGAAGAAAATGTTGAAAATATGACCTTAGCCTTAGAGGAAGTATATTTTATTTAGTCCATAAACAAATTTCATACCTTTTTGTATGTAGTGTACTTTCATATTGTTAGACTAGTTGTGATTCTTCCTATCACTAGATGCATTGTACTTCCACTAACCTAAATATATTTTCAGCCGTTTAAACTTTAAAAAAATGAGAACTATTAAGAAGGCCTTTTCTCTCTTGTGTTATTATTATTATATACCCCCACCATCTTTGAATATAATAATTTTCAAATATTCCATCCTCCTCACCCGTGTGGAACGGATTCTAGAAACACGCAATTCTTCTCAGCCCCACACCCCACCATTTGCTGTCTCTTGGGTATCACGTTCTTACACTTTCTATACTTTCTACCTCCCAACGCTATTCCCTCATCGGTCATCCTACAATATTACATCTATATACCACTTTATTATACATTTATTACAGTCAAATTTTTACCTATGTCATCCTACACGTGTCACAAATATACACGGTTCAAACCCTATATAAAAGAAAACAACAATCAAGTTCAATACACTCACATGATGAACGTTGAATTCTTGCCCAACAAGAAAGGAAGCAACAACCCACCATACACGCTACAAGTCTTATAAAAACCTATAAACAATACAACATAACAAAACTACACTACAAAGCTAAAAAAAAATAAAAAATCCTACGCGGTTTTTTATCAACATGAACGACAGCAACACCAACCAAAACGACAGAGTAAAATCACTAGATTTCAAAACCCTAAAAGTTATCTCCGCCGTAGGACGCGGCGCCAAAGGCATCGTGTTCCTGGCGAGAACCGGTAACCGGTCATCGGAAGAATATGTGGCTCTGAAAGTAATCTCAAAAGCTTTGATAGATCAAAAGAAATCAAAGAATCCTAAAGGTTGTGGCGAGTATAAGAGAGCATCGTTTGAACAAGAAGTGCTACGTAGTTTTGATCATCCTCTTTTGCCGCGGTTGCGAGGTGTTTTTGAAACTGAGAAGATAGTTGGGTTCGCCATTGATTATTGCAATGGTGGTAACCTCCATTCTCTCAGAAAGAAACAATCTGAGAAAATGTTCTCCAATGATGCCATTAGGTATGTAATTTTTTATGATATAACCAGGAATAGTAGTTTTGTTGTATACACTGAGATTCCGCTCTTGTAGTTTCGATTCATTTGAACAATAATATATATTTTTTTGTTATTTAGATCTTGATTTTGATTTTTTGTTTTGATTTTTGGTGAAGGTTTTATGCTGCTGAAATGGTTCTGGCATTGGAGTATCTACACGATTTAGGTATAGTTTACAGAGATTTGAAGCCAGATAATGTGATGATTCAAGAAAATGGTCACATAATGCTCGTAGATTTCGATCTCTCTACAAAGCTGAAACCTATATCACCACCTCAATCACTGAGTCACAACTCGTCTTCGGAGAGATCTAATTCTTCGAAGGAAAAGAACACGAAGAATCGATTGTTCTCGCGATTCTATCGTTGTAATTCTGGGATCTCACCGTGTGACTCAGATTTTGCTTCAACCGATTCCGGCTCATTCAAGCGCAACGAGCCGGAATTGGCTGAGAAATCGAAGTCATTCGTTGGAACGGAAGAGTACGTGGCACCTGAAATTGTAAACGGAAAAGGTCACGGTTTTGAAGTTGATTGGTGGTCGTTAGGTGTCGTTTTATACGAAATGTTGTATGGAACGACGCCGTTTAATGGGACTAATAGGAAAGAAACGTTTTACAGGATTTTGTCAAAGGAACCTGAGTTAACGGGAGAGAAAACAGCGTTAAGGGATTTGATTAGGAGATTGTTGGAGAAGGATCCTGACCGTAGGATTAAGGTGGATGAAATCAAGGGTCATGATTTCTTTAAAGGAGTAAAGTGGGACACGGTTTTGGAATTGGCAAGACCACCTTATATTCCTCCACTAATTGAAGTTGAGAATGAGAATAATAAGGGATATAGTAAAAATTATGTGGAGGTATTTGTTCATGAGGTATTTTTTCCTGAGAGTGATGATGATAATGAAGAGAAAAAGAAGAATAAAATGGAGGAAAAGAAGGGTAATGGTGAGTATAAAAAAGTGTGGGTTGATAAGTTGAGTAGTAGTCTCAATGAGAATGAGGATTTTTTTATTTTTTGATATGATTTATATTCTTTGATAGCTATTTTATTTTGTAGATTATATATAGTATTTGTAGGCATCTAACTGTTAGATAATTTTGAGTCAAAAAATTGTTATATAATAGACCATATTGCCAAGATCTATAAACTTCTTTGTTATTTTATTGTATTAATCATATAAGACCTAGCACAATTTTTTTGACTAAATTCACAATTGAAAATTATTAATTTTAAAATCACATATCACGGATGCAAGGAAATTGTCTCTCTATTTTTTATCATCGATACAAATTTATATTAGGACTATACAAAAAATATATATATATATAGATTAGGAGAGAGTCATATCTTATTGTAAATAAATTAGTGGAAGTTAAAGATCCAACTATATGTGAAAATGTCTTTTGGATAAAATTTTCTCTCTTTAGTTCCTAGGTTATCTCGAACAACATGTTTACTTTTCAAAAGTCCAATATAAATGTGTAAGAGATTAAGGGCTCCGTGATAGATGTATTTAATGAATCATGGTCAAAAGTTATGCAACACGAGATCTATGTATGAGGCAAAAGTGTACCATTGTCACGGTTGCTATATATTATACTCACTCCGTATCAAATTAAAAAAAAAACCCCACTTTCTTTGTATCAAATTAAAAGAAAAAAATACAAACTTTTATCATATTTAATCATGTTGTATCAAAAAATCATTTTTGCAAGAAAAACTTTTACTCCCTACAGTTCATTATAATTGTCTTTCAAAGATTGTGCATGGTTCTTAAAAGAAATAATTAGTTGAGTTTATTTTAATGGTAAAATTAGTAGTATCAGTTAACTAAAACATTTGTATTAATTATAGTTAGTGGATTAGTTGAGTGTAGTGAAATTCAATAAATAAAGTTATACTCCCTCCGTCCCAAAATATAAGCAAAAATTGGTCAACAAAAGTTAATGTATTTGGTTCAATTGAACCAAATACATTAACTTTTGTTGACCAATTTTTGCTTATATTTTGGGACGGAGTAGTATTAAATAAAAGGGTCTTATTAACGAGTGCCCTCGGGACACTCTTTAAAGATCTTAAATTTAGAAAATATTCCTTAAAAAAGTCAACTGTTACAAATTTCAATGCATTGATTACACATATTTTAATAAAAACTTACTATTAAAGGTTCTTAAAGAGTGCCCCAGGGGACTCGTTAACATTTCCCTAAATTAAAAATATGTAATAATAAATGTTGTATTAATATTTTAAAGTGACAATTATTTGAGATAAGAAAATGCAAAAGTGACGATTGAAATGAGAGAGAGATAGTACTTATTCTCATCAAATTAAATGCAAATTGCATTTAATTGTCTCTCCCTCTCATTTTCTCCATAGTCAATACAAATTATTTTTACATATTCTCATGAAACTTATTCCAAGGAAAACACAAAAAGTTATACTCCAAATCATTATGTTTTACTTTTCTTAATAAGTGTGATTTGATTTTTTTTCTTCTTATAATTTGGGACGGATGGGGTATAAACTAACATTTAGACAACATCATCGTACTCGTATGTCTGCTCTTTTCATTACGCTAAACATTGGACATAGATCAAGGTGCGACGACCTAAAGCTCATGACTATAGGGCCCAAAATGTTTTTATTGGAGGTGTATATAGAAAGTTTTGTTTTATAGGGGGGGATATATAGAAAAAAGTATATCAAGAGGGCCCAAACATTTATTAGACTTCCTTTTTTTTTTTTTACAACTCAACACCATTTCATTTTTACACCTCTAGTCCAGCTAGCCAAAACGAAAAATTGAGAAGTGAGAGCTTAAAACATAGAAGTAAAATGCAAATATCTACTACTTCTCATAGTCCAACGCTGCACCGCGGTCCCTGAGTCTAACAACGTTGTTCCCCTTCCCAGCCACCACGCCACCGTTCGTCGTTGGATTCGATTCATCTCGTCAACGCATTACTTCACTTCAGGTATTAATGAATCAATTTTTAAAGATTTTGAATGAATGAATGAATGAATGAATAATGAGTTGATTTTGAATGAATGGTTTTTAATACATCTGTTGTATAAAGATTATTTTACTTTTGGTATATGTGTTTTATTGTAAGGATACTTTTTGGTGTTTCAGATTGAAGCTAACCTGAGGTTCCCAAGTCTAACGACGTTGTTCCCCTTCCCAGCCGCCACGCCACAGTTCGTCTTTGGATTGGATTCGTCTCGTCAGTGCATGACTTCACTTCAGGCATGAATGAATCAAATTTTTAAGATTTTGAACGATTGATTTATATATGATTCTGAATGAAATCAATCAATGAATGAAGAATGAGTTGATTTTGAATGAATGGTTTTTAATTCATCTATTGTATAAGGATTATTTTACTTTTGATATATTTTTTTTTATTTTAAAGATGTTTTTTGGTGTTTCAGTTTGAAGCTAACCTGAATTTGTATTGAATTCTCATAATATAATATGGCTTTCATGTTTGAGACATCAAATTTGGCCTTGTGTGATTTTTTATAAATAACATATCATATTCTATTAGGAAATGATAAAAAGTTTTTATGTTATTATTGGGGTACGAGGGAAGTGTATTTTATACTATTATGAATTTGTGGTGATGAATGATAATGAAGCTCTATAGTAAATCAGTTAAATTATCAAATCAACTAATGAAACTTATATAAAGCTTAGTTATGAACTTTTGATTGATAGTTTGATGGTTTTTAAACTGCATTTGATGTTATGGCTACAATACCAACCTTTATATTATGGTATAGGCCAGGCAAATGCAGTTGATGGAGCCTCAATTGTAGGTAGTCTAAATCGTTGTAGCCGAAATTATAGTTGATGTGATTATAAATGATTTTGAATATCAAAATGCTCAAAGAACCTTATCTCAAAATGGTGGTCTATATGTCCTAGTTTTACTAGGGTTTATTCTTCATTTTTTTTACACAAGGCTAATCGTCGACGGTCATATAACATTCCTTCTTTCTTTCTCAAACACTCTGAAATCAGAAAACAATATTTCCATATTCCTTCTTTCTTCAATTTTTTTTTTTTTTTGCTTTTGTGCGTGCAACCGAATAAAATGATAGTGAGTAGCGAAAAATACACGGTACACACAGAGATGAAGATAAATAGATGTTGAAAGAAGAAAAATAAGATTTTCACTTATGCTTTGTAAGTTAATCAATTATATTATACACCCTTTTTTTTCTACAGTTTTTAAATTTAAATTCATAACACTTTGATGCAATGTTTTTAAACTTGGCCCTGAAATCGAACGAGTCAAGACACTAGATCAATGACTTAGTGATTAAATTTATGGGTCACTAATTGAAATGCATGACTCGTTTTGTGATAAATTATTACTATATGTATTGTCAAAAAAAGTTATGACTTGCATAATATATGTATTGTAAAAAAAAAAAAACTATCACTTGCATAATTATAGTCTTCTACAATTACATGATTTATTTATACACTTGGTATTTCCTGCATCATGAGTTACATATGGTAGAGTAGAACTTTTCACTTTTTTGACGATGAGTAGAACTATTGGTATTGTGTTTCTTTTTCCTTTTTTGACTATTGTTGCTAGTGGATTGCATTCCCACAACTGCTTTTTAGTTTTGGATATTTCTATTCCAACCCTCCATACCTCTTACGTGTCCTCTAAAATTCTCAATTTATCCCAATTCAGATTCTATAATCTGTAACAAAAAAAAACACGCTATGAATTATAGAATTCGAATTATGCCAATAAAGCCGGACTCGGTCTCCTTCCCCTTTCAACAATTAGGATATTTGCCCTAAAAAATTCTCAAACCCTCCAAAAATTGAATCTTCCTACATTGTGTCATTTTTTAAGTCACGTTACTTAAATCCATCGATTTTGAGACATTTTCCACCACTAAACAAAATGTCAGTCCTTATTTGCTCAAATATTTGGTGGTTGATTTAATTTTTCTTGGGTACTGATTATGTTGATAATTTATAAACTGAAATGCATTGTTGAGGAATTCGGTTTCTAAAATTTGAAAAAGAGTCAATTATGATGAATTTTAATTTATCTTATAATTTTCTTCAATATATTGATGTGTCTCTAAATTTTGATTTCTTTTGGTAATTGAGGCACACTTCAATCGTGTTAGAGGCAACATGATGACCATGATTGTCTCGACTTAGCAAGATAATATGACAAAGGCCATAGGTGATAGACTTGGGACATCTCAGGTGCCAAAGCCCAAGCCTCAGGAAGAACTTGAGCCCCAGCAGGAAGAGGCTGAGATGCAGGAGGAGACTGGGATGGAGGACTAGGATGAGATACAGGAGGAGGAGCTAGCATAGCCTCATGATTAATACCCTGGTGGCCAGGAAGACACATCATTACTAGCCATGTAATTGCACCAGGTGGTCAGACGTGTATGAAAGGGAGATGTAAAAATGATCAAAATTATTTGTATATAGTTTCAAATTGTTTTTTATTATTATTTGTTCCAATTGTTTTTCTCTTTTTATTCTAAAGTATTCTTTATTCCTTATGTTTAGTTATATGTTCAATTGATTATAGTTTTTATTGGATATGATTTATTATTTATTTTAATTGATTATATTTTTATTTTATATAGTTCCGTCAAACTTTAATGTGCATTAACAATGGAAAGAAGATATTAATGCTGGAAACACTGAATGAGCAATGGTTCAAAGATGCCATCATGTCCAGGGAAGTGGAGGCTCTTGCACATATATGGGCTACAACATAATCGACCGCGACTTATTGTTAGCCTTTACTAAGAGGTGGCATAAGGAGACATCCAGCTTCCATCTCTCGGGTGGGGAGATGACTGTGACATTGGTCAACGTGTCTTGTATATTATATCTAACCATTGAGGGTCGTCTACTGGAACACGATGAGAAACTGACCAGAGAGTAGGGGGTCGAGATGATGGAAGAAATGATAGGTGTTGACCCAGAGGAATTTGACTGGGAAGTGGATGGCACAATTGGGGATCATGCATGGTTCAACTACCTTGCGCAACACAACTAGGTGAGAATGCTGGTGATGTGGTGGAGATGGATGTTAATCGATGGTACATGATTTAGATATACTTAATGCACTTGGTGGGCATCAGTCTCTTCAATGACAAGAGTGCCACTTATGTGGATGTGACTCTTTTGGAGTATTTCTGTTATTTGAAGATGGCTCACGACTTTGTCTGGGGGACGGCTGCCCTGACCCACTTGTACAGAGATCTTAATGTTACCTCCCATTATAAGACAAAAGAGTTGGATGGTTACCTTACACTACTTCAAGTAAATCAAACACATTGGTATTTATGTATCTGTTAAAGATGTTATATTCGATTTTTTTTGAAGAAATGTTATATATTCTATGTTATTTACTGATTAGTGAATATTGATGCATGCATGGATATATCAGCACTTTCAGGGATTTGTAGCCAAGGGCTTTAAGGAAGAGTACATGGAGGATCGACACTTGTGTGCTATGATGTTTACATCGTTGAATGGTCTTGTTTTGACAGAACCTTACTGAGAATATATGGATCAGTTGTTAGCCTTTGATTGTGTCTTCTAATCGTACGTCACTCACCTCTTGACACACCCGTTTGAAAACATCAGCCTCCACTCTAGCTGAATTAAATACATAACTCACATGGTCCGTCATTAGCCGGAACACGTGTTGCGACAATTAGGATTTTTCCAAACCATTCTCAGGCATCCAATCGTCTACGATTCACCATTGATGACTTGATAACATGTGTCCAAGACTGATGTCGAGTTTCTTGATCATGAGTTGGTCATTGAGGAACTAGGTGATCAAGTGTTTCACGGGTGGGAAACATCACAGGGTTACATGAATTGGTATTTTAGGATATCATTTACATCAATGAATGGTTGTTCGGGCACATGAGAGTGGACGCCTAATGATTTTTCACAACCGGATGAAATTTAGCAACAACATAACCAAACAACAACAACAACAACAACAACAAGATTTGTGGAAAATGGAGCAAACATGGGTTGGAATAGCAGACAAGCATCACAACATAGGTGGACAGTTCTTTTGAGAGAGGAAATAAGTGTAACGTGGATGCGACGATCTTCAAAAATAAAAACTATTTTAGTGCTTGTATGTGTGTTGGAAATGAAAGAGATGAATTCATTTATGCGCAAGTTATGTTAAAAAAGTCAACCAACACCTCAACAAGCACAGGTCTAAGACAAGGTTTTTGTGGCTTATAAATTTAGGTTTTACTCAAGTGACGATAGAACTAGGGTGAAGGCTACAGTGAGAGACCAAAACAGGTCTCTCACCATGCAAATTGATTTTCCACCGTTAGATATATTAATAAATTATTGTGCGGTCAGATGATGAAAAAATCAAACGGTGAAAAATCAATTTGGTGATTTTATTAATGATCTAACGGTGGAAAATCAATTTGCACGCTGAAAGATCTGTTTTGGTCTCTCACCGTAGCCTGAGCCTAGAACTAGATAACAAACTATAATGGTGTATGTCATCTCAAGTAAGCTTGATCATGTACAAGTGAGAATTTGATGCTATTTTATAAATGCTCGTAGAAAGTTTTATTTTCTTTATCAAACTTTAGTAACCACATTTCAGAATCCGCCACGTATACATTTTAAACTAGTGTGACACAAGCTCCATGCCACGCAATTCAAAATCCATAATTGAAGTTTCAAATTTATATGGTTAGAAGGGCACACACCCCAACTTAACATGAGAACTTTCAATAAAAAAACATTTAAATTCCATATGGATGGGGACAAATAAAAAAACAAATAAAACTTTCAGTCACATGCATCATATCCATGAAAACTGCCAAGCAAATGAAGTCTAAAGTATAATTAAATATAAAATTCCAGCCAGAAAATCATCATTCGGTTTCCAGATGTTTGTAAGTTGTTTGCAGTACATCCTATTTAAAAAGCGAAAGACGCATAATGATGTAGTAATTTGGTTCTTACTACTGATATACTTAGCTTCCATGCAGCAACAATTATGTAACTTTTACCCGGATCTGGTCCAATAATTTTCAACAGTTGGTGGGATTTAAAGCAAATTTTAAAATATGGATCATTTTTGTTTGAATATATAGTCTATTTCGTTGATAAAAACTAATGAAACCCTTGGATCGACGGTGCATATCCCATACATTTTTCATAATTAAATCAAATTTGTAGTATAATATTTTCCCCATTCATGCTATTCTAATTTTATTATTTCAATTCATGATGCATCATAAACATTTTTTTTATCAAGCATCATTAACATTTCAACTCTTAATTTATGGTGTTACTGTTTTTTTTAAGCAATTTATGGTGCTACTGTTATATACGATAAGAAAAAATACTAGCTAGAGAAATGATGAGTGTTTCAAACTGATCGAATCCAATCCAACAAGAAAGCGGGTATTAGCAAAAGGCAATGGTTTATCGACTATATTATGGACACGCTCTAGAGGCACATGTAAGCAAGTCTTGAGACGGAATCAGGACCGTATGATGATAATCATATCATGATTTATAAACAATTCCCTCCAAGGATAGTTGTTCAATCAAGGTTTTTATTCGAAAAATCCAAAATATCCTCTTATAAATGTTCCCTCCAAGGATAGGTATACCACTCCTTTGGAATTTTATTAGAAAGAAACACATGTCGAAAGAGTATTACTACATTTGATCCAATATGTAAGAAATGTTTTGGAGACTTTTTTCTCTCAATATGCATGAATAGTTCAAATAACTAATTCTTCTTTTTTTGTCAAGTAGTCTAGTGATTAGAATTCACCTTGCATATAACAATACATGTCCCTAACAACTAAGTTATGCTCACGGGAACTCAAATGACTAATTCTATACTAGTACCATTATATATATTTACGGTAATTTTTTTTTTTGACAAAACGGTAAATTTATTTAACTATCGCATGAATAGGTGTAAAAACATTTAATGTCAAGATTATTTTGGGAACAAAAGTATCAAATTACCACATTCTACAAGTCCTCTTGATTTTGATGATTCTGTTTTTCTCTATATTACTAACATAGTCTTCTATTATTATGTCACCCAAAAAATAGTCTTCTTTAGAAACAAACTCTCGATTACAAGTGTTCTCTCATTAGTTAAATTTGTTGATGAGCAAGTGCACTTTTAAGGATTGCTTGAGTTAATTTACAAATTGCCAAAGTTACTATTTTGATGAAATAGCGAAATTGACTCACCAATCTAACTCACTTTAATGACTACTAGTATAATTGAAGTAACTTTACCTAACCACTTTATATTCTTCTTTTTTAAAACGTCTTTTAAAAGAAATAAAAGGAAAAAAGAAAAGGATGCACATACATCAGTGATATTTTAAAAAGCCAAAGAAAATTCCCGTTGCTTTTTTAATTCTCATTGCTTATGGCTTACCCACAATTGCCAAAAGTGTGGATTTGGCAATATCACTAAAATTCTTCCAAAAATATCACCATCCATCCACATGGTATACCATTGTCTTCACGTATTTTCCTCTCTATCACGTGCTAATCCTTCCAAATTATTATTATTATTAAGAATATTTAAAAATAGTAAAAACAAATCTGGTCTTGTTTCAGTTCAAAGTTCTTGTTCGTGCTTGTGACCTTCCCCAATAAAAAAATTCAATCTCAAATATCTCTTCAACTTCCATGGTCAACCAACCAATTTGCTCAAGTGGTGTGCAGTGAAAGTAACTTTAACTAATCAATAGTTGAAGGACACGTATAGAAAACAAAGTACTTGTCCACATTGTTCGGCCATATATAAGGATGACAAAGAAAGTCGTATTCGTGGTACCTGCCTGCTCTTGACAGGAAAAATCTGTTTTGATAGAGTGATGGGTGACGTTAGCATGACTAATTTAGTTGATACTTTTAAAATCGGTGTATACTTTTACGTGTGTATGCCAAAAAAAAAAAATTAACTAATGTATATATCTTTTTTGAAAGGAACTAATGTATACTAGACTCTGACCCGTGCGATGCACGGATTTTTGTAGAGTTTCATATATAACTATCAAAATGGTTATATTATTATTTTTATAGTTACATTCAATATTATGTTATCAAATTACTTCAAAAAGACCACAAAAACAAAAGGTGGACTGCAATAAAAATGACAAATCAAAGAAAAAAATATATATACAAAAGTCTTCACCTAGAAATTGATTCTAACCGCAAAGACTATTAAGTCTATAAAAATGAAAATGAACTGTTATGTAGTAATCGAAAGAAAGAAAAAAATGATGAACAGGAACTCCTTTGTGTAACCGAAAGAAAAATAATAATAAAAAAGAACCGCAAATGCAATAGCATTAATGACTTTAAAAAAATGTAAAAAAAAAAAGACATTTTGGAAGCAACATTCTTTCAATAAAAGTGGTAAAAGATTTAAAGTGTTGTCATGTGCTACCTGATTCAATTCCTTGCAGACCTTTTTTTTATAAAAATTAATAAGGTCCGCCAAAAAGGGCGGGATTAGGGTTATTAGGTTTAATTGCATGATGGTGAGAGAGATGAAAGTGTGTAAGAAATGATTTAGGGATTGTGAGAATGAAAGAAAGAGGACCCGAGATTTGTGTTGAATATATAAAAGTGAAGCAATCACATTTCATCAAAAACATCAGTGCCCTAGTGGTAAGAGTTGTGAATTGATAGCATATGATATCTGGTTTGATCTCTAGTAAGAGTTTTTTCATAAATTTTTTTAAAACTAAAAATTAGATATATGAAAAGGTTAAAAGGCATGTCATTATGTGTTTCTCATGCAATAGAATTATAGAAAACTAAGAAAAGGTTTTTTCTTTACGATGTTAGTAACATAAACCTTTTCTTATAGAATTTCTTATGATACATATATTTTTATAATCCTTTTGGATTTAAAATTTTCTCTAAGAGGAAATTCTAGCTAGTTTAAACTCGTATATTATAGCTTGATATCATATATTTTTATAATCCCAAAGGCATGGCGGGAAGTTATAGCGGGAAGTTAATAATAACATGGTGTAGTTACCGCGGTAATAGTGGTTCTATAATAGGAACATGGAGGGAGTGATGCTTCAATTTAATTAATTATAATTTTAATTCATTAGTATAGGGAAAAAATTTAGAAGAGAGAAGAAATGAGAAAATGACATAAATGTTGCATATTAATTTTGGAAGTAAGATTATTTCAGTAGAAACTTAGGTGGCCGAGTGGTAAAACATGTGTTGTGATAACATTTGGTGCACGGTTCAACTCTTGGTAGGAATTTGTTTTCATAAATTTTTTTCAAAACAAAAAATTAGGGTTAGTCATAGAGTTAGGTCAAGACTACCTAACATTTAGTATTATAAAGATAAAGATTAGACCATTTACAATGGTTTTTATTTTCAACACCCTTCAACACACACTTTTTCAATTCCCAACACTCCACATCATTTTCTCTCTCTTCCACATAATAATTCAACACACCATTCAACAAATACCCTCTCCAATGGTTTTTCATTCAACACTCTACCCCACCACTCACTCTACCCCACCACTTTTTATTTCATATTCTTATTTAATTTTATATTTTGTTTTTATAATTACATAAAATTATAATTAAATTAAAATAATAAAAACTTAACAATTTATTTTTTAGTGTTTTTGTAAAAACAAAATTTATTTAAATAATTTATTTTTATTTTCTTAAATTAAAATGCAATACAATACTTAAACACGCGGCACACAAATAACTTAAAATGCAAGACAACAAATTAAACACAAGACACAAGTAACTTAATTAGTAAGATACAAATCATCTTTAATCATGAAACATTCCAAACTTTTCTCATATGTGCTTCACTAGATCTGCTTGCAATTCGCGATGAACATTTGGATCACGCAATTCGGATCTAGCACGCACATGATTTGCAAAAGCGGGTAACACCTCGGTCGAGTATGGTTGCGGTGTACTAGATCCACTTGCCTCAGATTGCTCAAAATCGGTCCAACGTTGAGCATATGTATCTCGTTCATCCTCAACAATCATATTATGTAATATGATGCATGACCTCATGATGATACCCAAATCGGCTATGTCCCACAAGCGAGCTGGTTCACGGATGATTTTAAATCGAGCTTGAAGCACTCCAAATGCACGTTCGATGTCCTTCCGACATCCCTCCTGAACTTTTGCAAATAACTTATCGGGTTCACTTTGAGGAAGTCTAATCGATTTGACGAAAGTTGGATAAGAAGGGTAGATACCATCAGCTAGATAGTATGCCATGTTATAGGGGCGTTGATTCACAAAAAAATTCACACTTGGAGCCTTTCCTTGTTCCACATCATCAAACACTGGTGACCGGTCTAGAACGTTTATATCGTTCAACGTTCCCGGACATCCAAAAAAGGCATGCCAAATCCATAGATCATGAGATGCAACTGCTTCAAGAATAACTGTGGTGGTTCCCTTATCCCCCTAGCAAATTGACCTTTCCATGCTTTAGGACAATTTTTCCACTCCCAGTGCATGCAATCAATACTCCCGATCATCCCTGGGAACCCCCGCATTTCACTTACATGTAGTATTCTTTGCAGATCATCTTGGGTTGGTGCTCTCAGGTACTCTTGCTCATACAATCGTATGATTCCTTTACAGAATCTACGTAAGCACTCCAATGCTGTAGTACCTCCTATTTTGATGTATTCATCGACCGCATCTGCTGCCACACCATATGCTAGCATTCGCATTGCTATGGTACATTTTGCTAAGGGTGATATACCTTCTTTATTGGCTGCATCAACTCGTTGGGTGATGTAGTTATCACTACTTGAAAGGTCCCCAACGATTCGAAGGAAAACATGTTCACTAGTACAAAAAAGCCTTTTTAAGTCGGTTAAAAATGACTTTTTAAGTCGGGCGCGCGTCCGACCTAATAGCAGCCGTAGTAAGAAGTTTTTACTTTTTAAGTCGGCTTTTGCAACCGACTTAAGGCCTCATTTTTTAAGTCGGTTATCTGGGAGCCGACTTAGGAAGTATAGGCCTCAAAGACCATGAACAGCATATTAAACCGACCTAAGATATTAACTTCTTAAGTCGGGCCGTTTTAACCGACTTAAAGATATTAACTTCTTAAGTCTGGCTGTTTTAACCGACTTAACAAGTTTAGTTTTTTTTTTCCTACAAAATATGCTTCCATTTTTTTCCCTGCAACCCTGTTTTTGTCCCACTGCATACATGCAGACTTTACTAATAAAAAGATACATTGAAGAGTTGGACCACTAATATAAAATATCATTGAACCAAATTTCATATCGAACACTAAACAAATTCAAAGTTAAAAAATCATTCATTAATACCATAAAACTAGACACATACTAAACATTAACTGTCATTGTTTCACACACACACACACTGCATGTAGACAACAAGGTAAGAGTCATTTCTAACCAACATTTATCTCTAGACTGAAACATCACAGACACATATAGACACCGCATCACGTTTGACAATACTGGCTTCTAAACTTGTGGTAAGCATTCCCAGTCTTTAACATTGGCTTCTAAATTCTTCCACCACCAGCAACTTTCCCACTCATTGCCCAGTAATCACTTGGAACAATCTTCTTGGCACCAGATGGAAGCTTGATCCTGTACCAATTGGTCATTGTTTCACAACCATAGTCATTTCTTCACATAATCATATTACATCGAAGTCTTTCAAGAATCAAATCTATGTTAAAATAAATTAAGAGAAAAAAAATTAGGTATGTATATCACTAAGTTAAAGATGTCGATCTAAGTTTACATTTTACAAGCATAATCAATGATTTTTTATGCTCAAAGCAATGAAAGTTTATACACACCATTCCATACAAGCATTTGAACTTCTTCCCCTGAACAACTTTAAGGGTATGTATATACCTAAATATATATGTTTGTGGTTTACACACTCAAACCATATTAAAACTTTGCAACCACGTTCATATTTCAAAACATACCTATTGTGCCACAGGAGCAATAGTTATGTTTAATACCTTGAAAAAAAATAAAATATCTCTTAACAGCTGAATATAATTGTAACGTATAGGCAGCGTAGAAACATGTATAGAAACAAAATCAAAGCTACATAGGTTATTACATTAGATCCTTTTTGACTAATCAATCATCTATCATCAAAGTAAAAATAATGATATTAATTCAAATGCATAAGAATTTAACTTTTGCAATATAATCTAAGTAAAAACATGTATAATTAATGCAAAATATACTCTTCACAACTCAACCCTATACATTGAAGTTCAAACTCCAAGTGTGACCTTGTTTCCATAAAGAATTAGTTCAAGCTTTAGTTTGCATTATTTTACAGATGATGGACTCATTAATTAAAATGTTAAGACGACTTCCATATATCTTAGGACCACTTTAATCCTTGGATAGACAAAAAATATATATATGAAAACCAGATTTGGACAAAAAAGCATATTTAAAAGAACATATATATTATTCAAATTTTTAGCTCTTAAATTTAGAGCAGTAGTGACCAATTTCAAATACAATTTTAAACATAGTTTTATGCCATGATCTGAACCGCAACATCAAGGTTTTTAATGTCTTCGTAGCTTTAACCCCACAACCTAAATCATTTATATTTGATTGTGACTCTCTGTACAATATCAAGAATTACAACACGGAATAAACCCAAATACTTTTTGTTTGGTTTCCTATAAGTTCACTGCACTGACCATAGTAAATCCCTTCTCTTTGTACCGAAATAGAGATCTGATTTAAACGACCAGGTACAGCATCACATTTGACACCTAAGGAAGGTACAACCCAACTATGAGGTACATCAGCAAATGTTACAATAATACGTAGTGCAATAACATGATGTTTGGTGATGAACATATTATAGAAAATCAAAGTCATGTTTGATGATGAACATATTATAGAAAATCAAAGTCAACCAGTAAATAGCAAAGATTGCTTACTTGGAAAAAAATCTGCCATAAAAGTTACATAAAGAAATGGAAGATATAAAGAGTGGTAACATAGTACAGTAAAATCATACAACCTGCAGATGACAAGAATATCTGTTATTTATTGCAAAAGCTATAGAGATAATAACTGAGTGCCTATTCTAGTTGCAAAGATAAAGGATTACCAATTGCCGAGGCCAGCACCAATTCTCGCCAGCCCACAAGCAAACATAGTAATTGCACTGAATATAAACATTACGACGACATAACAATATCGAATTAAGCAGCAGTGTGATGGAATAAAAAGTGAATTGCTCTTTCGGCTTTTACTAAAAAAAAATGACAGTATTGAAGTATACTCACGAGGCAGCTTTTCTCTCCATTTAGAGAAATGTTCAAATAAAATAAAGCCATATGTTGCAGCAAGCAATAACTTATGTACTGTCCACAAACCTCACTTGATTGTATGAGTGCTTCTAACATTGTGATTGAACAATGGGACCCCAAATCCAAATACATATATTGGCTGATTTGAAAGCCCTTAATTAGCAGAAGATGAGTCAAGAAACCACACATGCATAAGCAACTTAAGAAGTAATTAATGGATAAAGGAGATAAATTGATATCAGTAGGACATAATAACAACACATATCTAACACACAAGCTATAGCATATAAAGAACAAGGAAGAGATTTTTTTCAACACTATATTTGACTCGCTCAATTGATAAATGAGAGGTCACAAGCATAGCCTTTTATGGGCTTACAAACTTAGCTAGTAAGTATACTAATTCTTAACTATTAAGCCAGTGCATTCTTATATTTTAAAGCAAAAAACAGTGGTGCAAGGTAATTCAAACAGTGTCTTCTACTTTTCTTTGGTCCAATAATAAACTTGCTTAATGATGAAGTATAGCAGCAATTCAAACTTTTTCAATCTTCTAGCTATTACTTGATTTAAATTTCTAACATAAATGTATGATTTATTTGTATCAAAGCTGAAATAACCACGATCGAAAATAGTTACAAGATGCAACCATCATTATTTTTATTCTTATTCTTTTGATTATGAAAGAAAAAGGAAAAATTCATATTGAAAAGACGTGAAAAGTAAGAAGATAAAGATAAACAATAAAAAAAAATTCAGAGAAAAACAAAGAAAGACCATTTTAATTGCAGTTAACATTAGTTGCATGTGATTAAAGAGACAGGAATGCATCACAATTTGCAAATATGAACGTATTGCATTCAAGCTTTTCATCATATAACATAAGCTAGACCTGTCACATGCATATAAACTTGGTATTTTGTTAATCTGATTAGCAAAAAATCTTGTTATTTTTTTTTGCTCAAGACAATATTAAGGTTATCTTGTGGAAATGGCCATTAGCATCAGAAATTTCTTATGCTTGGTGTATTAACCAAAAAGAAAGAATGAATTGGATAAGTCAGAAAATATTTGGTTGATGAGTTTGAGGTTCTATAGCTCTATCTTAGGGTGTAGGATTGTTTGGTAAATGGTAAGTATAGTGTGAGCTTTTAATTTAGGATACTAATGTATATATGTTGGCCTCGTAGCCATTACTTTGGTGATCAAGCTCATTATACCAGAAAAGGGAAACTATGCACTAATATTTTTGGATCAAACTTATGCAAAATTAAATAACTCTCTTCAAAAGAGTATAAATATGTGCATTATCAACTATTGGTTAATTAACAAATAAAAAGAGAACACTGCATATATCTTAAAAGAGAGCACTCCAAATTCAATATTTTCACCTATAAAGGTAATAAATCCAATCAAAACAAGATGGTATCAATTCATACACATAAATGAAAATAAAAAACGTAAGGCTAATAGCTTCAGTTAAATTGGGTTATAGTCCCGCGTAGGTAGCTCGTTCGATGAGTTAAGGGACATTGAAGGAGATTTAAGAAGGTGGTCTCGAGTTCGATCCCCGAAAACTAACATTTCCCCCTCCCCTCTAACAATTTACTAACAACTAACATTTGCCTATAGAAAAAAGCTATACTCATGAATGTCCAATTTCACTTCCCTTTAGTGTTTAACGAATTTTACTACTATCATCTAAGTAGGCACTCTACTTGGGGTAATATCTAGGCTAACCAGCTAGCTCGAAGCATAAATTAGCATTAAGCATGAGAAAAACTATGTCCAAAATAATGAAATCAGAGGATAAGAAAAATAACAAAAACCTGATGGTCAAAATCAAAATGGTGAATCAGATGATAAGCCGAACAATCGAGTCTTTGGATCTATCACCTGGAAATATCAAAATATCACATCATCAAACTCTCTTTTAACGCAACTGTCATATATAATCATTCAATAACTTTTTACCCTATGTGTCAGCTCAGCAGTAAGAGTTATACTAAAATTTAAGGGACAGGGAAATGGGGCAGCTGGTTATTTCATAACTGGAAAGGCGTTAAGGTCATGTGAGAGGAAGAGTATGATGAAAAACGCACTGTGACAATACCCACCTGCTCTAGGAATTAACCACACATACCTTGTAAATTTATGTAATTTTTGTGTGTCTAATCAGGCTACTCAAGACTGTGTTTATAGTGTGTTTGACAGTAAGACAAAAGTTTCAGTTTGTAACGCTTGTGATGTCTTGTCCAATGATCAAATATGCCTAGCTAGAAATAAGAAATCGCCAGTTTATAATTATTAGGCAAAGTACATCTTTGGTGTGTCAAAATATAACAAAAAATTTACCATTTTGTAAATCTATGCAATGACTTTTCTTAAGTGCTACTATGCCAGTAACCTCAAAAAAATCAATGGAGAAATTATTGATCAAGATTATGAACATTGCTTCTGCATCCAAAACTGTAAGTTGTAAAATATGCACACAACCATAACTGTGTTTTTGAATGCTGACATTTTTACAAAAGTATAAGATACTCCCACAAAATTTGTCATCTCAAACAAAAAGAAAACTTACGTTTCTTTTTCTTCACTCTCACTCTCAGCAGTGTTGTTAGATGTCGTTGTTGACAGGAAATTATGTTTTTTAAACATGGCTCCCTTGTATAAATTAGTCAATCCATTCTGTTGAAACTGTAAAAACATAACAATAAACAAAAAATATTACACGAGTGAACAGAGATATGCATAAGTCAATATCATAAGAAAGTAAAATTTTAATAAAACTATTTCTCCAGTAATCCAGAAGCATGTGCAATCATATACATGTAAATATATCTACATATTCTAAAATATATGGATTCCAAACATTTTCCCACCAAATTGCCATTATTAAAATGTCAATAATTGCAATTTGCAATATTCAGTTCTCTAACCCCCAAATCCCAATTCGCATTTACTGTTCATGAAGTGAATCTTCAGATGAAGGAGGATAGAGATGTTAAACCCTAACCCCCAAATGATACAACAAATTGATCAAGGCATGAGAATTGAAAAAGGATGAAAATACCTTTGAATAGAGTTCTTCGATGAGAGAGAGAGAGGAAGCGAGAAAGCTTATGAGTTTTGATGGTGAAACCCAGAAGCTTCGAATAGAGTTGTGGTTTTGATGGTGAAACCCAGATGCTTCGAATAGAGTTCTTCGATGAAGGAGGAGAGTTCTTCGATGAATGCTTCGATGGTGAGGTTTTTTGATGAAGGAGGAGGGTTCTGGTTATTTTTGTTTTTCTGTGAGAGAGAGAATGCGTACTAAGCAGGCTGAAAAAAAACCATATTTACTCCTATTTTTCATCATAACAAAATAAGATTTAAAAAATAATATTTACTCCTATTTTTTTTCTTGAAAAAACAAAACCAATTAATTTTTTTTGTGTTTCAGTCCAATTAAAATTATATGAAAATACTAAATAACTTCTGCTAAATTGTAACAAGGTTATGGGTTTTTTTTTTGTATCAAATTTTTTTTTTATGGAAATTGAAACAAAATTTAGATGAAAATAAAAACAGAGGAAATTTTTTTATTAACTTAATTAATAAATTTAATTAGTTTATTTAATTAATTAATTAATTAATTAAAGAGGGAAAGTTATGTTTCACAAAGCAAATGAAGGAAGGTTTTTATTTTGACAAAAAAATAGAGGGAAAAATTCTTAGGTCGGTTGGTCAACAGACCGACTTAAGAAAATGACTTCTTAAGTCAGTTGGTCAACCTAGTGACTTAAGGAATTTATTAAAAAAAATCTTTTTATTATTCTATCACTTCTTAAGTCGGGTAACCTTCTAACCGACTTAAGAAAGTTTGAAAGAATTGCAAAACTGCCACCGCGTCACTTCTTAAGTCGGGTGGCACAGTGAACCGACTTAAGCATGAATCTAAAAAGTATTTTTTGTACTAGTGGTTTTTGCATCCGGTACCAACGACAAAACATTGCATTGTCATATGTAGGCTCATTGGCAAAGTAGTCGTCAATTAGTCTTTGGTTTGCCGCAGCATGATCTCTATTGAGATATTTTCTACTACGAGGTGCACTATCTTCCAATATTTTGTTTCGACGCTCTCTGAATCGGTTGGCGATATAAGTTTCTTCCATTTCACATTTTTGTTTGTAGGCTGCGATATCAAAAGGATATTCTGATGGATCCATTAATAGTTTTTTGTGATATTTTGAAGTAGATTGAATGAGATTTGGGATATTGGTGATTCAATGTATGTATCTATGAGTCCCTATATACAAGTACATTAAGTGGTGGACATTGACGGATTCGAAATAAGTTATTGTATTGAGTTAATACTCAGATAAGGATTGGGTGGTACATATTCAAACACAATAATTTCCAAACATTAAATCCAAAAGTCACGGACAATTATTAAATCAAACACAACAGATATCACTGACAATTATTAAAGCAAACACTACAGCCAAAAGTCACGGACAATTATTAAAGCAAACACTACAGATATCACTGACAATTATTAAAGCAAACACTACAGCCAAAAGTCACGGACAATTATTAAAGCAAACACTACAGATATCACTGACAATTATTAAAGCAAACACTACAACCAAAAGTCACAGACAATTATTAAAGCAAACACTGGGGACTTGATTGAAATTTGATTGAAATTACTTGATTGAAATTAATCAACGGACAATTTCATTACAGCCAAAATTTGATTGAAATTACACAATAACTCATACATTACAGCCAAAAGCCACAGACAATTTGATTGAAATTAATTTTCAAACAGCTCTTGGCTCAACATCTCCAACAGCTTTTGCTTCCGATCATCAAGATTCTCCTCGGAACTTAGTTTTAGATACATTTTCATTTTCTTAGCATGAGTCTTTTCTTTCATCAATTGGTTAGCCTCCTGTTGCACCGACGCTATCTTGTCCAATCGTTCAAGCTCTTTCTCCTTGAATTGTTTGAATTCAGCCCACTTTTTATCCACCACCTCCAAGGCAGCTTCCTTACTTTTCTTTTTACCTTTTTTCTTAGCTGCCTCCCTACCCATTGGACGAGCAGTAGATCCTACAGAGTTTGAGCGACATGCATCACTGTCGTGAGATCTCTTAGATCCACTACTGCCTGAGCCAATATTTCCTACTTGACTACCATAACGTGATTGATCACGGAGAGCGTGCCATTCTGCCATTAAAGTAAATTGAATATTCTTCCCACTTGCGTATAATTCCTGCGCTTTTGCCAAAATATCATTCTCCGACCAACCGCTTCCTTGCATACGCTTAGCGCTTTCATAAGCGCCAATCCATTTATTCAGTATTTTGTTCATATAATTAAAACGGTTTCGGCATGCAACACCATCCCGCGGATGATCGAATGAGCAATGCTCATTACAATACTCAGCAATTTTACCCCAATATGTTTCACCTTTCTGATTTCTCCCAACAACACTGCTTGTTCCATATTTAATCCACCCACTAATTAGAACCAAATTTTGTTCAGTGTTCCATGCTGGTTGCTGGGCTTTCTTGCTCTTAGGAGTTGAATCCTCTGGATTTGGAGTGACTTCATTACCACTTGTCATGCCACCATGAGTTATTTGTGTTGAAAATTCAGGAAATTCAGGTGCACCAACACTCGGGAAGTTTTCATTTCCCATTGGCATATAACCATTAAACGGGGGTGTTTGAGATGGATATCCCATCATAGATCCATAATATGGATTAAAGTTTGGAACAGAGGATGGGTGGTTGAAATTTGGTGCAAATCCAAAATTATGCATGTTTTGAGGACGTTGGTTTGGAAATTGATTTGGATGTTGATAATTGTTGGGATTTTGGTAGCTAAATGGGTAATTAGAAGAATTATGGGTGTTGAAATTATTATTATTGGGATCCATTTCACTCTAAAGAAGTTTAAAACTTCAAAAGGATAGGTAATAGAAGGATAGTAATAAGATTAAGATACTGAAAAACTTGGTTTTTTTTTTTTCTGTGTCCAAATCAAATGAACCAAGTCTCTATTTATAGAGGAAAAAAAAATCATGAATTTTGGTAATTTTTTTTTTAAAATTAATTTACAATGAAATAATTGAGTTGAAATTATTAAGATAATAAAAATCCAGCAAGCCAATCAGAAGCTGACACGTGTCCTGCAATTATCAAAAAGCATTTCTCTCTCTGCTTTCTGAGCGCTGACGCGCCCTGTCTGCGCGTGTGCCACACGCGCGCTGGACAACCAACAAAAAACTGCCACGTGTCCCTCGGCCTGGCATTAAACAGAGTTGAAACCATTCAACACTTCCCTCCTCCACATCACCATTCAACACACTCTCAACACACCATTACACCATACCACACCATTCAACTCCTCATTCAACTACCCATTGCATATGGTCTTATGAAAACCATTAAATGGTGTATACTTCTATGTATGTATAAAAAAAAATATTTGGACTTGCGTCCAACCCAAGTATTTCACTTGAAATATAATATTACTTTTTCTTTTACAGAAAATAGAAAATATAGTATTACTTACAAATTTTGAGCATTAGTGATTTGGAGACATTAGAATGATAGGTTTTGTCGAGCGGTAAAACCGTTGAGATGTGACACTCAAGTTAATAAATAAAGTAAGAGTGAAAGATATTGAAATGATAGAAGTAGTGTACCTTGGATTGTGGTCTGATGACCTATTTATACAGTTGATGATATGGTTGTTGAGGTAGCCATTAAGGGGTGGTTATTGACATCGAATATCAATATAAGTAATCGTCAAACGTTGTCTTGTATTGATGGTCAAAGGCGTTACACGTTTGGAGAATCCTAAACCTTTAGATGGCTCAAGATGATAGGCTAGTATGAGTTGACTCAAGATGAAATCTTGATGTGTTTTAGCCTTTGCTAAGTCTATTATGATTGGGACAAGATGCATCTAGGTCTCGCGTGTATCGAGCTCGAGGCCATTGGCCATTCCAAAACAATTGCATTTGTTTATTATTATCAATTGTTTACTTTTTTTTAATGGCAAATGATATTATAGAGAGATAGAGGGAGGGAGGGAGAGAGTACAAGTAGTATCAAAAGTCGAGGAGATTACAAATGAAAAAGTAAAAACAACAAGAAACAAACAACTAGAGCCAAATCGAGTGTAAATCAAAAGCAAAAATAAACACCTTAAAGATATATGGCCGACCGACATAACTACAACCACCAAGCCATCCACAAAACACCAACACAATGAGCAAACACTGCACCCCAATAAGATCCCCTATACAATCTTATCTACTAAAGCACAAAAGATGCTCTACTTGTCACTGATAATAAGAGCATGTCCGACCAAGATTCTTTTCCAATAAACATTTCCATGAAGAGAATTTATCCTTGTCCACAAGATACTCCCCATATGTTATCCCCTTAAAAAAGATTAGAACACTACGAAAATTCCATATGGACCACATAATATATAACATATTAAACTAAAGTCAAACCTAACCTAACTCTCATCCCCAATACCCTGCAAAAAACTGAAGAGGGAAACCAAGTCTTGCGGTATCACAAACTCCCACTCTAACCAACTAACGGTGACTAGACAACACAATCAGTGCAACACAAAACATACAAGAGGTGGTACTAGGGTCCACTAACACCCTCCGCCTAAATAAGTTTTGATAAGTCGAGATTCTATCTTGAGGGAGCTATAAGAAAAAACTATAGCCCTAGTCAATGCCTAAGAATTCCACACATAAGCCAAATTATTGAATCTTCCACAAGTTTACCCCTAGTCAACAGAGCATCACAAAGGATCAAGTACGCCAATCAAACTGAATACACCCCCTCCATATTATGTTTCAGAGACCAAGAATCCTCAACAGTGGAAATCATAACCTCGTGCAAGGTCGTATGGAAGCCTGCGAACAAATCCAGATCCTAGCCAAAATAGGGCCTCTTCCACCTAAAATTTCAAACTTAAACATTCCCTAGCCCAAGTATCCATCTCCACCACCTTACCCCCGTGTTGCACATAAATCCGGAGAGGCCTTGGGAATCGCTCCCTAAGGGAAACACTTCTTATATAAAAATCCAACCAGAAAGAGGTAACACACTCATCACCCACCATTCTAATAACACCCTCAAAGAATGTGGTGGTTGGAGTTCGAACCTCGAATTTCCCATCTATCCATACTTATAGTGTGTTAATCTAACTAATATACAACTTGAACAAAAAAGAGTGCAAGTGTTTCTTGTGAAAAGATGTCTTAGTGTTATTTTGTAGGAAAGACAATTTGTTTGTGTTCCCTTTATTAAAAGTCAATTTAATTGACAACATAATGCTGGTGTAGAAAAGAACCAGAATTCGATTTTTGGAGTCGTTTATAACATTTTTGGAGTCGTTTATAACAGGTTCAAATGACTTGACAGAGATATCTTAGATGCCTACTAAAAACCAAAGATTCTAATAATTACGGGCCAGTGCTTTAGTAATACAAAAATTCATTTCAAATATTCTACAAATAAAAAATTAAGAAAAATATGTTTACTTTTAGAGGATAATTAAATCAATAATAGTAAAAAGTGAATTGAAAAATATATTACTAATATTTGTAAAGGTAGTGTTTTTCTTTACGAAAACATGCACATGTCATGCAAGTTAAAAGTGCATTATCTCTCTAAAGAAGTTACATCATTTTGCTTTATTTCTCCTCTATTTTTTGTTTAAAAAATTGGCAAACAGTGGTCATTGTTGAATTCGTTTATTTTTTTTCTTTTAGTTTTTTTTTTTGAATTATATATGTCTAGTTAATTTTGGATAAAAATTATGTCTTATCATTATGTTATAAGTATAAAGTTTTTAATGTCGTTAGCGATGACTAATATCCATAAAACAAATTTGTTGAATATACAAGGTGGATTATCTCCTTCTAATTAAATTTCCTCTGTACACAAGAGACAAAGATTGAACCATCTCTCATTTGCTTAACTCGATCAAATCTCTTACCATTTACACCAACTAATTGTTTGTGGATGAAAAAAAATGCCTATCTAAGAAAAATATAAGGCTTTATTAGATAAATCATTTGATATTGATTTTAAATTTTAAATATCAGGGGGGAAAATACTCGAGTGATCACGATTATTTAGAAACACACAAAAACACATATGATTATTTCATTATAGTTAAAATGTATATTATTTAATTATTTTCTCATGTTTATATTATGCTGAATATGTGTGCCCAAAATACAATTAAGCAATTATGACCATGCAAGACTTCCTTCATACTACTGTCTAAGGAGAAATATTTGCTTGGTCAAGAACCAAAATAAAATGGATTTGGAAAAACACATAAGTGAAGAAAAAAAAATGAATTGAATAATATGTGGTTTTAAAATAACCAAAAAAGATATATTTTGATATGCGTGTTCAAATCTTGATATTTTTAGACTTGTGACAAAACAAGTGTTGCTAAGGGTCTAAGACACGCAATAACTTTATCAAAATTCTGATATAAAATATGATGGTTTGACACCACTAAAGGTGTCCTCCTTGTTTTCTTTACAAGATATATATATATATATTTTGTAAATGTAATTTATTTACATTAGACTATCCGCAATATGCTTCACTTATTTATCATCAGACTAAATAGGCACCTCCAAAGTTGAGATAAAAAATGTTGGGTGCTTATAGAGAATATGATGGCTACAGAAGCACTCTCTCTTTAATGTTTGCGGATCATACTTATTGGATTGTATAAATATGAAATTTTTTTGTTGAAATATAATGATATTGAGTTATTAGTGGGGTCCGTTTAGTAAGATTTTTTGAAGTGATAGGTTGAAGAGATTATCATCAACAAAAAGAAAAGATTGAAGAGATTGAGTAATTATTACGTAATATCATTTAGAATGATAAAATAGATGATGTGTGCGTATATGAGTATGACTCACTTAAACATTCAAAATGAGGTGTGCTTTATTATATATAGATACTCTTAACGGTAGAAATAAACTTTACACACATCCATTCATATCTAATTATCATGCCATAGTATAGACATATTTAAAAAAACAGTATTATTTTTGATAAAATAGTAAAATATCATTAATATCTATATAATTTTATTTCACAATATCAATAACAAATTCAATCTATATACATTAATAATGTGCAAATCAATTTTATACAAACCTTGATTCATATTTTATCACTTACCATAATATGTTTATTTTTAAGAGAAAAGTAAAACTATATATACAATAGTAAATCATGATACTTAATATCTTTTTATCTATACACAAACATCTCTATCAATATGTTCATATATAAAATATCTCTATAAATCCCCTAAAAGAAACATCTCTTTAAATATTTTCCTAGAAAAAAATCTATATGTTATTATAAAACTCATATTTTCTACAAACAAAAAATTCCATCCCTTTCAAAAATATCTCAAACTCAAATTTTATTTTATACTAAAAAAAAGAAACTCCACTTGCACCATCCTTCTTATTTTATATTATTATACTAAAAAAAACATTTTCCTATCCACACGTTCCATTTTTACTATATATCCCACTTCCTAACCCCAAAGCTGAAAACCTATTTGCTTTATACTCTTCTCTCATCTTTACATAGTCTTCAACAATGGCTTCATCTTCTTCTCTCATCTTAGCCCTCACCATTTCCACTTGCATCTTCATCTCTCTCATAACACCTTCTCACTCAGCTCTCAAATGTGCTTCTCAAAAGCTTCCATCAAACCGTACTTACACAAACTGCACAGATCTTCCAGCTCTTTCAGCCACACTCCACTTCACCTACAACACCACCAACCGCTCCATCTCCGTAGCCTTTGCCGCTACACCGTCGACTAAAGATGATTGGGTTTCATGGGGTATTAACCCTACCGGAGGTAAAATGGTTGGAGCACAAGCACTTATAGCTTACAAAACCAACGGTAACGTTGGTGTTCACACTTATAACCTAACTTCTTATGGCGGCATTAACGAAGTAAAAAGCCTCTCTGTTGAAACATGGGGGTTGTCTGCTGAAGAATCTAACGGTGTTATAACGATATTTGCGGCGGTTAAGTTGCCGGAAAAGGCGGACAATGTTAGTCAGGTATGGCAAGTGGGACCTGTTGTCGGAGGGAAGCCACGGAAGCATGAGGTTAACCCGGAGACTCTTGCAGCCTTCATGGCGTTGCCGGTGGTGGGATCTACCACAGCTGGAGGTGCAAATAGCACTGCACCTAGTCCTAAAAGTGATGAAAAGAGTGGTGGGGTTGGTTTGGTTATGGGATTTTACTTTGGGTTTGTTTTGCTTTTCTTGAGTTTAATTACTACCATGTGAGAGAGAATGATTGTGATGTGATTCTTTACACTCTATTCTCAAACAATAATTTTTCTTATTTATATTTATTAGTTGTATTATCACCATCTTTCTCTTTTTCTTCTTTTTGGTTTGTTTGTGGTTTTTACTTTTTAGTATCTTAGATCTTTTCAGATCTCAATCTGGTTAGATGATGATTTGTAATTTTGTATCCAATTTAGCAATTCAGCTTTTATAACAGATCCCTTTTTTTAGCATATTATAGATTCCTTCTTTTTTGTTTATCTCATTCTTTGTTTAGACAAAAAGGAAGTCCCTTCATTTCTTTAGGTAGTGAGCAGTATAGTCAAGTACACGTAACACTTAAATGCACTGACTTCTATGTTGTAAGCGTCACAATTGTTTAGTTCAAAATATTTTTTAAAAAAATAAAAATTGCAATTGTGTAATTTTGACCCTATTTTTCTGAACAATTTTGATCTTTTGTATTTTGATCTGTTGTTCTTCTTCCAAATTTAGTTGAGGTTGCATGATTTACTCAACCTTGCATCAAATTTCTGTTAGCAATCATGGCCTTTTGTTAATAAATATCTTAAGAACACGTTTTAAGATATAGAAAATGAAAACAAAGACAAATTATGTATTGAAAAGAATTCTATTTTAGAGTTTAATTATTGCACATTGGCAATGTAAAATTATTGTTAGCATTTGCTAAAAGTAAACTCCTAAAATCTAAAAATTCGGTGGCATCATTTATTGTTAGGCATCAAATTTCGGCCTCATTTATTGCTTGAGAAACATGTAATGTGCTAAAATTGCTAAAATAATGTAGAGGGTTAGGACTGCACAATCGATGACTAAAATTACATTTAAGTTACTCCGTTGAGACTCTTGCAAGAGTGTGAACAACGCCGTTTACATGTCTTCTAGCGTAAAAAAAATACATCGTAACGTTGAATTTTTTTTGAAAGTGCTATATCTTTTTAGAGAAAAAATAAAGAGAAAAACTACTCACAGTTGATTATTATAATCAAATATTCTATTTTCAGATTCATTGAATAATTGATACATTTGGAATATATTATAAACATATTACATCAATTAGTAAATGAGCATGAAAAGAGAATATTTACTTATAATAATGCTTAGAGGAAGTAATTGTCTATGAATTTAGAACAAATTGTTCCCAACATATATGTTCGATTTTGTGTTGATAAAATTGATTTTGAGTAAATTTATTATGTAAAATCAATTTTACCTAAAAGTAAGTTGAATATAAAATGAATTTTGTTTGAATACATTTATGTAAAAATAAATTAAACAATAAATTTAAGTGTTGAGATCAGTTTTATTATAAAAAACTCCAATTCAAAACTTCAAATATAATCAATTAAGACAAAATCAATTCTATTTTTTTTGAAGAAAAATCAATTCTACTTTAAACCAACTAAACAAATCAAAATCAATTCTTGTTTAAAAAAAAATCAAAATCAATTCTTCTTTAAAAAAAATCAAAATCAATTCTATCATCCTAAAATAATTTTGGCCCCTATAAAATTGAAAGCCAAAGTACACTAAAGGTTAAAACCACCCACTATGTGAAACCAACTCAAATTTTATAGCATTTTTAGAATTTCTTTATCATCATCATCTCTCTCCTTTCCTTCCTTTTGGTTTGTTTGCTGTTTTAGTAGTTTTTTCTTTCTATACTCTTCTATTGAGTCTTGAACTTTTCTAATTTCAATTTGGTTAAGACGATTTGTAATTTTCTATCCAATTTAGACATTCAGCTTTTCCAGATTCCTTCTTTTTTGTTTCTTTCATTCTTCCTTTTTTGTTTACACAAAAAGGATGTCCAGTTCATTTCATTCACAATATGGGGCAATATTCAATGTAGTAAGAAAACGAATAAAAGATAATCCATTTTTGATCCGTTGCAATATTGGCCCTCATTTTTTAAGAGATTTTGATCTTTTAATATTTTCTTCTCCTTGTATTTTAACCTTTATTGTTTAAAAATTTTGCAAAGAAAAAGGCATTTCATGTTAGATTACATATTCATTTCTTAAACAAATTAGAGAAGTTGAAAGTTATACTTTTGTCATTCAGAAAGCCACAAATAGAAATGTCAATATTTATCAACAAGTGAGAATTTTTGTAGAGACAATTTTGGCTTGTAAATTTTAACCAATCAAAATGAATGTACCAAAAAGTATACCCTAAAGAGTGTGTTGCTAGCATTTTTAATACAACATCATAAATAAAATTGTCTTATTTTTGTACTTAAAAAAACTGTCTTATTTCATATATCCTTTTGTAACATTTAACAAAGTCTTAATTTTCCAGTAAAAATTAAGTCTTAATTTACTATAATAGAACTAATTATTTATTACTCTATTTTTTTAATTCTAGTAATTTCATTTCCCATAATATTCATCTTTTGAAGAATAAATTTTCCTTAATATTAATGAAGGACATTTTTTTTTTATCGTAACACATAATTTTTTTTTGAAGAGGTAAGGCATAATTTTTATAAATGAACCAAACTAGTTAGACATCGTTTACTTTGTGAAAACTTTCTATTTTCATTTTTTAAAATTTGTGTTAATTTTACTTACTAACAAGAAGATACTAGACTCTTGAAGTGAGCAATTATGTGGATTTTTTTTAAAAAAACAATGAAAATGTTAAAAAAGTTTTCTTTATTATTTTCAAAAATTATATTATCACTAATTAACATTTCATCTTCTCTCTATCACAATTGTTTATGTTAAGAGTGTCACATCTTATTAGCGAGTCATGTTTTAGAAAGTGAAAATGAAAATATTTTTACAAAGTAAACAAAGCCTTATTTCTTAATTTGTGTTTATGGCTAATTAAAATGACCTATAATATGAGATGAAGGAGTAAACAATTTAGCATGTGTTTGGTTCTTCACATAGATTAACTTTGTATTACATGATTTTGTAAGATTAATTCTATTATATGAAAAAAGGCTAGGTTGGAATGGTTGAGGAGTTTAATTATGGTCTTAAAGTAAACTGGCCGTCATTTTTCCTCATCTACGACTATGCCATTGCTACAAGTGGGAAATGGAACTTCTAATCTTGTTGTTTCTTTTTTAGTAGGAAATGCTTTCAAGTAGTAGACTCATCATCCATCTGAATTTTGATATGATACATCTCTTACGGCTAGCACTAGTTGTATCTATCCTCTATATATGTATGTCTTTTTCTAAAGTATAGCTAGTGCATAAGTTTCTTAAAAAAAACACTAGTACATAAGTTTTTTTCTTTTTATGATTAGAAATTGTACTCGGTATCTCACAATTTATATTAACATTGTGCACCAATCACATGCACTAGAGCTTCGGCCGTATAGCAAGGTAGAACACAAGTTTATACAAACTAAATAAATTATAAGTGGATATGATCATGTATGTACTTATGTGAAATCAGAAATTACGCTCACGGCTGTGAACTCAGGGAATACGCATCCACCGAACAAAGTTCGTATACCAAGATGGACAAGACCAGCTCCACAGAGGTTCAAGTTCGATGAAGATGCGTCTTTTTTAACTAGTTATTCACGTGATTTAAAAATAGTTATTGATCTGTACGATAAAGAATTATCTCGAGGAAGATAACGATACTCACATTGAATCGACAGATTGATGAAGAAAGTGGTTCGTTGTCGAAGATTTCGCCGGAACACATGGAAGAAACCCCGTTGTCGGTGAGACGGAAGTGGGTGGTACCTGCACATGCGCTCCGACGTTTAAGTCAAGTGGGAAACAAGGAGAATGTGATGTTTTAAGGATAAAATGAACTTACCTGGATTTGTGGTAGAGTTCCCTTATATAGGCAGGGGCGGACCTGGACTGGGCCTGCTGTGGCAGGTGCCACACCAGTCCAGGCCCATTTTTTTGTGCAGGGAGTGGAGTCATGGGGGTTCCAGTTGGAGAGAGAGAGTTGGACTGGGCCTTTGGTGCACTCTTAATATTTGATTTTGGTTCGTTCCTGTCTTTGATGCCTCTCGAAGGAGTGTTGTTTGATTCACCAGATGTTGTTTTTTGTCACTCTTAATAATCGAATGAGAGTCTTTTTTTGTCACATTCTCTTTAGCATCATTCATTTCTCTCTTATCACTTCCATGTAAGTCACTGATCTCATGATTTGACACTATCTGCTTCACAGGAATGCTTCTCTGGTTAATTACCATGTGAATTTAATTGTACTATTGTGGAGTATGTCACAGAACAATTACTACTGTGATTTTAGGCTTAATTACCATGTGATTTTTTTAGGCTTAATTATTCATTTCTTGATTGAGATTTGAGAGGTATAATTACCAATAGTTCATGTGATTTTTTTAGGCTTCTGTTAATTGTTATGCTTCATCAAATGTCAATTGTCATTTGTCAACCAATTGTATAACACACTGACACACGCTGTTAATTTCCAACCAATTGTATAACACACACACTATTAATTGTTATGCTTCATCAAGAAGTGGGTTTATCATTTTTATGTTTGGGTTATGACTTATGATTAATTTTACACAGATTAAATTGCCAAACATGCTGCGAATTTGTTGCATATTAGGCAGGGTTATGATTAATTTTTTGTTCATGTTTTTGACATACTATAATGAAAAATAGAGCATTTGTTTTGTAATTTTGGTTGCTACAACCACTTTTAATATAACTTCTTATTAAATTTTGTATTATTTAATTATTTGACAAAAAAAAAAAGTGCTCCACTAATAGTGGAAGTCCAGGTCCGCCCCTGTATATAGGCATGAGGGAATGTAATGAGTTTGGAGCCTTACTAGGTCTTCCCATGTAATTGGACCTTGCTAAGTTGATTTAACATTCTGAACGGTTTATAATTAAAACTTTTAACTGCTTACCAATGCTGCTGCAATTTTTTATTTGCTCGATGTTGTCGGTTAGAACATGTATGTTTGCTTTCAAGAATTCCTTCAATGAGTTTCAATCACACAAACGGATGTCAGAGGATAATGTGGGCTATATGTTTTATTGACATCCATGCTGATTTAAAACTTTTACATGGTACGTCTCTATAATTTTTAAGCTTGATACAAGGTTTATATTCACCTAAAGAGAAGAATTGAGTTTTTTTTTGCCAAGCTTTATTGACGTGCAACACCAAGTTTATTGCCAAGCCCTAATCCAACATTGAAATTAAAATTTAAGGATGTAAAATAGGATAGTAGGACTTTCATGGTTGAATGAATGGTATGATGCCGGAAGAGCTGCTCTTTTATTTCACGTGTCATCAATGTGAGCATACTATATAATCTTTCATCAAAATTGAATTAATGAACTTATAATAGGTTGATTATTTATGATTTAATTGACACATTCAAAGAGTGTCCTAAAATCCACATTCCCTTAAAAGAAATTTTGAAGGGCAAAATAAAATTTATTATAGGCTTAATTGCAGTTTTGGCCCCCTAAGTATCACAAACTTGCGATTTTGGCCCCTTATAAAAAAAAATAACAAATCAACCCCCTAAGTTTAGTCCCTTTTACAGTTTTGATCCCCTAGTCCAATTTTGACTTAGTCAACATATATGTGGCATCTCATTTAGCTGAGTCAAGATTGCAAGTTCGTGATACTTAGGGGGCCAAAACTGCAATTAAGCCTTTATTATTTTATAATGAGAGAAGTTTAAATTGTACCATACCCACTAGAAATACAAGGGGTATTGACCCATGGAGGAACAACCACTACAAACTAAAAATGAAGACAATTAAGAATTCGAAAACTACTCATAATACAAACAAGACCCCCACCCTCTTTCTAGGTAACAATAACCTCCAAGAGTTTACCTTAATATCATCAACGAACTCTTCAATTGTTAAATTTTTAACTGAGAAGATAACACCCTTTTTCGTCTCCCAAATTTTTCAGACGGTTGCATGACAAATAAGCATTAAGCCTTTATGATGCTTTGCATATGAAGAGGATGAGAAGATATAATCACACAAAGATATAATAGTCCAGGGCAAAATAATTCAAGTTTAAAATATAAAAAAGATGCCAATTCAACTATTTTCTCTCTCACATCTTTTTATGATTAAGAAAATTGTATTGTCATGCGTCAGAATCAAATTGACCAATGTCATGTGACATTATGTCACACAAATGGATGCAATTCTGTTTCCACCCACTTGAAATGTTGTACCAAACCGTACAAGCCAAGTTACAAGTGCAAAAAAGATGATCCTCAACTTCCATCATTCTCGGACACCATACACAGTCCCCATTTCAAGTACCACCTCCACACCCCATCTGCCACTTTCCCCATTTCTCTAATACTACTAGATTTTTTGAATCGAAATAGCATATAGTCTAGGAGACAAACCACAAAACGGGATGTTAGTAGCCTAATGATCACACCAAAAGAAAGTAGCTTCTCATTTCCTCTTAGAAATCGTGGTTGGGTTTAACACAACCATACAAAACCGGCTTATGAGGTGAGGACTGCACCCACTAATAAACACATGTTCAAGTCATATTTGTCTAATGTGGGACTCTTTAACAACCCCCTCACGACCAACACTATTGGATTTGGTTCGTCGACATAAATGGTGGGTGGTCCGATAGCGGAAATCTGATAGGAAGTGACTCGATGGATCTTAGAGAGACTCTAATACCATCTTAAAAATCGTGGTTGAGCCTAACACAACCTCACAAAACCAGATTGTGAGGTGAAAATTGCCCCCACTATAAATACATGTTCAGACCATCATTTGTCCGATGTAAGCCTCTTTAACAATTCCCAATCTTTTTCTCTGCAAACTCAAAAAACCAATCATGTTCCACTCCCCTTCTTTTACCAAGGTAATAAAGACCCTTCCGCCATTGAGATGCAGACTTGGTCGACCTTCTCATATGAGAGTTTTGAACGTTGACACCTTCACCTTCCCTTAAAATGTAAGGTCAATCTATTAAAGTTGGACTTGTGCATTTTAGAATGGCAAAGACCAATTTTCCAGAATACTATTAGGGACAATGATACAAGATATGAAGTTGCAATGTAAAAGTTAAATGCAAGTCGATCCTGAGATGTGGCAAAATATTCGTAAAGAAGATGATTGTTTAAAGAAAAATCCAACAGCACCCACAAAAAATAAACCACATAAACCTGTCTTTTGAAATCTTTCTGCAGCCTAATGAAGTTTGCTAGACTTGGTTAAAAAAATCATGGTTTAGCTAGCAATCCAGAGGCCAGGAAGTTGCTAGATGCATACAAGCCACAACTTCCATGAATTAGGTAAAATTTTATTAAATATGAATTTGACTTTTGTTTCTCTAACACAAAATTATTCTCATGAATAACATACTCAATAGTGTAAATATGAAAATTTGATTCCTAGATTTTTTTTGAGAAAGTGTTTAAAACTTGACATTTCCACAAAAATTAGAAGCTACAATTTTTTTTTAAAAAAAATATATATAAAATTTCATGGCAATGCACATTCTCACCTTCTCACATGCAAATACATCCATGGAAATAAGAATGTGAATTTTAATCCTAGATACTTTTTAAAAAATGTGTTTGATTCATATTTATCACATACATGAGATTATTTGTAAAAATGGGATATATGAGAAGTTATTGAGTGGTTAGTTAAATTTCTTTCCACCTTCATGAGAATGTTTTATTCCCACTCATTTTTCTTGGGTAAAGTATTGAAAAGTGGAAGTTATTTTATTCCCGAGAATGCTATATATATACTTGGAAATTAATTTTCTAACTTTGTACCAAAATTAATAATCCATCTTTGTAACCTTCGTATTCCTGGGAATAGCTTTCACAACCATGAAACAAACACCCCCAAGTGAAGTTATGAATTTTTTTTTTAACAAGCAAAAATGAAATATATTACGACTAAAGGAGCCTCTGAATTAGCACAAGGTGTACCAATAAAGAGCTCAAGAGTTTACAATTGTACAAGTCACAAAAAAGCAAGAAGCCAAAAAAATGGCTTAGCCGATGCCCATACAAACAAAAGGGCTCGATGATGCAAGCTCTTTCTCACATTATATTTTCCTATCTACACGTGAGTATATTAGGATCGTCTCCACAGGGATTGGCGCGATACCTTAAACCATTCAACATCGATTATCATTTTAAGTTAGGGTTTTATCTTTTGTTCACTAAAAATTATTCGACTTTAAGAATTAAATAAATACGATGAGTAATAGGGCATAAAAGCGTCGGAATCAAAGTTCATAAATCAAGCATCGACAATATTCTAATGATCATATATAAACGGATTCTAGTTTTAATCCCTTTTTAACGAAATTATCACACATCACTCGACAACGTCATTTATGTCTAAATAAAGTTGTGATATCGATCGTATCGTTTAATCGATGATTTCTCAATCTATTAAACGATACAATAGCATTAAGTCTTGATGCTTTAAGTGATTATCAAAACATAATTCTATGTCTAGAACTCTTGTTTTAATAGAAGATTATTCTAACCCTAGATTTAAAGGTATTTTTCAATAACACTAAATCATACATAAGATTGAATAACAAGAATAAATTTCAATATGATATAAAACACTAGAATCATATATTTACATGATCAAAAGATTACATCTAGCTTGATTCATTACCTCTAATACCAACAAAGGAGATTTAGTTGATCATTTTCATGTCAACAATACAAAAGTTGGAGAAAAGATGAAGATCATGGCTAAGCTTTGATTTCTCAAAAATCCTTAGTTGATCTAAACTTGATCCCTTTTGTCCTTTGAAGTGCACCTCTTTTTGCCCTATTCTCTGGTTCAAAACTCTAAAAATATGTTCTTAATTAAAAGCTTAATTATTTCTGAATAATTTAACCTAAAAGCTGAAACAAAGCTTAAATACTAAAACTGATAAGTGACATCTCGCTCAGCGAGATTAACTTCGCTCGGCGAGTTTAACTTTCTGGCCAGTGGCTTTCTGCCACGTCTTCCATAGCATTAAACCGCCTTGGGATCTCGCTGAGCGAAATCAAGTTTCCCCTGCTCCTGAAAATCCCTGCCTGAACTCGCCAAGGACTCGCCACTGCCTCGCTGGGCGAAATATACTTTGAAACAACCTGAAAATCCCTGCCTCAACTCGCCAAGCGCTCGCTGAGCGAGCTTCCACAATCTTTTCTTCTTGATTTCTTGCTCGTTTCAAGTCCTGGCTTGCTTTTTCCAACATAAATTGGGAAGAATAAGGCATACAAAGTATAATTGGCATTTATTCATAAATTCCATGCTTTTCCTAAGATAACTTGCAAAACAAGTAACTAAAAAGCATTGTAAAAATACATGAATTTATTCATTTCTTGCCACTTATCACTCGACCACCAAAAATGAGAATTAAAACGAACATTAATATTACTAGCTTTCATCAACCAAAAAGTATGTAACTTGACTTTATCTAACAATTGGGGAATGAAGCGCTCCTTATTTTTTATGATTATATTTATCCTTTCATTCCATAAAATCCAGACGCAACATAACCAAACAAGCTGCAAAAAAGAACGCCGAGTACGCGAACCACCTACTAAATAAACAAACTGAGAAACATGATCCTGAACATGTTGCGGATCAGCCGATGATATACCTATCCAACCCCGAACAAGACTCCACAAAGAACCAAAACAGGGGCAAGATAAAAATAAATGCTGAGCAGTTTCAGTGCCACCACACCAGGTCACGCAAGACTGATTTTCATGAGGAATAATGCCGCGCACCATCAGGTTATCTTTTGTTGGCAATCGATTCCGAACTATAGGCCAAGCCAAAATAGAAACCTTCAAAGGTACCTGTTTGTGCCAGATGAACTCCGAACAAGCATCAACAATAGGAAACTCTTGATTAGAGAGCTTCTAATAGACTCCGCGAACCGAGTAACCTCCGCTAGTGTCATGCTTCCATTACCAATGATCTGTAACACTATGCTGCAAAGAAATGTCAAGCAGTAAAATCCTACACTTCTCTAATAACTCCTCCTCCCACGCCCACAACCCCCGACGCCACTGCCAAGCCTCACCACCCTAAACCGCACATCTCCGCCACCGATATCGACTTGTTAACAGCCAGGTTGAAAAGACGCCTAGACCACACACTCAACGAGATCCCTTCTAACCACAAATGAGTTTAAAAAAAGTCAGAGACCCACTCCCAACCGACCGCCCAATACACTCCTCAAACCACCTACCACCCACCCCTCCTTCGCCATCTCAAATTTTTGCTACCTCACGTCACCAAGAAGAACCACTCCGGCCCCCTACCTCCAACCTCCCATTCACCTCACCATACCGAGCTAACAACACCATGTACCACAAGCCCCCTCTATCCACCAACATCCTCCAACACCGCTTTCCTAGCAAAGTATTGTTAAACTTCTTCATCCTCCTAACCCCAAACTTCCCCCCTCCTTACTCATATAGACACTTTTCCAACCAATCCAAGATATTTTCCTAAGATCTTCACTCCCTCCCCAAAATAATTTTATCAATAAAGATCGATATGAGAGATAATACCTGATGGAGCTTTGAAGAAGGAAAGAGCATAAACAGACAGAGAGGACAAGACAGACTTAAGGAGAACCAGACGACCGCCGAAAGAAAGGAATCTACTCCGCCAATCAGACAATCTATTTCTGATGCAAGACAAAACAGGTTCTCAAAACAACAGAAGCCTCAGATCACCACCAATAGGCAAGCCCAAATACATGAAAGGTACTTTATCCACACGACAATTCAACACTGACGCCGCTTCAAGCAACCAGGATTCTGAAACATTGACCCCAACCAACAAACTCTTATGAAAATTTACCTTCAGGCCCGACATCAACTTAAAGAGCGCAAGAACCGCCCGAAGAGCACAAACATTTGCCCAACTTTTTACCCCCAAAAGAAGCGTATCATCGGCAAACTGGAGATGGGAAATCAAAGTAGGAGTGTGCGATCCAATATTGTAACCAGTAAAATTATTCGCCTCAACCATAACTTTCATCAGAACATTCAAACCTTCTGCAGCTAGTAAAAAGAGGAAAGGGGACAAAGGATCACCTTGACGTAAGCCCCGTTCTAAAGGAAATTCTTCCATTAACTAACATTGACGTGGTAGCTGTACAAACACACGCCTTCATCCACTTCCTCCACAAAGTAGGAAAAGACATTCTTTCCATTACAGAGTTTAGATAACCCCAATCAACATAATCATAAGCTTTTTCAAAGTCAACTTTAAATAACAGTAATTCCTTGTTACACTTTCGGGCTTCATCAATAACCTCATTAGCTATCAGGATACCATCAAGAATATGCCTATCTTTCACAAAAGTTGACTGAGACTCACAAATAACACTGCCAATTACCATCTGCAATCTATTCGACAACAATTTTGCAAGAATTTTATACAAACTCCCCACTAGAGAAATAGGCCGAAAATCATTCAATTTTTGAGGACTATCCACTTTAGGTATAAGAGCTATGAAAGTGTTGTTAATATCATTCGTTAATCTTCCGTTCCGGTGAAACTCCGTAATAAACCGCATTATGTCATCCTTCAGCTCCACCCAAAATCCTTGATAAAACCAAAATTTATACCATCTGCACCCGAACTTTTGAAACTGTCACAATCCCATACTGCCAGCTTGACTTCCTCCACGGAAAAAGGTTTGATCAATCCACCACCTTCTGAAAAAGACAACCTCTGAAAGTGGAGATTCTCCACCCCCGGCCTAACAATATTTTGAGCCCTAAAATGTGACGCGAAATGAGATACAACCGCCTGACGGATAGGTTGGACCCCCTCAACAGCCACCCCCTCCACCAAAATTGACGAAATTGCATTCCTACGACGCCTTCCGGCCAACACATAATGGAAATATTTGGCGTTTACATTACCTTCTTTGAGTCATTTAGAACGAGACTGCTGCCAACAAATGCTAGTATTAACACGCGACAAAGAAAAAATGTCCGCAATAATACTCTGATAATCCTCCAACTCAATATCTAACAAGACCTCATCTTCCCCTTTGCAATCCAATGTTGAAAGGCGGATTTTAAGAGCATCAATCTTACTTGGTAAATTATGAGCATGAGAAGCATGCCACTCCTTCATATCCCCTTTGATTAACTTTAATTTTTCTTTCAAAATAAAGCATCCTCAACCATCAACCTGAAGAGATTTCCATTTAGTAATAACAAACTGTCTATACCCAGGAATATCTTGCCAACACTTCAACATACGAGACGGCCTAAGACCCCAATTTTCCTCATCAACTGACAACACTAGGAGACAATGATCGGATAAACCCCTCATAAAAAACCACCTGCACACAATTCGGCCAGGCCAAACACCACTCCTCTGAAAGCAAAAACCTATCCAAACGACTCACAAAAAGACAGTCGCCTTTATACCAAGTAAAATTACGACCACGCAGAGGTAAATCAACCAGAACATTTTCATCAATGAACTGATTAAAGGGAACATGATCCAAATACCGTGAAGCTGATCTAACCGACCGTTTTTCCTCCGCACAATGAACTGCATTAAAGTCCCCCCACACATACACCTTCTCCCCCACCACTGAGTGAAGTCGCATAGATAAAGAGTGCCACAATAATTGTTTCGGTCCAGCCTCACAAGACACATAAACATTAAAAAAAATAAAACAGCTCATTCGACTGAATGAATCTATCATGAATCATTAACACATGATCAAAACTCACCGACAACCACACCTCCACTTCCGAAGAATCCCACATGGTCAATAAACCCCCCGCAGAGGGACGAAAGGAGAAAACATAAGGTGCAGAACCCCACAAAGAATCACATAAAGAACCATCACAAACCAGCACCTTCGTTTCTTGAAGACACAAAATGAAAGGACGCTTCTCCCTGACCACCTTTCAAACTTCTCTTCTCCGCCCCCCAACCACCGAACATTCCAAGAAAGAATCTGCACCCCCCACTCTCACACCCCTCACCGAACCACCCACGCACCCTAACAACCTCCACCCACTGACCCTACACCAGCCCCTCCTTCACAACTAATGACACCCTCCTCCCTCTCCCCGCCCCAGATAGCACACTAAACATATTTTACTTGTCACCATTAAAGTTGACGCCAATAGCTTTGCCAATACCTCACACATCATCCACAACCACCTTTTCATTACCATGCATAATCACCCAGTTGTGCTAATCATTATTCACAAAAGCTGAAGAAGAAGCACCATCTGAAACATTTTGAGAAACCAAAACGGTCGGCCATTTGTCAACATCTCTTCCACTTCGCTGACGAACTTTTTGTTTCAAAATTTTTAACACCTCACTGCGGTTCTTGCTTGGTAACCTCGCCACTTTTTTAAGATTCAAAATAGAATGTCGTAAAAAACCTCCTGCTTTTCTTCTCTTTTGGACTTGAACTAAATCATTGCCTTTACTAACAGTTGTCTACACCTTTTTCTTAATCTTCTTCTTTGTAGAAAAAATTAACCCTGCATCGCCATGGTTATGATCATTCAACCATTCCATACTCCACGGTCCAGACAAAACAGAAATAACAACATCTTGAGGACAAGAAAGTGTACGCTTTCGTCTATTTTGTTTGGACGTTGAATTCTTAGCATTTATAGAAACATTTACAGGAGCATCACATAAATTCTTCGGATCAACAGAAGCAAGAACATCAAGAGGCTGATTAGTACTAACATGATCAAGAACTGGAACCTCTTGCGATGGTGGTCCCAAATGCGGGCAAGACAACACCGCATGTGAGGACGAAACCTCACCTTCATCACCTACGACTTGCACTAACCACGCAGAAGCCTTGGGAATTTCCTCCGGACTGTGCATGGGAAGCCTCTCCTCCTCCGCCATCTCCTCCACCAAGTCTTCGAGCAACACATCATCATTATTAATAAATTCTGGATCCTCATGTACCTCTAACTGATCAGACTGAGAAGCCTTGGACACCGAGTCCTCTTCAAACAAGCAAGCATCCTCGCCTAAATTAAAACCCCACTCTTCCATAATTTCCACCTCTACCAACACACCATAAATCAGTAATTTATCAACAACATGAACGACTTCTAAAGAAGAAGTAGCTATCAAGACACGAGCATAGTCAAATCGTTCTTTTTCAATGGTGCAACCATCCGTTCTCAAATAACGACCACAGTCCATAGTGCAAAGCTTGAAAAAATTCTCATTCCACGCATGTAAAGGTACACCATAAATACGCAACCATGCACCCCGCTGAAAGGACACCGCCTGCTTGTCCCAACTCACAAAACTAGAGGAAAAGTGATTAAAAAGTTCCTTTTCCGCTTCAAGGATGGACATAACATCAGTCTCTGAATTGCTATGAACAAACACTTTGTCAGCACCCAAAGGAATAATATCTAACTCTTGAAATCCCGCATCCTCTATTCTGTTTTGGACCACTGGAATAGCTCCCCCATTAATTATAGTAGCTACAACACCCTTCCGGGCCCATTGTAAATCGTCCTCACGCGACCTATACATACACACCAACTTCTGCGACTGAACATTCTTCCCAAAGATACCCGAACTCTTAGGATCCTGCTGAACAACAGAAGCACCACACACCCCAATGAAACACCGGAAGCCTCCTTCCCTTTAACCCCTTTGAACCGCACCACCACCTCACCCACCCTCACTCCCTCCCCTTTATCGTCCTCCTCCCTCACCAATGCATGACCTCCTCCACCTCCTACCGTCTTCCCCAAACTCACTATTTTTCTCCCTCACCCTCTCGAGCCTCCCCATTCTTCCCATTCCCCAAACTCACACTTTTTTCTCCCTCACCCACCTGACACTCTCCACGCTGCCCCTGCCCGATAGTTTTATAACCCTCATTCTCATCTCCAACCCGACCCCCTTCCTCTCCACCCTCATCGTACTCTCCCTCTTCCCCTCAACGGGAGCCGACCTGTCAAACCGTGCAACCTTAGCCCACAGACGCAATTGGCCAAAGTAAATACCATTCAACGCATGTAAAAGCTTATCAACATCTCTAACTTTAAAATATCTCACAAAACAATAAGCTTCCCCCATATTTATTACGCTTGCTGGCCACAAAAACATGCTGAAGGATCCCACACACCTCAAATAAAAATGCGGAATATGATCCGGGACATTCGTGAAATAAAAAGTAACGTACCGTTTTAACTCTGAACCTGAAAACACATCCTTGGTACGTACAACCAGTTCGCGTGAGTGATGAAGAGAAACAACATCACATGCGTGTTCCCCATCCTTTCTTGATCGTGATTGCCACATAGAACTCCTTTCCTCCCTGCCATAACCGTAAACGAGCTGAGACCGCCCCCTATCTGTTCGAAACCACTGTGAATGAAAATGCCTATCTCGCGAAGGAACCCTAACCCTAGACTGCCCAGCCGAATAAACTGATTTGCCCTCAATCCTCCAGCTATCCCGCTGTCTGTCCTGTCGCCGCGCTTTCCGACGTCGCCGTCTCACATCAATCCAATCTCCCCTATCCCCCCCGGTTTGTGGCACCCTGCTTGGACCCCTTCCCCCTTGAGTTTCTCACCTCCGGCGGAAAAGAATACCGGCGTGGTTGCCCTAGGCGGAGCCTAAAACCTCCACCTCTCTCTCTCTCTGCATCACGACATATTTTTCCTTTTTACTTATGGAAAGTTACTTCATTCCTTGAAACCATTATACCAAGAAATTTTTTTCTCAACCTTATAACAAACATGTGTATAGTCAATCTATAAATGACTTTTTTTATTACTACACTTCCTCTATCCCTAATTATAAGCATTTATTGAGAGATAAAATTTATACCTGAATATATAAGTCCTATTTGGAGTTTTTAATTGCATTTATTTTTTTTCATACATAAGTTTAATTAATACTATTATTTGCTTTAAAATTTGAAAAGTCAACTGTAAATATACCCCGTAGTATATAGCACAACTCCTTGAGTTATGATCCTCTCCATTTGCTTAAAATAAATGGACAATGCCATTTGGTGAGAGATAGATACAAAAAAGTATGTAGTAGGTCCCCCACTTAGTGGGACCCACCGCTATTAATTATTTTCAAACTTCTTTGTGTCTTTATCTCTCAAAATGGAAGAAATGGAGAGACTAATAAATGGAGAGGATCTTGACTCCAACTCCTTACCCCCACGATACACAAGTTTGCAAGTTTGATGCACAACGTGAACGAGTTACACAAACCAAAATGATGGTTTATACTTAAGGGAAATGTTAACTATTATATATGAAACCTGCAAGAGTAATTAATTACTCCTCCACTCCCTATTATAAGAAAAATAATTACTTGTTAGGTTCATTTAATATCTGAAGTATCTTATCTATAATATAGACTACTGTTTTTTTTTTGTACAAAAGGGCCTTACCCCAAAGAAACAAAACTACATAGCAACTAAACGGGGGAAATGAACACCTCTACAATCATCAACAAGAACTTGTTTCAGCTCAAAAAGAGGTAGAATATAAAAGAGTTTGTCATAAATAATAGGATCGAAAAGATGTAGATTAACTTCATAGGAGAAGTATGATTGATAGGAAGAAACATAGGGTGTGTTTGTTTCCAGGTTTGTAATATGATTTCCGGGAATGTGCGATTGAAAATGCAACATTCTTATGTTTGTTTCAAGTTTTGAAAATTGGTTCCCAAGAATGTTATATTCCCAGGAATGTTATTTACACATGATTTCTTTTTTGTTATTCCCATGCTTAAAAGATGAGAATATAACATTCTCATGAGAATAGAACTCAACTTGCCATAACTTCCCACTACCACTCACATTTATTTTCATTTTTATTTTTTTAATTAAATTATTTCTAAATCATTTCCAGGAAATCTATATTTTTACCAAACACATGGGTATGAATGTTATTCCTGAGAATATTATTCCTGGGAATATCATTTCAAGGAATGTAATTTCTTACCATGAAACAAACACACCCATAGGGAAAACTCTTAGAATTCATATTGAATTGAAAAAAGATTAGATTGAAATGATGCATGAGTGTTCCAATATATACAAATTAGTTGGAGTAAATAACTCTAACTCTAACCAAGCTTCTTAAACACTCTAATTAACTATAGTGTACTCTAACAAACTACTCCCTCTGTCCTTTTTATAGGAGTAATTTACAAAAATAACGTGTATTAAGAAAAGTTGTTATAGTAATAAAGTTGTCTAAAATGTGTATAACTATTAATAAATTACTCTTAATTAAATATATATTTAATGTTAACTTTTCATATATCAAGACAAATTGATAGTATTAATAAGGGGTATATTTGGAAAAAGAGTAATTAATGCATCTAGAAATTTGTATATGATCTTATATTTAAAGACAAAACTTTTTTTGTAAACTACTATAAATAAGAACGGAGGGAGTATAGTCTAATAGAGCTGTCACAGAATAGAACAATTACATCCCATATTAACATTTATTTGCTTAATTTTTTTTTTTGTGTATTAACCCCACAGTTTTCCACCGAAACACGACTTTGCGATGAGTTAACTAAGAAGTACATCCCGTATTAGCCAAGAATTGTCATAGAAGAAGTGAACCGATTTGCCACTTTGTAATCCCATGGAATTTTGTATGGAATCAATGCTCCTGATTTGCTTGCTGGTCCCAAGAGATTTAAATTTGATTGCAAGCAAATCAATGCCACATTATATCCCTCCTATCTTTTCCTTTTCCAAATAATTAATTAAGGCAATAATTAATCTCAATTTGAACGAATAAAACGCGGCATAAGCAACTGCTCTGTGCAAAGTCTCTTCTCCCGCCGATTAAGGAGAATATCAATAAACAAATTTCATTAATTATCGCTAATCAGCCCAATTTATTTATTCAAGTAATAAAAACTTACACTACTAATAATAAAGGGTTAACGTTAAGAAAAGATTTTGAAAGAACACAAAGCGCAGAAAGCATAGGAGAATTAGTTATGCTACGTTAATTTCAGTGATTATTGAATATAATTGGATTGAAATTTGAAGAACACTCTGTAATTGTATCATCATCGATCGGTTATTGCATGGTTCGGAAATGATCCGGAAAGACCAACAACCAGGAGGAGTTCGTCTCCAAACTTCCAGCCGATTGAGGAGGAGGCCGACCGCTGCTGCCGTTCCCAAATCTGTAACCTCTCTATTCAACAAAGTAAGCCATTTTGTTATTAAATTTAACTTTGGTTTTCTAGTCGTAAATTATTGTTTATCAAAGTACTACCAGTTTTGACGTGCCAGTCTCAATGATTCATAGGTTTCAATATAAATTTGTTCTTTTCCTTGCTTAATTTGAACCGAGATAAGATTTATTGAATAGCGTGTAGTATTAGGGTTTCAATTTGAAGATCAAGTGTAATTTTTTTATGAGAAATGTGGGCAAACACTTTTTTTTTTTACTTCATTGACTGATCTTATCATGTAAAAAGAAAAACTGTGCCTATCTCTCGGACCAAGTATCCCTATAGTCAAAAGTTTCATGCATTCAAAAGTCGGGCATAATTATGGTCGTTGGATCAAGATCAAATTGTTAACAATATAGAGAATTAAAGAGAAACAATAAATTAACAGAGGCAGCTAGGATTTCTATGAATTGCATAACATTTCACAATAAGGTTACAAGCGAATATGTAGTGAAATATAAATGGGATTTACTTTTCCCACCCTATGTCATTCTCGCGCGCCCTATAATTTTTTCGAAAATACCATTTGTCGGGATTCTAAAATCCGAACAAGATTGTTAGAGTTTTTCAGATTCTAAAATCCAAAACTTCACAAACTTCAATTTTTGTATTGTATTTGATGTCAAAGGGCTCTGCTGACCGTCGTAGAATCCCTGCATAAACTGCAAAATAATTGCAGGGATTCTATGAACGGTTAGCGATGACCATGACACCATGACACCATAAACACTCCTAAAAAACTAAAAAATGTTTAAGAAAAAGTAAGAAAAGATGGGAAATGAAGAATGAATGAAATTGTTGAAGATGCAAGCCTATTTATAGCCTTAAATCAGTCCTAGACCATAACTACAGTCAAAGGAAACGTTTTCCATGGTCCAACCGACCAAAAATGAATTAAACACATCATAAACCGTTCAAACCTTTGGTGAAACGCCACAATCCACCTAGTCTGAGAGTTTTCGGATTATACAATCCAAACTTGTATAAATTTTTTCGGATTGTATAATCCGAATAGCACCAGACTGTGTTTAAGTTTCATTTTTGGTAGGTTTTCATGGCGAATGACATAGGAAAAGTTTAAAAAAAGTACAAAAATAATTAAACAATTTAAAACAACACAATAACAGGGGAAAGTGTTCGAAGAGGTGTTTTTGTACTTGATCCAGCTGACCTGTCAACTGACATATTTCAATCGGCATGTCAACTGGATCAAGTTCATAAGAACCTTTTCGGAATCAGATCTGCAACATAATGATGAAAGGCAAGATGTTTAAAGAGGATTGTTTTGAGTTAGATCATGCTGCCTTGCCAACTGACATATGTATATTGTCAAGGTAGCAAGATCTAGCTCATAGCAATCTCTTGGTGTTCATATCTTTCAGAAGATTTTCCAGAGTTTTTTGTTGTGTTTTACAGCAAATAAATCAAGCACACTTATTTATAGAAGTTTTTGTGCATCGTGAACCATAGAAACTGTCGGTGCAATGTGGACCACACAAAAAACTTGTGTTGAACTAGTTCGGATTACATAATCCGAACCTGACTTGCACCATATATATCTTGATATATTTGACAACATGATGAGGATCTATATTTTCTATATATCTATGTGTTTAAATGAACATCTTTAGCGTAAAGTTCAGCGGAGAGATATTTGATCTAGCTGAACCCAAAGAGAATGACATCAGTGCGAATCCTGAACATATGGGGTGGTTTTCTCCCGTTGTAGTAAACTGCAGCTAGCTTGGTATTCGGATCAATGACATAAATTTCCATGTTTTTTTTTTGTGTAGTTTACTGCTAATGAAAACAGACACACTTATTTATAGAGGTTTCTGGGCGTCGTGGACCACAGAAACTGTCGGTGCAATGTGAACCACACAAAAAAATCATGTACATAATATTTTCAGATTGTACAATCTGAAACATCCCTCACCCTACAAAGTACGAAGTTTCTCTTATTTTTCACCCATTATTGAAGCATTTCGGATTATATAATCAGAAAAGCTTTTATAAGTTTCAGATTATATAATCTGAAACAAGTTAGAGTTTTGGACGGCAAAAAGAACTCATGAAACATGTTTCTCAAAGGGTTTAACCAGCTTTAATGGCTGGTAAAACCCTTTGAACACGTTTTTTGACCCTTAATTAAGAGTAGTTACACTCTATGCAACACAATCTTCACAAACTTCCCCTATAAATATCCTTCAAACCTTCACCATTTCTCAAACCATCATCTCACACTCTCTCCTCCTCTTCCTTCTACAACAATGTGTTTTCATCGTTGGCCTTTCATAAAAAGAGGCTACTTTGGAAATTCAGGGATTGTATGAACGGTCAATGATGATGGTGACGCGCTGCAAAGAAGCACGATTTGTCTGGGTGTCATGTTGGTTTGTTTGGATGCAAGGTTGACCATCAAAGGTCTCCCTAGAGAGGAAACAAACCTTACCCCAGTCCGAGAGAGGACACCAATAGCTAAATTTTAACCATGAATCCTATTTATTTAACTAAAATAATAATAGAAAAGTTTATATAGTTTGTACTGTTGAATATATATGGGTGATAATGTTCTGATTTATTATGAAGAAAAATGGCTCCTTTTATAGGAGAAAAATACAAAGTCAACTCCTTTATTTTAGGAGTAATATTAGACTCATAACTAAGAAATAAATAATAGTAAATACGAAATATTTCAACACCCCCCTCAAGTTGGTGCAAGATATCAATCATGCCCAACTTGCTGATCAAGTATTCAAATGTTGTTCTTCCCAAGCTTTTGGTTAATATATCAGCGGTCTATTGATTGGAAGGGACAAACGGCAAGCAGAGAGTACCAGAGTATATCTTCTCTTTGATGAAATGACGATCGATCTCAATATGTTTTGTACGGTCATGTTGAACAAGATTGTGAGCTATGCTTATAGCGGCCTTGTTGTCACAATACAATTTCAATGGGAGTTCTACCTCTATCTTCAGTTCCTTCAAGACTCTAAGAATCCACATACCTTCACAAATTCCTTGAGCCATTGCTCTAAACTCAGCTTCAGCACTACTTCTTGCAACTACTCCTTGTTTTTTGCTTCTCCAAGTCACTAGGTTCCCCCACACGTATGTGCAATAACCTGAAGTTAACTTTCTATCTATAATGGACTCTACCCAATCTGCATCAGTGAATATTGCCATATTGACTAACAACACTAACAGAGAAAGCAATGTCAGGACGAGTATGAGCCAAATATATTAATTTTCCAACCAACCTTTGATATCTTCCAGTGTCAACTGGTGTGTCCCCTTTCTCCCAAAGTTTGACACTTTGGTCCATAGGAGTGTCAGCAGGCTTACAACCACTCATACATGTCTCTTGTAGGAGATCAAGAACATATTTTCTATAAAAAACAACAATTCCTTTCTTTGGCCTTGCTACTTCCATGCCAAGGAAATACTTGAGGGGACACAAGTCTTTGATTTCAAAATCTGCTGCTAAGTTTATTTTTAATCTCTCCATTTCTATCTCATCATTACCAGTAAGAATAATATCATCAACATAGACTATCAAAATAGTTATCATCCCATTTTGGCCTGACTTTGTGAATAATGTATAATCTGCTTGTCCTTGAATATATTCTTGTTTCTTTACAGACTGAGTAAACTTCTCAAACCAAGCTCTCGGAGATTGTTTCAACCCATACAAAGACTTCTTTAGTTTACACACCTGTGACCCAAAAGTTTCTTCAAAACCTGGAGGACAATCCATATACACTTCTTCTTCTTCTTCTAAATCACCATTGAGGAAGGCATTTTTGACATCTAGCTGGTGGCGAGGCCAATCTAAGTTAGCAGCAAGGGATAAGAGTATTCTGATTGTGTTAAGCTTTGCGACATGAGCACAAGTCTCTGAGTAATCTATGCCATAGGTCTGAGTAAATCCTTTTGCAACCAATCGAGCTTTGTACCTTCCGATTGATCCATCAGAATTGTACTTTATTGTGAACACCCACTTACACCCCACAGTTCTTTTACCTGCCGACAGAGTTGTGGCACTCCAAGTTTTATTCTTTTCAAAAGCTTTCATCTCCTCAAAAACAGCTTCTTTCCACTTTGGAAATTCTAGAGCCTCGTGTACATTCTTAGGAATTTTGACACTAGATAAATTAGAAGTAAAGGCAGCAAAAGAGGGAGACAAGTTTTAATATGATACAAAGTTAGACAAGGGGTGCCTAGTACATGACCTACCTGGCTTCCTAAAGGCTATGGGAACATTAAGATCGATATATTGTTTCCTAAGTTCTATGGGGACATCAAGGTCGGTATATAGAGAATTAGGATCAATGAAAAATTTACCTGTCTGAGTCAGTTGACTTTTCACTCGGTTCAGATTCTTGGATGAGCTTAGGAATAAGGTCTTCTACTACTTAATCATTGTTCCTTCTGGCATAAATTTTGCCTTTCCAAATTGGATTTCCTTCCTCAAATCTTTTTTCTGTTTCATTACAAGGATCTTTATGTGGTGCATTTTGATTAATTTCAGAAAAAACATTTGTTTGATCTTTGATTTGATTTGTTGCCTCAGATTCTGATTGATCCTTACTCATGGAAGGAGTAAGTTCATCTAATTTTTCCAAGGCATTTTCTTTAGGTGCAGATGTACATGGAACAAAATTATGTGATGTATACACATCTTCTGAGATAATTAAGTTTTCAAACAATTCAGGAGAATCTTCATTTGTTTTCCCCCTGAAGATGATCATTACCAAAAAAAAGGTTTGTTTTAAAAAAAAGTAACATCCATTGTTACAAACATTTTCTTTGTATCAGGATCAAAACATTTATAACCTTTTTGAGAAGGTGAATACCCAATAAAAACACATTTGATTGCACGGGATTCAAGTTTACGAAGATGCTTTCGTGGACAAAAGTCGTGCATCCAAATATTTTAAGTGGTAAATCAGTTAGAACTGAAGCAAATGGAAAATATTTCAAGAAACTTTGCAAAGGAGTTTGAAATTTCAAAACACGGGATGACATACGGTTTATTAAATATTTAGGGACATTGGTAGAAAAGAGTAGTGCTCGTGCCACCTCAAGAAGGTGCCGATTTTTTCTCTATGCAATCCCATTTTGTTGGAGTGAGTTAACACATGAACTTTGATGCACAACTTCATTTTCAAGAAAAAATTTTCCCATAATCTTATTAAAAAATTTAATACCATTGTCAGTTCTAAACACTTGTATTTGGGTGTTAAACTGGGTCTGCACCAATTTACAAATTTTTTTAATTATTTGACCTACGTCTGATTTTTCTTTTAACAAGTAAACCCAACAAAGTATAGTATGATCATCCGTGAAGATGATAAACCATTTTTTTGGATAAAGTACTTGTCCGATTAGGCCCCCATACATCACTATGAATCATTGAAAAAGGTTTTGAAGGTTTATAAGATTGAGTTGGAAAAGAATTTCGATGATGTTTAGAAAATTCACACACTTCACATTGAAGTGAAGATATGTCTTGTTCAACAAAAAGTTTAGGAAACAATGAACTTAAATATTTAAAACTAGGGTGGCCTAACCTGAAATGCCACAACATAATGTCATCCTTATTATTTGAAACAAAAAAAGATTTAACGGAAGAAGAACTTATTGGTCCAGATTGATATCTAGTTTGTGGTTCATCTTCAAAATAGTAGAGTCCACCACTTTGCTCAGCACTGTCAATCATCCTCCCCGAGATCAAATCCAGAAATACACAACGAGTATCAAAGAAATGAGCTTGACAGTTTTTGTTTGTGGTTAACTAACTGACAGATAATAAATTGCAAGACAAATTTGGGACATGTAACACATCTTGGATGGTTAGTAAAGGAGACAAAACAATAGAACATTTTCCTGCCACGGCTGAAAGAGAGCCATCGGCGATCTTAATTTTGGAATTTCCTGCACATGGTTTATATGAAGAAAATAAACTAGATTCACCGGTCATGTGATCGGTGGCTCCAGATTCAACGATCCATGTACGATTAGGAATGACACTAAAATGGGCTGATTTTGGGAAGTTACATTCCTGGGCTATGGAGCACGAAGGTGTTTGAGACTCGAGAAGTTTGTACACTTGGTCTAGTTGTTCCTTGGTGAATGGAAATGCATTTGAGGAAGATTGTGGCTCTTGATCAGAAGTTGCTTGAAGTGCACGACATTCACCCTTCCTTTTCACATTAGGAGGCCTTCCATGAAGTTTCCAGCAAGTCTCATGTGTGTGATAATAACGTTCGCATTGATCACACAAGAGTTTACCATCTTTCTTACCATATTTCTTGTTGTCTTTATTGAAGTTGTTTGTGACAAGGGCTGAACCATCGGTTGCTGATTTTGACTTTCCCATCATCGCTCTCTGTCTAGCCTCTTCCCTTCTGATTTCTGAAAAAGTTTCTCGGATAGTTGACAACGGGTTATTTCCAAGAATTCTACCTCTTACTTCATCAAGTTCCTTGTTGAGACCATCAAGAAAAATAAAGACACGGTCGTTCTCCTGCGTCTTAATAAACTGGACACTGTCTTCAGTACACTTCCAGTTATAATCATAACACTGATCCAACATTTGCCAAAGGGCCATCAGTTCATTATAGTAGGTAGTGACATCCATGTCATTCTGCTTCAATTTCCATAACTTTGATTTCAGATCATAAATCTGAGAGAAACTCTTAATATCAGAGTAAGACAGTTTACAGCATCCAAAACATCTTTTGCTGTAGGCAGATACATGTATGTTTTTCTCATACCTACCTCCATAGTATTAATAAGCCATGCAATAATGGAAGAATTTTCAGATTTCCAGAACCTGTAATTAGGATGTGTTGCTGCAGGCATCGGAACATCACCTGTAAGAAACTCAATTTCCCTTTGCCATCTAGAATAAGTCGAACAGTTTGGGACCATTCAGCGTAGTTCGAGCCATCCAGTTTCTGAATATTAACCTGGAGAGAGTTATTTTGACCTCCACCTCTTGAGTTAAATGATCCAGTGCTACTGTAACCACCATCAAATGGATAGCCATAACCGGACCCAAAAAAGTTGTTGTTGGGTCACCTCTTCCGTAACCGAATCCATCGTTAAAATTGTTGTCTGTCATGAAATTGAGTGGTGGTATGGTAAATCCATTTCCACCAAGTGGGGTACCGCGGCCATTTCCTCTGACGTTGTTGTTGTTGTTGGCGCCGCCGCCGGTATTGTTGTTGTTGGCGCCGCCGCCGCCGCTGGTGTTGTTGTTGTTGGCGCCGCCGCCGCCACGTCCTCCGGTAGAGGTTGTATGGTTAGGGTCGGCCATAGTTTGGATCGGTCGGGTAAAATGGGTCGGGTAAAAAAACGGGTCACTAAAAAGTGAAAGCTTTAGGGAACCCCACTAGTTAGGGAAAGCTTTACGGTATCACCCTAGCCCAACCAGAGCTCTGATACCATGTTGAAAATATATGGGTGATAATGTTCTGATTTATTATGAAGAAAAGAGACTCCTTTTATAGGAGAAAAATACAAAGTCAACTCCTTTATTTTAGGAGTAATATAATGACTCATAACTAAGAAATAAATAATAGTAAATACGAAATATTTCAAAATATACAAATAGACGCATATTGAACACTTAAGTGTTAAGAAGATATTGGTACCCTCACAAAAAGGAAGAGTACTGGAAGTACCTCTTGTGTATTTAAAGAAAAAATACAATAGAGGAAAGATTATCTAACCAAAGTATTATGCTTATTGTTTAGTCCGAAATTGCACAAGCTCTGCAGATTTCGTTGATATAATAAATTTCAACCTTTTATAATTTTTCCATGATTTACAAGAGCATATAAAGTTTCTCTTTTTATTTTCTCACATATGAAGATTGTATTCTAATTTTGTAGGCCATTTTGCATGATGTATTTGACACTGACAATGGTGATGACTCAGAAGATTTAATGATAATTGGTGCAAAGGTTAGTAAAAGTAACAAGGGGAAGACAAGTGAAACCATTCATCAAGTTGTGGTATGTATCAAAATATTTGTCATTTCTTGTAGTAAATTAATATTATCTTTTCTAACTTTTAAGTGATTCTAACTTTTTTTACTCAAAATCCTTTTCCAGAAAGAATCTGATAATACTGTTTGTCAACTTGGTGAGGAAAATTTGGGACGAATAACTGCGACCAAGCCTTCCAATTGCTACTCTATGGTATTACATAATTCAATCAGTGTTAATGGTCATGGTTCTAATCTATCATGTGCTGATGGTGACGACACCGAGGATTTAGTGATACTTGGTGAAGAAGTTAGTAAAAGTAACAAGAGAAAGACAATTGCAGCAATTCATCAGATCGAGGTTTGTATTAGTTGTTATTTGTCAGTTCTTGCAGCAGACTGACATTGTAATTTTTGACCAATAATATAAATGATTCTAACATTTTACTCAATTCTTTTCCAGAATGCATCTGAAAATACTGTGTATCAACTTGGCGTGGAAAATTTGGGACAAATAACTGCGATTGAGTCTTCTAATTGCTACTCTGTGGTATTACATAATTCAATCAGTGTTGATGGTCATGGCTCTATTCTATCATGTGACGATGGTGATGACTCCGAGGATTTAGTGATACTTGGTGAAGTAGTTAATAAAAGTAACAAGAGAAAGACAATTGCAGCAACACATCAGATTGTGGTTTGTATTACTCCCTCCGTCCCAAATTGTATGACGTTTTGGGCATTTCACAAATATAATTAATTTTGTGTGGGAAAGAGATATTATGAGTTGTTTTACAAACTTGTCCTTAATAAATGTGAAATTCCTGGCAGGACTGGTTCTGAACCGTAAAACAGAGTATGCAAACAGCAGTTCAGAAGCAGAAAAATAAAAGACAGAAAGTAAAGGAACACAGTTGATTTGTTAACCCAGTTCGGTGCAACTTCACCTACATCTGGAGGCTACCAAGCCAGGAAGGAAATCCACTAAAATAGTATCAATTCGAAGTCCTATGACACAACCCCTGTTTCACAGCCCCTATGACAACAGCCCCTTCTCACTTAATCACTACCCGTGGTATTTCTACCTAGGAACTCCTAGATATAAGAACCCCTCTTACTTCCCACTCAAGTAATCACTGCCCCAGTGATTATCAGACTCTTAAACAAATCAAGGATGAAGACACTCTTCAAAAACACAAAAACATCACTTTTGCTTAAAAGCTTTAAGTGAACACAACTCAATAAAACTAAACCAACTCTAACAGATGAGTGGTGTACAGATCAAAGCACTAAGCTTACAGACTCAAAACTCTAAGTATGACTCTCTCTTCTGTTTTTTAATGATATTCTTCAATAGCAGCGTCCTCCTTATATAGTCTTCAGCAGCACATAATTCTGAACAAAATAATCTTCAACAGATATTGTTCTAAAATTCTTTAGAAGCTCATAGAAGCAAATATATTTTAAAAATATATTTTCCAAAGATTGCTTTGAAAATATTTTCTTAAATAAAAGAAACAAATCTTCAATCAATATCTTCACGCGAATTAATCTGCCTTCTAGAAACATCAGCTTGGATAAATCTTCAATCAAATCTTCGAAAGATACTGTGAGAGAATTAACAGAACCAAGGCACAAGAAAGAACGCAGAAAACGTGCTTCTGAAATGCAGCTTCTAAAGGTCAACAAAAGTTAGCGTCTGAACAATGCGTCTGAAGGTCAACGAAAGTCAGCGTCTGAACAGTGCGTCTGAAGGTCAGCTTCTGAACAGTGCGTCTGAAGTACTGTTCCAGCTTCTGAAGACCCAGCTTCTGACCCAGCTTCTGAAGACATACAATTGAGATATCAGCTTCTGAAGACGAAGTGCTTGTACATTTGATTTTAGCAAAACATGTAGCCAACAACCAAATATCCAACAATCTCCCCCTTTGGCAAATTTTTGGCTAAAATCAATTTATCAATTTGAGCACAGAGAGTCACAACAAGCAAGTTCTTCACACATCAAAGTTATGCAACCATGAAGAACATAACACAAATGTAGCAATAGAGTCAGCAACGGATAACACACTACGTTACAAACATATACTCCCCCTGAACTACCTCTAAACAGATACTCAGGAACAACACAACTCAGGAACTCCCCCTGAAACAGACATTCAGGAACTCCCCCTGAAACAGACAATCAGGAACTCCCCTGAAACAGATCAATCAGAAACTCCAACTCCCCCTGAACTGTTGAACAGCTTCTGAAACAAACACATACTTATTTCTCCCCCTTTTTAGCCAAACAATGTTGACAAAACAACCAACAATCACCAGGAGCAGAGAAACACAAGAAACAGAGCATAAGCACATCACTGAATTCTATTCAGAGTTTATAACTAGCACAACACATAACAGAACACAAAGAACCACATCAGAACCAGTTTCAGAATCAGCATAAAAAACATCAGCACAAAACCCATCACAACACCAACATTAGGATCAGAACCACATAGCATCCACACACAGAAGAACAAAACAAAAAAAACAACTGCAGACCAGAAGCACAAACAGAAATCCAAGACATCAGTCATAAATTGACAGTCTTCAGACTCAGCAACAGATGTTGTTTCATCATCAGGCACAGCATCAGAAGCTGTTTAGTTAATGTGTGCTTCAGGCACATTCACAGGAATTGCAAGCTCAAAGCAACCATTGCACAGCTCAACAAAGGAAAAGAGGAATTGCAAGCTGTTCTACTCAAAACTAATCAAGAAAATTGTGAGCTGAAAAGGGAAGGAATCCAAAAAGACAAGATCATTGAGAGTAGCAACAAAAGGCTAAGGCTTGAAGAGGATGAAAAGCGCAAGGTGCAAGGATGCTTGGGAGGAGCAAATTCTCAGCTCAAACATAAGAACCAAGAGCGGGATGAACTCTTAGGTAGAGCCCACGAGCTGAGAGAGCTATGGAAAAGATCTCAGGTTGAAAGGGGGAAACTAAAAGAAGAGCTTGAGAATGCAAAACAACAGCTCGATAGCATGGCGAATGAATATGAGGGATATGTGTTGAATGAGAGGCTACAAAAGGAAGCATTGGAACGAGAACTTGTGAGGAGCCAATTGGAATTAAAAAGGGAACAAGAGTATTCAGAAGAATTCCAGAAGTTCAGTGACCATCAAGGAGAGGTTTGTGAAGAATTCAAAATAGAAAATGAGGGGTGGGAACATCGCTTTATGAACTTGGTTAATTCGGTTGAAAACGGAACTCTTTTCCGAGTACTCCGTGACGAGGGTGTGCATTGGAAAAATATGTTCTCAAGACTAGCAAAGTTGGCCAATGATGTGATTAAAACCATCCCTACGAAGTTGGAAGAAGCTGACGCGGCAATGCATCCATTGAACACTCCTTCTGAAGTCATTATTTTTGTTGAATTCTGTAAGACTATGATAAGAGACTTTAGAGAGGGGATTGAGGCAATCTAAAAAATTTGTAACTTGCCTATTTGTATGACTCCTTGATCATTAATGAAAAATCCTTATTTCTTTTTTGTTATCTCTGTTTCTCTTTATCTCAATGCCTTTACAATTGGAAGATACTTACAAGAGCACCAAAAGCCTTGCAGTTCCCTAAAAATTAATCATAACAAAAAAAAACTTTTTCATGCATTTGCATTAACGTCATCTATAACATGCATACATTCATTTTCATACCCAAAACTCATTCCCCTTCTTATTACCAGGAATTCCTACAATCCAAACTGATTCATCAACGCACGGAGGATCATGGAAGAGGTTGAACAGAACCAAGAAGTCATGAGACAAGACATCAACCAACTAAATGGGAAGTTGGATCGACTGATGGACACTCTCCAAGAACTAGCAAACAGGGAGCAGATCCCGCAGCCTCGAGTGGTGGAAAATGTTATCCCCGAGCCACAACCAGCCTCTGCGGCAGCTATCGTTTGGCCGCCATTTGGTCTTCCTCCAGGCTACACACCTCCATTTGAGAGCCATAATGAAGGTGTTCCGTCTCAGTCTCGTCCTACTCAAGCATCAGTACCTCGTTCCAATGAAATTCTTGTGACACAAGAGAATGCTGATGTTGCTCCAGGATCTCTAATACCTCAAGGTGCAGTGGAAAATCCATTGTTGGTGTACCAGTTTCCCAACCAGTCAGACCCTCCTAAGCAGCATACTGAACCTTCGTTAGATGGACGACCACATACGGGGGGTGAGAACGAAGGAGCTAAAGGAAAAATTCTTGCTTTGGAAGAACGAGTCAAAGCAATGGAAGGGAATAGTGAATTCAGGTTGGACGCGCTTGATATGTGCTTGGTCTCAAATGTGGTAATTCCTCCCAATCATTTGATCATGTATTGCCGAAAGATGGGTATAGCTGCTCAAGATGATAAGTTCCTCATCCATTTCTTTCAAGACAGTCTCAGTGGAGCTTCTTTGAATTGGCATATGCATCTCGAAAAGAGTCAGATCCGGACTTGGAAGGATTTAGCAGAAGCCTTTGTTAAACAATACAAATACAACATGGACATGGCTCCCGATAGGATGCAATTACAAGATTTAACCAAGAAGGGAACGGAAACGTTCAAAGAATATGCACAACGATGGAGAGAATTGGCATCACAAGTTGAACCATCTTTGTCAGAAAGAGTGTTGGATATTTGGTTGTTGGCTTCATGTTTGTTAAAATCAAATAGACAAGCAATTTGTGCTTCAGAAGCTGCAATTTGCCAATCAGAAGCTGGTACTGTTCATTAGAAGCTGAACTGGTCTTCAGACGCTGGTACTGTTCATTAGACGCACTGTTCAGACGCTGACTTTTGTTGACCTTCAGAAGCTTCTGTTCAGACGCTGACTTTTGTTGACCTTTAGAAGCTGCATTTCAGAAGCTGTATTTCTGCGTTCATTTTGTTAATTCTTTAAAAGTATCTTTCGAAGATTTGTTTGAAGATTTATCCAGGCTGATGTTTCTAGAAGGCTGATTAAATCGCGTGAAGATCTTTATTGAATATTGGTTTCTTTTATTTATGAATATATTTTCAAAGGAATCTTTGCAAAATATATTTCAGAAATATATTTTCTTCTATGAGCTTCTAAAGAATTTCAGAACTATATCAGTTGAAGATTATTGTGTTCAGAATTATGTTGCTGCTAAAGCCTATATAAGGAGGACGCTGCTATTGAAGAACTGTACATCAAAAACCAGAAGTTATCATTAAAAGAGTCTTAGTGTTTTTGAGTCTGTGAGTTGTTGCTCTGTTTTTGTGCACCACTCATCTGTTAGAGTTGGTTTAGTTTGTTTTGAGTTGTAATTCACTTAAAGCTTTTAAGCACAAGTGACTTTGTTGTTTTGAAGAGTGTCTTCGTACTTGATTTGTTTTAAGTGTCTGATAATCACTGGGCTGTGATTACTTGATTGGGAAGTAAGTGGGTTCTTATATCTAGGAGTTCCTAGGTAGAAGTCTATACGGGTAGTGGGTTATCATGTTTTTCAAATCCTTTTGCTCGGCCCAAGGCTTAAGGATAACTTTGTAGGGCACCCTTTTATTTCAGATGTTGAATCATCGTCAATAAAAAGCATTTTGTTTTCCATTACTCTTTATTTCTTTCATTTCTGCATTTTTTTTTTTAGAAAATGGTAATCTTTTCGTCTCTTTTGTTTATTTTTGTTTTGTTCATCCTTCTAAAATAAAAATCATCATAAAACACATGCAGATTCCTGAATAAACCCATTGAATATGATACCGCTACAATCCCGCATAACCTTGAGCTCCCCATTAACCAAGCTGAAGAGGACGGTGAAAGCGATTGTGAGCTTCCCGAGGAGTTGGCAAGACTGCTAGAGCATGAGTCTAAAGAGATACAACCGAATCAAGAGCCTGTGGAGGTAATCAACTTGGGAACTGAACATGACAGAAGAGAGGTCAAGATCGGTTTGTCTTTAAAGGCAAAAGAGCGCGAGAAGTTGGTCGAACTCTTGAGCGAATATATAGATGTGTTTGCATGGTCATACCAAGACATGCCAGGATTGGATACCAAGATAGTTGAGCACAAGCTGCTGCTCCGACCAGAATGCCCGCCGATAAAACAGAAGTTGAGAAGGACAAGACCGGACATGTCGCTCAAGATCAGGGAAGAGGTCAAAAGACAGTTTGATGCAGGATTCCTAGCCGTGGCAAAGTATCCACAATGGGTTGCCAACATAGTACCAGTGCCGAAGAAAGATGGTAAAGTGCGAATGTGTGTCGACTACCGAGATCTGAACAAAGCAAGTCCCAAGGATGACTTCCCATTACCTCACATTGACATGTTGGTAGACAATACAGCCCGGTTCGTGGTTTTCTCATTTATGGATGGATTCTCCGGCTATAATCAAATCAAGATGGCTCCAGAAGACATGGAGAAAACTACCTTCATCACCCCATGGGGAACATATTGCTACAAGGTAATGCCTTTCGGCTTGAAGAATGCTGGAGCAACCTATCAAAGGGCAATGATGGCTCTTTTCCATGACATGATGCACAAAGAAATAGAGGTTTATGTAGATGACATGATCGCCAAGTCCGAATCTGAAGAAGACCATATCCTTCACTTGCAAAAGTTATTCGTACGTTTAAGGAAATACAGACTGCGACTCAATCCAGCTAAGTGTACCCTTGGTGTCAGGTCCGGAAAGTTACTTGGTTTCATCGTTAGTCAACGAGGGATTGAGGTTGACCCTGACAAGGTACGTGCAATCCAAGAAATGCCAGCTCCTCGTACTGAAAAAGAAGTTCGTGGTTTTCTAGGGAGATTGAACTACATCTATAGGTTGATTTCTCATCTCACCTTGCGAGCCAATCTTCAAATTGCTACGTAAGGATCATACCATCATATGGAATGAGAATTGCCAAGGGGCATTTGAAAAGATCAAACAATACTTGCAAGAACCACCCATCTTGATACCGCCCATTCCTGGAAGACCTCTCATTATGTACTTAACAGTATTGGAGGAATCCATGGGATGTGTGCTAGGGCAACATGATGAAACTGGTAGGAAGGAGCATGCCATCTATTTCTTGAGCAAGAAGTTTACCGATGTCGAAACCAGATACACCCTTATAGAAAGAACTTGTTGTGCTTTGGCATGGGCTGCCCGCCGATTGAGACAGTACATGATTTGTCACACAACATGGTTGATGTCAAAGATGGATCCAATCAAGTATATCTTTGAGAAACCCTCTCTGACTGGAAGGATTGCCCGTTGGCAAATGCTGTTATCCGAGTATGACATCCTGCACGTAACTCAGAAAGACATTAAAGGAAGTGTGCTAGCAGATCACTTGGCTCATCAACCAGTGGAAGACTATCAGCCCATACCATTTGATTTCCCAGATGAAGATATTATGGCTTTAAAAGAAGATGAGGTCATAGGAGACGATGAGGGACCCGAACTGGGAGCTCGATGGAAGCTTGCATTCGATGGTGCATCTAATGCCATGGGGCATGAGATTGGAGCTGTTCTAATATCTCCAAAGGGTGGTTATACCCCCTTCACAGCAAGACTATGTTTTGACTGCACAAATAATGTGGCGGAATATGAAGCATGCATCTTGGGCCTTGAGGCCGCCATCGACTTAAGAGTCAAGATTTTGGAGGTGTATGGAGATTCAGCCCTAGTCATTTACCAAGTAAAAGGAGAATGGGAAACCCGTCATCCCAAGCTGACCCCGTACCGCGCTCATGTCTTGAAGCTAATAAAGTTCTTCGACGAAATCACCTTCCATCATATCCCTAGAGAAGAAAATCAAGTAGCAGATGCTTTGGCTACATTATCGTCAATGTATAAAGTGAAATTTCACAATGAAGCGCCACTTATAAAGGTAGAGCGCCGAGACGAGCCGGCATTTTGTCTATCCATCGAAGAGGCATCTGATGGCAAGTCATGTTACGATGACATCAAGGTCTACCTCAGAGATCAAGAGTATCCTGCAAACATTTCAAATAGGGATAAAAAGACTCTAAGACGACTATCAGCTAAATTCTTCCTGAATGATGATGTGCTCTACAAAAGAAATCACGACCTGGTTCTTCTCAGGTGTGTGGACAAACATGAGGCAGACTTGCTAATCAAAGAAATCCACGAAGGGTCCTTCGGTACTCATGCCAATGGACATGCAATGGCTAGAAAAATCCTAAGGGCTGGTTACTATTGGCTGACCATGGAATCTGATTGTTTCAGCTACGCTAGGAAGTGCCATAAGTGGCAAATCTACGCTGATAAAGTGCACGTGCCTCCGACTCCTTTGAATGTGATGGCATCACCTTGGCCGTTCTCTATGTGGGGCATCGACATGATCGGACCCATTGAACCTCAAGCTTCAAATGGACACTGGTTCATCCTAGTCGCCATCGACTACTTCACCAATTGGGTTGAAGCTGCTTTATATGCCAATGTAACTAAGCAAGTGGTGGTTCGATTCATCAAAAAGGAGATAATATGTCGCTACAGACTCCCCAACAAAATCATCATTGACAATGGCACTAACCTGGACAACAAACTGATGAAAGAGTTGTGTGAAAATTTCAAAATCGAACACCACAACTCTTCACCATACCGGCCAAAGATGAATGGAGCCGTAGAAGCAGCAAACAAAAACATCAAGAAAATCCTTCAAAAGATGGTGAAAACTTACAAAGATTGGCACGAAATGCTTCCCTTCGCCTTACATGGCTATACACTAGTGGAAAATATACATTTTACAACATGGTCAAAAATGTTTTCACAACAGTTGAAATAATACCTGATGTAATAGCTAACACGGTGGCATTTTTGAAATTACTAACAAAGTTTTCACATCAGTTGAAAGGAATAACTGATGGGAAAAGTAAATGATACAAAGTTTTCACATCAGTTGATATAATACCTGTAGGGAAAATAAAACACGGTGGCAATTTCGTTATTTTGGTGCATTAGCTTTCACATCAGGTGTATAATACCCGTAGGGAAAAAACTTTTCATTATACATTTTCCCTTTTCCCTCTTCTCATCCGTTCCAAATCCAAATCCGTTTCTTCTCTGAAAACGTTTCTCATCCTCCGTTCCAAATCCACTTCTCATTTCTTCTCCGCTTTCTCCAAATCCCTAATTCCTCTCTTCAACTTCCAACGTCGTCTCGCGTCCGCTGACCATATCGTTCCCTTCGTCTCCTCTTTTACTGCTGCTCGGAACTCTGCAGATGCCGAAGTTTGCGATGAGTTTTTGGATCATTTCCTTCATTTTCTGCTGGTTGTTGCGGCCGCCGCGGATAAGACTGTTAGATTTAGAGCATGCCAGATAGTCTCCGAGGTAACGAATTTAGCTTAATTCAACTTTTTATCGAGTAATTTTTCTTCTGTTTTTAGTTTGTTAGGTTTTAGGTAAGAAAATTGATTTTGTAAAATTGTTTTTAGTCTGATTTAGTCAAATTTGAATCTAATTTTGGGAATATAGGTTTACAATATTTTGATTTTGATTTGGGTTATTGTGAGATGAGATATTCTGGTTCTGTTTTTGTTTTTGTTGATTTTGTTGATTTTGATTTGATGTTGTTTTTGTTGATTTTGATTTGGGAATTATTCTGATTCTGATTCTGTTTTTGGGAATTTACTCTATGCCGATCTTGATTTCTATCTTTCCATTTTTCCCCTCCCTCAAAGCTATCCTCTTCCATCTCCTCCAAACTCCCAAATTGAGCCTTATGAAAAATATGTCAGCAAGTTGCTAAACAAAGAAAATCCTAGTTAGGGATTGGGTCACCAATTTGCTGCATTGATATCCCGTTGAAGGCATAGGGAAAAATTGGGGGAAAAGAAGAAATAGAGAGTCTGTGAGTCATGTAGTTACCGATGTGGATTATATGATTGATACAATCATACAAAACACTTACTCAACACTTTCGTAGCGTTTGGTTGACATATTATTAGAACATGACAATGAAGAATATGTGAATTCTGTTCATAATCATCAAAACATTGCATCTCAGTAAACTCAACTTGAGTATTTCTAAGCTTTGTTTGAGACACAGGTATACAAGAAAATGAATAGTTATTAAAATTCTTCTTGTCTTGTGTCAATATATACACAAGACAAACTTTTCTCTGCATTTTTCATTTTCATTTGTTCTTTCAAAAGAAAAAAATCACCATCTTTCACAACAACAAGGTAAAACTCTTACATAATATTGGCATTGATTGAACTTATTTAGAACTTTACTTTGTTTTTTGTGTTGTTAGAGTCTTATATATCTTTGTGTCAACTTTTGCTATGAGAAATTGGTTTTTTGAAAAAGGGTGTGTGATTTGAGGAGAAGCATGAAGTAGTGATTAAACTAATTTAGTTTCCTTAGCTAACACTGGTTCATTAAATGTTTTGTAAATGATTAAACTATATTAGGTCGTATTGTACTAATTACTTAATGAGATGAAAACTAAGTTACACATCTCCTCTTAGTTAATGTTAATTTTGTATTTCAACACTTACTCACATACTTTGCTTTTCAACAGAAGCACAAATATGGAAGACATTGATGTTAGGAAGTCCGAGCACGACGTTCGGGAGTATCGTGTGATTAAGCTAGAAAACGGTCTCCAAGCACTTATTGTGCACGATCCTGGAGCTGTTGCTGAAGAAGCTCCTAAAAAAGAAAGCATACAAATGGAGCGGGTATCTATATATTTCTCATTATAATAAGTGTTTTGATGATAATTTAGATTCTACTTTGTAGCTTTAAGTGATATTCTCTAATTTGGATTTCCATTTGAAAATTTGTTTCCAATATTCTGTAAAAGTCACAGGAGATTTGACAAAATTGAATGAATTATTTTCATTAAAGTTTAGTTTTGGAAATCTATGAATGGTATTATAGTTGTCATCAGTTCTTCTTTGTTAAATTGATTATTATGAATCTAAATGTGAATTGTTTACTGCATGTCATTTGACAACTCACTAAGCAAATTCTGTATCTTTAGGGTACAACATGTTTCTGGCTCGAATTCGCTAAGCCTATCCTTGCTCGCTAAGCGATTTGGTCTGACCTGATATGCAAGATCTTTTTGCTTCTAGTTTGCCAAGCGAGTTGTACTGGTTAAGCGAATTCTCTAGTCTCTAAACCATATGTTCATGCTCATGACTGTGTCACGTAATGTGTCCTGTTTTTACGACCGTGTAATTTTAAACCATTTATACTACATAAACATCATTGTGTGTCTTTTGCTGTTGCCTTGGATGATAATAGCTTATTAATTAGAGAATGAACGATGTTAGTTGTTATAAGTTTCTCAAATAATGATAATGTAGTATTGACATTTTATTTTTATGGTGTTTATACTAATAGTGTTTTGCTTGTTTGCAGCTTGCTGCTGTAGCATTAAGCATTGGTGTAGGAAGTTTTGATTCCCCAACAGAACTGCAAGGACTTCCACATTTATTAGGCATGGATAAATTATATTGAAGTTTTTCTATTTTATTTTATTTTATAATTTATTACCGGACTAATACTGTGTTATCTCGGTTGTAGAACACATGTTTTTTGGCAAGGAGCAAAAAAATTCCAAAACTGACGGGGTATGTTCAAAACTCATAACTAATTGGAATTCAATTGATAAATTTCTATTTTTGATTAATGTTTTTGTTAAAACATCACATTCACTTTTATTTTATCTGATTGTGCATAGTATCTTGACTTTATATCTGAACATGGTGGCTCCACAAATGCATCTACATATGCTGAATATAGCTCCTACCATTTTGAAATAAGTGGAAAATATTTAAAAGCTGCTTTGGAAAGGTAAATTTTTCTATGTTCTTGTAGTACCTTGTATATCCAAATTGTTTTGGGCAATGACAGTTCTTGGATCCTCTCCCGATATCCAAGCCGGTCTAATTTTAATTCATTTTTTTAATAATTTTAGTGTCTTTGTTAACAAGATTACACTGAGCACAAACTGTGCCAAGTGAAACAGAAATATGATGCCACCTGAAATGAATACACCAGGCCTGCATGCTTTTGCAGGACATGTAGCACCAAGCATGCTACTGATATGCAATTTTAATTTTGACATTCAGATCTTAATCTCTTCATAAGGCTAGCCACAATATATCCAATCCTTAGAAAATTCCAGAAGAGACATGATGATGATTCAGTCTATCTGTTTCATACCAGTCTGCAGTGCAGAAACATGAGTGTTCAAAGTCTGCTGCACTATTCCAATTTTGCTTGCTCCTTGATCTGAGCTAAATTCTTCTCTAGACACCCAATTAACATCAGGCCTTTGCTTAGTTTTCATGAGAAACCATTAACACCTAGACAGACGAGAAGATTAGTTGATCATTGACAATAGCCGAAAACAATCACAGAAGAAAACAAGAACCAACACACTCTGCAGCGGCAGAAAGGATTCTGCTGCAGGTAAAGGAACTCAAAATCCAATACATGGTAAAGGATTTAGAGTTCATTAATTGAGGGATTTTCAGTGCTGGTTCCTTAAACTTTTCCTCTCGGCCACCTCCATGCCATTAATTTTACTTGATCCACCAAATAAATCGCCTCTATGTTTTCGTCTTGAAATATTTTCGCATTCCGACTTGTCCAAATTGTCTACATGCTAGCAAACCACAACACTAAAAGCTTCTCTTCAAGGACTCTCCACCCCTCATCAATCCACCAAATATAGCTTTAATAATTGTTATGATTCAGTTTTATCATGTGCTCTTGAGACTAAAGATCTATGGGTATTGTGTTCTCTTTGACATATTCGATTTTTACTTAACTTTTTCTTTTGATTTATGTCTTAGATTTGCTAATTGCTTCATCGCACCACTTATAGAAAAGAAGGCATTAGAGGCGGAACTAAATGCTGTTGATAGTGGTATGTTTCATCTTAATCCCATGAAGTAGATTTTCATATTTTCTTTTTTCAAGGCGAAAAGATAACATGTTTATCTAAAAAGTTTTACTCTAAACACAGAATTTTTTGAGGAGATAGATGATTTGGACTGCATCCTTGAATTTCTTCGAAGCTCTACGTTAAAAGAGAGTCATCTATACAAAAATATATTCCATAGCGGTACGTTGTATCATGATCTTTCTTCATCAATTTACTGGTCAATTCATTTTTAGATTATATAATGTATAATTGATAATTGATGATATTCTACTTTATATATTTATTTTTCATGAACATAAAGGCAACAAAGAGAGTTTGATGGGTAAAGAGGTTGATTGTGCTGATCTTCAAAAAGAAGTGTTGGAATTTCACAGCAAAAACTATCATGGAAAAAAGATGAAATTAGTAGTAATTGGTGGAGGTAAAATTCTTTTACCAAGTCTGTTTAGTGTGTCATCTCTTTCATCAAATTTTGTTTTTCCTTTTTGGATTACCACTCTTTCATCAAAATGAAGGAATGGGATTTGGGGTCAAAATTTGATTCCATGTCCGTATTTGACATTTACTCTATGCCGATCCTTATGCAGCTGTACATCAATGGGGAAAAATTTAACCAACCAATATTTCACTGCAACAATATTTCTGGATTTGTTGAGCCTGTAAGTTAATTTCCCATTATTTGCTACCCTGATCTTGTTTCTATATATTCTTCCTATATATTCTGTAATTATTTCTTGTTGTATTCAAAATTTTGTCCTAAAATTTTTTGTAACTTTCTAAAATTGCAACGTAGGTGGTCCCAGCTGATCAACACAGGGCTCTTTACTCCACGCACTCATTTAAGATCATATTCAAAGAGGGAGGATGTGGAACCTTCATTCCTCTTTTCTTCAATTTGATTGCTTCAGTGAGACAGTATAATCAACATGCTAATGTGCTGCCAGAATCTCGTGTGGATCCTTTACAGGCATCTCAGACTCCTGTTGATGAGATGATGAGACATGCGTAAGTGAAAGTTAAACTTGTAATTTTTTCTGTTAAGTCTGTTAGGGTATGGATTGTATTGTTTATAATCCAGAAACCGAGGATTTATAGTTGATATAATTATGCAGGTACGTTGATCCTAATGATCCAACAAGAATATTTCTGCAGCAACCAAATGCTGATTCTCAGCTTAGGCGTCGCACCTATCAGCCACAGACAAATGGAGGTCACGTTTGAGAAGGAGATTGCACTTTCCTCACCTTCATGCAAGATATGTTTATACGAATATTGTGCATTTTAATATGAAAATAAATAAAACCATAAGAGGGAACTGTTTCTCATGTATGATTAGCAACTCATATATTATCAATTGTATTTTATCAGTAAAAGATTGGTTATCTTTTTATAAGGTGACAACCGTCTCCTGTGAAAGCATCTTGGTTATCTTTTCTTATTGCATGCTTTAATATAACTTCCTAGCTATATTGTATTGATATGTATTTTTTTTAATATATTTTGGATGTGGAAAGTTGCGGATTGATTATGTAATATCAAATTAGATAATATAACTTCCTTTTTGGCATTAAAATTATCCATATTTGTTTTTATATTTTTAATATAAAAGAAAAGAGCAAGTGTTAAGCTTATTTATTAAGCAATTTAAAAAAAAAAATATAGATTTCGCATCAGTCCTTAACCTATACCTGATGTGAAAAACACATATTTTACATCAGTCCTTAACTTATACCTGATGTGAAAACCTGCTTTGTCAAATTTTAAAGTGCATCTATTACAACAGTCGAAATAGAACTGATGTAGAAAATAGGTTTTCACATCAGTCCGTACCCGATGTAAAAAGTAGTGCACATACTACATCAAGCCACCTTACATCGGTTGGCAACTGATGTAAAAAGTCATTTTCGACTGATGTAAAAAGTCATTTCTGTAGTAGTGATAGGACCTCGGTTCGCACCTCGACAGGGGCAACCCTGTTCTCCCTGGTATATGGCATGGAGGCAGTCCTCCCCATTGAGGTGGAAATTCCCTCAATGAGAGTCCTGATGGAGGCCAAATTAGAAGAAGCCGAATGGATCCAGGCAAGGTTTGACCAGTTAAATTTAATCGATGAGAAGTGGATGATAGCCTTATGTCATGGTCAGTTATATCAAAGCAAGCTCAAGAAGTCGTTCGACAAGAAGATCCGTCCTCGAGAGTTCCAAGAAGGCGACCTAGTGCTCAAAAGGATCTTACCTATACACAAAGATTCGCGTGGAAAGTGGACCCCGAACTATGAAGGCCCTTATGTAGTGAAGAAAGCCTTCTCTGGAGGAGCCTTGATTCTCACAACAATGGACGGCGAGGACTTTCCACGTCCTGTGAATTCCGATGTAGTCAAGAAATATTATGCCTAATAACAAAAGAACGCCCGCTAAGTTGAAAACCTGAAAGGGTAACTTAGGCAAAAAGGGGCATCCCGGTGGACTGAAAACTCGAAAGGGCGGTCTAGGCAAAAATTAGGGATACAAAAAAACAAAAGAAAACCCGCTAAGTCGAAAACCTGAAAAGGCGACTTAGGCAAAAGTTGGGAAAAAGAAAAAGGTAGGTAACTACATCAAGACAGTTCGCTCCTAACATCAACCGAAGAACCAATTCCTTCGCCATCCCCAGAAGCAAGGTGTTGTGGACTTAGATTTATTAAGAAAGCAGCGGTCGTCATGACTCAATGGGAACTTCCAGTGTTTTCCCTATTCCCATCTTCATTTCTCTTATTCATCTTTGTGGAGTTACACATTTAGTGTGCTGCCATTCCATGTACTAAATCGTGTTTGACTACTAATAAAGTGCATCCTCCTATTTACCTTTGTCATTTTTTTTCCATCCCCAATAAATGCTATTTATTTTGATGATACAATTTTGAAATAAAAAGTAATAACATAAAATCTGTTGAAATCATGGTCACTTTGATTTAAAAATATCTAAAGGAAATCAACGGTTCCCAGTGAGATGTTTGTATCTCTCAAAATTCTCAGAGCAATCACAAATGATTCCCCTTTTGTAGCAGAATCAGCAGCTACATAACATACGAAGTGCCCATGCAAGCACGAGATGCCGAAAGCTCCGTCAGCAGCCATTAATCTGAAACTTCAAAAGCATTGGATATTGCGAATGCCGAAGGATCGAAAACCAAAAATCGTACCTTAACCATTTTATTCCACAAAATCCCCAAAAGCCCGACCATGCTCGGCACCCAACCATAGCTGAAGCCCAACATGTCCTTGGTTTACCCCAAGAGTCAGCATGCTACACATATCATATCACACACATTCATTAACATGCATCTCATATTCATATGATACTCTCCCTCACAATTCCTCATGCTCCCCCAAGAAACACTCCCCAGTGAGTATCCCATGTTCTTACACTCCTCAGCGAGTCATCCCAGTGTTCCCTAATGAACCTCATTCAAGAACTTCCCCAGTAAGTTTTTCTAAAAAAAAAAAATCCCCCCAGCGGATTTCTTCCCAAACTGTCCCATTCCCGAGTGGAGCTGTTCACAGCCACTAAAGTTCCCCAGTTAAAACTCCCCCAACGAGTTTACCTGATCATATCATATCATTATCACTCCCCCAGCGAGTCTGCACAATCATATCATATCATTATCACTCCCCCAGCGAGTCTGCACAATCATATCATATCATTATCACTCCCCCAGCGAGTCTGCACAATCATATCATATCATTATCACTCCCCCAGCGAGTCTGCACAATCTTATCACCCTTTATCATTTCACCAAGACCCACTTGGCGGAAATCAGTCAAACATCACTTTTTCTAGTGAATCGACTTTCAGCATAAACGGCTGAATAAGATCACTCCATCCTTAGGGATCTAACTCTAGCGTAAGTGGCTAGATAAGATAACATTTCCCAGTGAATTGACTTTCAGCATAAACGGCTGAATAAGATCACTTCATCCTTAGGACCTACCTCTAGCATAAGCGGCTAGATAAGATCACCCTATCCCCATGGATCGACCTTCAGCATAGGCGGCTGAATAAGATCACCTTTGTCCTTAGGAATCTACCTCCAGCGTAGGCGGTTGTATATGATCACCTTTATCCCCAGTGGATCGACCTTCAGCATAAGCGGCTGAATAAGATCACCTTTATCCTTAGGGATTTACCTCCAGCATAAGCGGCTGGATATGATCAACCTTCCCCCGGTGGAGGCATTTTTGTCCGTATCATTTCACCAGTGTCAGACTGGCGACAATCAGATCCTTGATCGTTTCAGTCTAAGTACCAGCCACGACTGGAGTTGACCATTTACGTTTTCACATCATCAATTTACTGTCTTTGCATCACTGTTTCACATGCTTTTCCATTATCCCTTGACATTTTGAAGGACAAAATTTGGGTCCTTTATACTTAATTGTTCTTCACAAAGAATTTACGAGATGCCCTCGTCACTCGCATTCTCTACACGAAGACACAATTAAGTAGGGGCAGCTGTAGTACCCTAATTTGTCCAAGTCTCTTTTAAAAAAATCATCATCATCATGCAAAACAAAAAAAAATCAATTTTCATTTTCTTCTTTTTTTAAAAAATAATAAAAAAAAGGTTTTTTATTATTTATTTATCTTTCTTTTATTATTATTATTATTATTATTATTATTATTATTACTATTATTATTATTATTATTATTATTATTATTATTATTATTATTATTATTATGTTTGTTTTTCTAAAAAAAAAACTATACAAAGCAAAAAAAAACAACAAAGTCAAGGAAAGCTGCAAAGCTTCTCCCCTGTTTTTCCAGCACCTCCTCCTTGCCATTTTCTTTCTTTCTTCTTTATCAAAACCAGTCAAGGAAGGCTGCAAGCTGCTGCCCCTGTTCCTGCAAATTGCTACCCTGTTCCAGCACATCCTTTCCTTTCCATTTTCTTCCATTTTTCTTTGTCAAAGAAGGCTGCAAGCTGTTGCCCCTGCAAGCAGCGCCCCTTCTCCCTGTTTTCTCCCAACCTCTGTCAGGGCAGCACCCCTCCTTTCCTGTTTTTCTTCCATCAACTTCTGTCAACTCAGCCCCTAGTTGTCCAGATTTAACCAAAGTCTTCACCAAAATCACAAGGCAGGGTCACTTCCTTCCCTTTTCATTAAATGTTAACCAAAGTCTTTGCCATAGCACACAAAAAGGTCCAGCTTTCAAGGGATTTTCATGATTACAAATAATCACAAAATTGCCTATATAAGAGGCACGAAAATGAATGAAAGAGGAGGAATTTTGAGAGCAAAAACATAACAAAAAAAAAAACAGCAAGAATTCATAACAAACTTCCAAAGAGAAAAGCTATGTTTTTCTGTTTTTTTTTCTTTACAAACCACCACAACAAATCAAACAGAATCAAAACAGAAACTAAATCACAAGAAACATCACACAAAGAGAGGAGAATAATAGCAAAACATCATTTTGTTATCTTCTCCATCACTTCCATCTTCAAGAAACCACAACCATCCAAAAGCCCCTTTCATTTTCTTGTGCATCTAAAGCTTTGGCTAGGAATTTGTAAGTATCTTGAACCTTCTTATCTCTTTTTTTGCATTCTGTTTAAGTGTTTGTAGCCTTTTTCATAAAAAATGCATTTTTATCATAAGTTCATGGGCATGACTTGAGGCCAAAATATATTAGGTTCTAGGACATCTTTTGGTAGATCTAAAACCCCTAAGATGTAGTATTCATGGCAAACTTTACAATGGTATTTTCATTTTTGTATTTGGTTCAGTTTTGAGTGAGAAATTTAACTCAGAAGTTGAGAAAAAGTCACAGAACTCTGTTCTGCTGTTCCTGCATTATTTTTCTCCATTTTTAGTAATCTTTAACTCATTTTTGCACTAAAAACATCATTCAAAAACCCCAAAAAATCACAAAGATTACAAATCACCAAAACAGAAGTGGATTGCTTCTTTTTTTTACTGTTTTCAAACATTTTTACCCCCTGAGGTTCTGAAATCAGAATCAGAAGCAGCTTCTGAACAGTACTTCAGAAGCAGCTTATGAACAGTACTTCAGAAGCAGTTTCTGAACAGTGCTTCTGAACCCAGAGTCTGAACAGTGCTTCTGAACTCAGAGTCTGAAGTGCTTCAGAAGCAGCTTCTGAACAGTGCTTTTGAAGCAGCTTCTGAACAGTGCTTCTGAAGCAGCTTCTGAACAGTGCTTCTGAAGGCAGCTTCTGAACAGTGCTTCTGAAATAGCTTCTGAACAGTGCTTCTGAAAGGCAGCTTCTGAAGTTGTGCATTTTGCATTCTGAAGTCAGTTCCTGCTTTTGAAGGTTCAGAACCTGGGCTGAAACTCATTTTATGGCTGAAACTCATTTTTATTCAATACGTGTTAATGCTTTCAATTTTGGTTTATACATCTATTTTCAATAATAAACTTGAATGAAAAAGGAGTGGTTTGATGTATGTTTTCCCATTCCCCGGTTGCACGAGCACTTGACGTACGTCTCGTTGTTCGGACAATTGTCATTCTATTTTCAAAATACCAAAACATAAAAAACAATTTTCCTTTTTTGTGTAAGAGTGAAAAAGGAAAACTTGGGTAGACACCCGACGCTTCCCCGAATATTCGAAAACGAGGTAGACACTTCGCTTTCAGTTGAATATTCGTCCTCCGTTTAAATCAATCTCAACCCACCAAACTTTATTTTATTCACGCCCATGCGCGTTTTCAAACGGATACCATCGCCCAAGTGCGAGTCCGTCCGTTTTAAGCAAACTTTTTTCGCCCAAGCGCGACTCAATTGATTTTATAAATAAAATCAATCAACATACAAACATTTTCTAACAAAGAACTACGTAGCTTTGAATTCTCCATCGCACTAGGAGATACGTAGGAGCAAGATCAAACTCATTTTTGGTCATTAAAGCTTTTTTCTCTTTTTTTTATTATTTCTTTACAAACATTTTTCATGAAACTAACACAATTGAACGCTAAACTAACTAACGGTTCCCGTTGGGTACAACGGATGTGAGGGGTGCTAATACCTTCCCCTCGCATAACTGATTCCCGAACCCGAAATTTGGTCGCAATGACCTTGTTCTCGTTCTCAAAGGGGTTTATCGACGTTCCCCTTTTCAAAAACAAAACTTCGGTGGCGACTTTACTGTTTAAGCGAGCACTTTCCGCCCGCACATTTTTCCCGCAGCTTCACAATCAATGTTAAGTTTTTGATTTGATCTTCACTTAGTTGTAAATCTGTGACATAGTGTATTTAATTCATATCAATGAATGAGACATGTTATAAAAGTAAAATTAAAAGTATATTTTGAGGATAATAATTTATACCTGGATTGTTGGCCAACCTTCGTTGCTCATAAAGAATGCCATCACTTAAATACTGCCAAGTCTTTTCCCAAACATGTGTTGGTCTGTGCATACAACTTGCTATCAACAAAGTTACAAACAATGACCTTAGAAAATATTGGTGACCCCAAACAAATGCTTCTTTAATTGCTTCAATGTATTCTTTGTCATCCATTAAAAATCTCGTGGCAAAACATGCTTCCCTATATGAATCATAGATGACATTGTTCACAATTTTAATTTCCTCATAAGATTTTGGTCCTCTGACTTTAGCTAGCATCATCCTCAAGTAGAAAAGCTCGCCGGTGGTTGGTGGAACCCACATCAACCTTCTAATTGTAAAACCTTTTTTTCTTGGTTTCCAAGTTTGTTTTGCCTTTACATACACAAACTTAGAAACAAATTTGGCATAAGTAAGTGTTTTAGCCTCATTAGACTCCCTGTTGCATTGCAACTATGATGTAAACATAGATTCTGTAACTGAAGGCTTGAGCAAAACATCATCTATATTCTCATAATCATTGAAATAGACCGAGTTCTCACCTTCCATATGAAAAAATAGGCGTTCAACAGCTGGTTTCCTTCTGTGAATTGGAAAAGAAAATATCCGCCAGCAAGCTTCGCTAGGTGAGACATATCTACAATCAAGGTATTTTTTTTTATTTCATTTGCATTGTTGTTTGCCGATGAATTTGCTGATTTTTCAGACGTCACAGCAGCAGTTATACGATCATACCCTTTGTTAATATACTTGAAGAGGTACTTGATCGAACTTGATTGGTTGCACCACTCCATGTTTTTATGGGCTTGATATTTCATTAACAACATTGGATTATGTGGGACAACATACTGATTGTCTAAGGAAACACACATCTTTAATATTTGACTGCCATTATCTCTTCTTCTATAGACAGGGTAACCCTCATGATCAACCACAGTAGTATTCTGAAACTTTTTTGGATAGTACTTTGAACACCGACCATTATTCATGCAAGGTGATTTTTTGTTTGCCAACCCACAAGGACCATGCATCATGTGACAACCTACCAGCCTGTACATTTCTAGATCATTATCTCGACTTGGTATCTCAGCCGAAATAATTTTGTCTATATCTTCTGGTGCAGGATATTTGCTTGAAGGGTGTAGGAAAATAAGAATATGTGCGTGCGGTAACCCTCTCTTTTGAAATTCAATGGTGTACATGTCTGCGAAAAATAAGTAAAGCATATTATGTTTCATGCTAGGAAAATGATGAAATAGCTGATGTCGCGTCGAATTTTGGATATCAAGCTATTGGGAAGCATTGAATCACTAATGTTAAACCACGACTGAACTTTTAATTTTTTGGGGAAAAAGGAAAAAAGTTCGAAATTACCTTGAAAGAGATTTTAGGTTCGAAAGCCGATTATGCGAGGGGAAGGTATTAGCACCCCTCACATCCGTTGTACTCAACGGGAACCTCTTAGTTGACTTAGGCTTAAAATGTCTTTGACGTTTTGCTTGCATGCTTAATCATATATATATGTAAAGGAAAAAGAAAATATAACATGAGGTGAAGAAAGAGATAAAAACAAATGAAAGAGAAAAAGGAAAAAAAAGATTTTTTATTAACGGGCTTGACAAGATGTCGATCTTGCTCCTACGTATCTCCCGGTAGTCGGAGAATTCAAAGCGTACGTAGTTCTGGAAAAAAAGTTTGAAAACGCACAAAGGCGTAAAAGCTTTAAATGATGAAGGAGACAAGCGCACATTAAGGCGATAAACTCGCACAAGGCGTAAAAAGACGAACGCACATTAAGGCGATAAACTCGCACAAGGCGTAAATGTTTTGAATAAAATAAAAGACAAACGCACGGAGGCATACAATGTTAAAAATAAAAGACAAACGCATGGAGGCGATAAAATCGCGCAAGGCGTAAAGGGTTGAAAATAAACGCGCAAAGGCGTAAAACCTTTAAATGATAAAAGGACGGACTCGCAATAAGGCGATGGTATCCGTTGGAAAACGCACAAAGGCGTAAAATGTTTGAATTGACCACGGGGGCCAAGAAAAGTTTAAAATGGTCACGGGGGACCAAGAAAAGTTGGATTGGTCACGAGGGACCAAGAAAGGTTCAAATTGGTCGCGAGGGACCAAGAAAGGTTCAATTTGGTCGCGAGGGACCAAGAAAGGTTCAATTTGGTCGCGAGGGACCAAGAAATGTTAAAATTGGTCGCGAGGGACCAAGAAATGTTAAAATTGGTCGCGAGGGACCGAGAAAGGTTCAATTTGGTCGCGAGGGACCAAGAAAGGTTCGAATTGGTCGCGAGGGACCAAGAAATGTTAAAATTGGTCGCGAGGGACCGAGAAAGGTTCAATTTGGTCGCGAGGGACCAAGAAAGGTTCAAATTGGTCGCGAGGGACCAAGAAATGTTAAAATTGGTCGCGAGGGACCAAGAAAGGTTAAAGTGCGTTGGACGCGTTGAAAATAGAATGACGATTGTCCGAGCAACGAGACATACGTCAAGCATTCGTACAACCGGGGAAAGGAGAGACATACGTCAAACCACCCTTTTTCATTCAAGTTTTATTTGAAATTGAGAAAACGTAATTTTGGGGGAGCTAGAAAAGAATGACGATCGTCTAAGCAACGAGACATACGTCAAGTGTTTATCCGATCGGGGAAAGGAGAGACATACGTCAAACCACCTTTTTCATTCAAGTTTCGCTTGAATTTTAAGAAAAAGTGTAAACTGTCAAAACGCTCGTTTTTAGAACTCAAAAGAAAAGAAATAAATGTTCAAATTAGTTGTTGCAACTAAATGAACAAGTGTTGTTCAAGTTATTGAAACAAGAAAGAAAATGTTTTTGTTGTTTTCGTTGATTTTTGTTTGGTTGGTTTGGAAGGACAAGGTCCTTTGCCTACATACCCAAATGGGATCAAAACCGATGTAGTTCGGGATAAAAAGTCGAATGATTAGTTATGTTGATTTTAAAGTTTGAAAATGTTTGTGAAAGATAAAATGAGCCAAAGTGGCGAGTGAGTGAAGTTTGATTGATTTTAATTGCAAAAATAAAGTCTAATATGATTAAGATTGATTGAAGTTTAATTAAAAGAAAGTTGCTTGGTTTGAAATCCAAGGCTTTGTTAATGAAGAATATTTTTGATGAAGTTTTTGAATATTTGAAATGTTTTTGGTTTTTTTTATGATTTTTTCCTTGGAGTTAAAAACAAAATAAGTGCGATAAAAAAACTAAACGCGAGAGAATAAAACGATTGTTGGATTAAAACGAAAGAGTTTTTTTTCTTGGATTTAAACTATGAAAAATGAAAAAAATGCAAAGCATATTTATATATATTTGTTCCTAAATGCATGTATATTCTAATGACATAGAAAAATTCAAAATAAAATGAACAATTAGAAATAAATAAAAATAAATAAAATGCATGAGATGATATGATAAGTAAATAAATGGGATGTTAAAAATAAAAGAACAAATAAAAGGATATAATAATAAAAAGGAAAATAAATTGCAAAGAAAATAAATAAAAGAAATAAAATAAGGAGGTGTAAAAATAAAACTGGGGGTGTTAGTAGTAAAAAATAAATCAGATTGGAAGAGAAAGGCCCAAAATGTATTGGGCCTGCATAAATTAATCTGGGCCGTCTGATTAATCAGACGGCCCTGATCTGATCACAGGGAAAAACAAACCTGAACCGTATGATGTGAAATCAAATGGTCTGAGGGGGCGAGGGTGTACGCTAACGCGTACACCCTGTCACACCGAATCAGGGAGGGGTATATATACCCTCTCCCTTCATATTTTTTCCATTTTCTCACAATTCTTCTCTCTCTTCCTTCCCTTTCTTCAGCCGAGTTCTCTCTTCTCTCTCATCCCTCTCATTTCTCTCTTGGCCGCCGGTGAGGGTTCCGGCGTGGTGGCCGCCGGCCTACACGGCGGCACCACCGCGCCGGAAGAGAAATCCTTCTCTTTTTTTTCCAAAATTTTTAGAGCTTTCAAACCCTCTTCTCCTTCCCTACCCGAATCCACACTCAAAAATCTCAAAAAATCTCTCAAACGCTCTAGATCTACAAAAGAAAGAAAAAATAAAAGGCTACCTTCTTCCTTTTCTTTGTGTTTTGTTTCGGTTCTGTGCTTCTTGTGTTGGGTTTGTGGTTCGCGTGTGAGTGTGTGGGGCTAGTGGGTTGTGAGGCCGTGTGTTTGAGTTTGGGGCCGTGTGTGTATGCTTTCGAAGTGGGTGTGTGCTCTGCTTTGTGTTTGCGTGAGGGATTTGTGTGTGTGTCGTGTGAGTTTGGGTGAGGGTGTGTGCGTGAGTGCTGTGTGTGTGGGTTGAGTGAGGATTGTTGTGTGTGATGTGTATTGTGTTGGTGCTGTTTGCTGGGATGGTGATATGTGAGGGTTGTTAGGGGCGTACGGGTTGGCTTGGTGTGTGTGTGGTTTGTGTTGATTTGGGCTGTTTGTTTTTGCTGGAAAATGTTTGAGTTAAAATTTCTTCTCTAAAATTTTTCTTGTCAAAAATTCTGTCTCTTAAAATTTTTTTCTGTGTTTTTTGTGTTCTGGTGGTTCTGTTAAATAGAGGCAAATTAAGCTGCTTGTCATAGATTAAGATAAGCTTGCAAGCTGGTTTTCCTGGATTAGAGATAAGATTTCTGCAAGCATTAAATGTGGGAGGAGATTTGCTAGATTTTTGAGGATTTTGTGATGATGAGAAACCCTGGGTTTGGGGGGCCCCTGCCACTGTTGTTGGACTGTTGACTTGGACTGGATTTGGACTTGGACAAAAAATGCAAAAAAAACAAAAAATAAAAAATAATAATAATAATAGTAAAAATAATAAAAATGATAATAATAATAAAAATAAAAATTAATGATAATAATAAAAAACTGAAATTAAAAGTAAAAATAAAAAGTGATAAAAAATAAAATTAATAAACGAAACAAAAATTGACATGAGGTATTTTAAAATACCTCCCTGCCGAAATTTCGTCTGAAACGACGAAAATTCTCGGCCTTAAAAAAAATGCGTAAAACGAGACAATAAATAAAACGAGACGAAAATGGGGCAAAAAATGGGGTATGACAGATGCCCCTATTTAAGTTTCTTCGCTACGGAGATTAAAAAGCGAAATTTTGATTCGACGGATCGAAGAAACTTAAATACAGAGTACACCATTTTTTGACCAATTTTGGACAGTAAAACATTATGGATGTGATGCCATGTATGCAATGTTATGAATGCATGTGATGCAATTATGAATGCAAGACGGCAAAGATGACCTGATTGGGGATAAACAGAGACAAAGGGATACCCGGGTTCGTTAAAGAAACGGGATCCAACTCTATTGGGGATAGTGTTCCACTGGGGAAAAAGGTTAGCCGTTTGGGTTATTGCCGAACTGTTCACTGGGGAGAGTGGGCAATTAACCACGGGAACCAAAAAGGGTAAAATGTCAGCTGTTCGGGTTAAATTCCGAACTGCCACTGACGACAAGGATTGAATGTAAAGGTCAGCTGTTCGGGTTAAAATCCGAACTAACACTGAATGATGATAAAACAAGGGTATAAAAGTCAGCTGTTCGGGTTAAATTCCGAGCTACTGATGACAAGACAACGAAGGTAAAAGTCAGTCGTTCGGGTTAAATTCCGAGCTACTAATGACAAGACAACGAAGGTAAAAGTCAGTCGTTCGGGTTAAATTCCGAGCTACTGATGGCAAGACAACGAAGGTAAAAGTCAGTCGTTCGGGTTAAATTCCGAACTACCACTGAATGAGAACCAAGAAGGTTAAAAGGTCAGCTGTTCGGGTTAAAATCCGAACTACCACTGAGGATAAAAACAAAGTCAGCTGTTCGGGTTAAAATCCGAACTACCACTGAATGAGAAACAAGAAGGTTAAAAGGTCAGCTGTTCGGGTTAAAATCTGAACTACCACTGAGGATAAAAACAAAGTCAACTGTTCGGGTTAAAATCCGAACTACCACTGAATGAGAAACAAGAAAGTCAGCTGTTCGGGTTAAAATCCGAACTACCACTGAGGATAAAAACAAAGTCAGCTGTTCGGGTTAAAATCCGAACTGCCACTGAATGATAAAAAACAAAGTCAGCTGTTCGGGTTAAATTCCGAACTACCACTGAGGATAAAAACAAAGTCAGCTGTTCGGGTTAAAATCCGAACTGCCACTGAATGATAAAAAACAAAGTCAGCTGTTCGGGTTAAAATCCGAACTACCACTGAGGATAAAAACAAAGTCAGCTGTTCGGGTTAAAATCCGAACTACCACTGACGACAAGAAATAAAATGTCAACTGTTCGGGTTGAATTCCGAACTGCCATTGACGACAAGGGAGTAAAATGTCAACTGTCGGGTTGTTCCGACCTGCCATTGACGACAAGAAAATAAATGATGTCAACTGTCGGTTTGTTCCGACCTGCCATTGACGACAAGAAAATAAAATGTCAACTGTCGGGTTGTTCCGACCTGCCATTGACGACAAGAAAATAAATGTCAACTGTCGGTTTGAAATCCGACCTGCCATTGACGACAAGAAAGTAAAATGTCAACTGTCGGTTTGAAATCCGACCTGCCATTGACGACAAGAAAGTAAAATGTCAACTGTCGGGTTGTGCCGACCTGCCATTGACGACAAGAAAGTAAAATGTCAATTGTCGGGTTGTGCCGACTGTGCGCACCTCGTTTTTTTCCTTGGGAAAAAGACGCGCAAATCCTCCGAGGTCGTTCGCAAACGCTCGGAGGGCCTTTGTGAAGCCGCCACCAAAGTTTTTGTGTAACCCCCGCATTTGATATATATGATATGAATATAAAGCAGATAAAGCAAATATAAACATAAAGCATAAATATAACATGTATGAATAAAATAAATAAACATGGCACGCAAAGAAAATAAAACAATTGGCTTTAAACCAAACAGGTTAGGCTTGACTCACTAGTGGGAACAGGGTCCCCAGTGAAGTCGCCAGCTGTGCGCACCTCGTTTTTTTCCTCGGGAAAAAGACGCGCAAATCCTCCGAGGTCGTTCGCAAACGCTCGGAGGGCCTTTGTGAAGCCGCCACCAAAGTTTTTGTGTAAAGGGAACGTTGATAAACCCTTAAGTTTTTTTTGTTTAAAGGGAAACGATAATAAAACCCTTTGACGATGAGGAAAGGATGGTCATCGCAACCATTGTCGGGTTCGGGAGTCGGTTACGCAAGGGGAAGGTATTAGCACCCCTCACGTCCATTGTACTCAACGGGAACCTTCTATTTGGTCAAAGCTTGAATTGTTTTTTTAATATTTTGCGCGCATGTTCATTTATGTCAAAAATATAATAAAAGGGGGGAAAGAGATAAAAACAAACGAAAGAAAAGAAAGAAAAAAGTTTTTTATTATTGCGCTTGACAAGATGTCGATCTTGCTCCTACGTATCTCCCGGTAGTCGGAGAATTCAAAGCGTACGTAGTTCTTTGGTAGAAAAACGTACATGTGTTGGTTGATTTTAAAATGGACGATGTTTTAACCGAATTCTTGCGATTTAAACGTAGCTTGTATGCTCGCTCTTGGAGACTTATTAAGCGTTTGTTCGTGGATCGCATTAGAATTGTTAAAAGGTACGTCCGTTAGGGTAAAGGGTTGATTTGGTCGCTATGGGACCAAGAGAGGTGCAATGGACTCATACAAGTCAATCATTGACCGAGTGGACTCCGAAGAGTCGGGGGTTTGAGTCTAATGGCCAACGGGGGACCAAAAGGTTTGGATTGACCACAAGGGGCCAAGATTTGGTTTGGTTGGGGTTGTACATATTGAAAAAAGGGAATGACGATTGTCCGAGCGACGAGACATACGTCACGCATTCGTACAATCGGGGCGATGGAGAGACATACGTCACACCATCCCTTTTTCATTCATGTTTTTGGGTTGAATCCTTTAGAAATCCCAAGGTGTGTCAAAACATTTGGTTTGAAAACCCAAAATGGGAAGGTTTAGGAAATTTGCTAGAAAATGCGCAAGTTCGTCTCATTTTGCGAACGGTTTTGAAAAGCGAACAAATTTGGTGTATGTTCATTGCTTGAGTTTTGAAAATCATGAACAATATTTATTGTTCAAGTTTAGATTGAAATGATGAACATAGCTTGTTTGTTCATGTGGTTTTGAAAGTTTGGGAACATAACTTGTTTTGCAAGTTATCCACATAATGGTCATACGAACTTGTGATTTTGCCAAAATTGTGCAAAATCCTTGTTATGGTTTGAAGAACATGGGTTTAAAAACTCTTAGGTTCTGAGCTCTGGGGCTAGAACCTCAAAAATTGGTCATTTTGACACAAAAACTCAGGTTCTGAGTTCTGTCATGGTCGCACTGCGACCATGACTTCGCACTGCGAAGCATGCGAAATTTTGGGTTCAGAAGCTGTTTCTGAACTTTTGTTCAGAAACAACTTCTGAACACACTCAGGACCTTATAGGTGGGTGAAAAACTTTGAGTTTTTGGGGTGAAAAAGGCTGGACAAAACCAGTTTTGATGTTTTGAAAACCTTGGGATTTCTTTGAAATTCAAAAGGGGTTTTTTAGAATCAAATGGTTTGAGCCAAAATAGCTATGCAAACACAATTGTAAATGCAATATAAAGCTTTAGAAACTTACAGAACTCCTTAGCAAAGCTCCAGCTGCACTTGATTTGATTTGGTTGAAAGCTTTCACAAAGGTTTTGAAGATTTGTGATGGTTTTGGAACTTTGGAAAGCTTTGTGTTGGATGGGTTTTTTTCTGGTTGTTTGTGGAGATTTGTGGGCTAAAATGAGTAGAGTTTCTGCTCTTGTAATGCTGTGTTAATTGTGTTTGAATCCTTGGGCATTGCCTTCTATTTATAGGCCAAAACCAAATCTTTGTCATCATTACAAAATCCTAAAATTCAGCTGATTTTGTGGCCAAGATCAAGCTGAATCCCTTTGCATTAAATGCTAATGGATAGAGGCAACCTTGCCTTGTACCAAGGGGCAAGATTCAGCCTGACTTCAGCCACAAATTCAACCAATTCTAGAAGGTAATGATGAAGAACAAAGCTGATTTGCAATTGGCTAATGCTTGGGGATCAATCCTTGCAATCTCAATGGTTGGTCAATAAAAACGTGCACTGTAATGTGCAGAGATTGAGGGATGAAAAAGGCTACTTATGGCTGGTGTGAGGGGTGAAAAGCTGCTGCAAAAACAGAGTAGGCAATCATGGCTTTTCAAGTGAAAAATCCAGCTGGTTTGACTGGTTTTTGGGGGAGCAAGCAGGAGGAAAGTCCTCAAGCAGGTGGCTGGCAACCTTGTGGTGGTTAGCAGGTCACCTGGGAGGGACTAGAGCTGCCCAAGGGCAAGCCCACTTGCTTGTCACATGCTAGGTTGGAAGAAAAAGCTTCCAACCTTGGCATTAATGGCAAGTCCTTCAATTCTGGTTTTGCCTGGCCCAATTAGCCATGAATGCTACTTAAAATAATTATGGAAATGATATGCAGCAAATTCTGGAATTAAATCAAAGAAACCAAAAATCTGCAGAAAAATCGCAGACTTCGCAGTGCGAAGTGAGCTTCGCAGTGCGAAGTCATCATTTTTGAAATGTTGACTTTTCTGTTGACTTTTGTTGACTTTTGACTTTTTCCCCTCTTTGATTTTTTTTGATTTTTTTGTTTTAAAATGCTTAGGACAAAATTAGGGTACTACAGCTGCCCCTACTTAATTGTGTCTTCGCATAGAGTGCGTGAGTGCCGAGGGCATCTCATGAACTCTTTGCGGAGATCAATTAAGTAAAAAGAAGGACCCGAATTTTGTCCTTCGCGAAATGCAAATGCAATGGTTGGTAAAGGTTGATCGTATCCAGCCGCTAACACTGGAGGTAGATCCACTGGGGGATGAAGGTAATCTTATCTAGGCACTGCTTCTAGAGGTCGATTCCTGAGGATGGTGATTTACTCTAGGCACTGTCACTAGAGGTGGAACGTTGATGGAGGTGATCTATTCTAGGATGTCACTAGAGGTGGATCATTGAGGTAGGTGATCTTATCTAGGTACTGCTTCTAGAGGTCGATACCTAAGATGGAAGTGATCTACTCTAGGATGTCACTAGAGGTCGATACCTAAGATGGAGGTTTACTCTAGGTACTGCTTCTAGAGGTGGATACCTAAGCTAGGTGATCTTATTCAGGTACTGCTTCTGAATGTCGATTCCTAACGAGCTGTGATCTTATTCAGCCGCTAACACTGAAGGTCGATACACTGGGGGAGGTGATCTACTCTAGGATGTCACTAGAGGTCGATACCTAAGATGGAGGTTTACTCTAGGTACTGCTTCTAGAGGTGGATACCTAAGCTAGGTGATCTTATTCAGGTACTGCTTCTGAATGTCGATTCCTAACGAGCTGTGATCTTATTCAGCCGCTAACACTGAAGGTCGATACACTGGGGGAGGTGATCTACTCTAGGTACTGCTTCTAGAGGTCGATACCTAAGCTAGGTAATCTTATTCAGGCACTGCTTCTGAGTGTCGATTTATAACGAGCTGTGGTCTTACCCTAAATAGGTGCCCCTGGTTGAATGTTGATGGATGTTGGTGAATATGTGATACTCACTGGAGGATCCTTGTTGAGGATGCATGTTTTATGAAATGAAATGCATGTGTATGAATGGTTTAAATATGCATGCATGAATAAAAATGAAATAATGCTGGCTGGGTGCCGAGCAAAGTCGGTCTTTGTTTGTGGTTGTGTTACTGATAGTTGGGCTTTCTCTTTTTTTGTTGGTTTTTTGGTTGGTCGGTTTGGAAGGACAAGGTCCTTTGCCTACATACCTGAATGGGATCAAAACCGGTGTAGTTCGAGCCACGCCCGAAGATTTGTGTGGGTTTGCCAATAATGATTGGACTTTTTGTTTGGGGTTGAGACTCCCTGGGGAATATCAATGAGGTTTGGGCTTTATTGTGGGCCAATGAATATTGGGCTTTGGTTTGTTGTGCTTGACAAGATGATGATCTTGCTCCTACGTATCTCCTGGTGGGATGGAGAATTCAAAGCTTACGTAGTTCTTTGGTTTGCCAATGAATATTGGACTTTGGTTCGCCAATGATTATTGGACTTTTTGTTTGGTTGCCGAGCGAGGTCGGGCTTTTTGTTGGTTGCGGAGCGAGGTCGGGCTTTTTGGTTTTGGTTGATCTCACTGGGGATATAAGGATCATTTTGGAAGCATGATCGATATCCGGCCTTAGTGGATGAAAAAGATGTATGAGGGTGAGCTTTATTTGGGGAAATCTGTTCCTCCGACACCCGGGATCTTTGCGTTTTACGCGTCGTGAGCTACGCACTTGTTTCTGCTGAAGAGCATGAGTCTTAAAATGACTGATGCAAAGCTTCAAGTTTTGAGTCCTCTGATGCAATACCGGGGACCAACGAAATTCTTTCGACTTTTAACGTCAAAGTAAAAAACACACATTTTTTGTTTTTGTTTTTTATGTTATTCCCATATTTCAATGCATTATCTATCATGAATAAAAACACATTTTATGAGCAAGTAAGGACGCATAACAATGAAAAGGTTTTAAAGATGATTTTGATTCAACGAAACTTAGTCCCTTGTATGGGTAACTATTCGTGAAAATGTAATCCCTATAAGAGGTGATTACTGAGATAGGGAGAAAAGAAGAAACAAAAAGACAAATGGAAATTTGCTTGGGTTTCACGTGCTACTTTCCCTATGACTTCGAAATAACCTTTTTTTGAAAGATGATAATGAGGTTGATTCTTTCCCTCTCGAATTCTGTCCGGACCTCACGTGCCGCAGTCTTTTGCCTTTTTCTTTTTTTCTGAAACCCCTAATTTTTACCTGGACCGCTCTTTCGAGTTTTCAGTCCACTGGGGTATATTTCCTTTTTTGATGTCCTTAATTTTTGCCTAGACCGCCTTTTCAGGTTTTCGATCTACCAGGACGCTCTCTATTGCCTAAACCGCCCCTTTTCGGGTTTTCGATTTAGCGAGCTCTTTTTCTTTTTGGCATATATATTTTTTTTGACTGCGCCGGAGTTTATTGATAGGGGGATCCTTGTGGATGGGTAATACTTTTTTCAAGCATTAAGTCTTCTTCTCTAAATTCTCGAGAATGCACTTTCTTGTTGAACTGTCCATGCCCCAATGCTGTGAGGTGTTTCTCTTTTATGAGGTTCAGTTGGTCGAACCTTGTTTGTGTTTGTGAATGCCAATGGAAATTGGGTTTTTTGTGATTGGATGACAAGCATGGTTTTTTGTGTTTGGTTGCCGAGCGAGGTCGGGCTTTTTGTTTTTGGTTGCCGAGCGAGGTCGGGCTTTTTGTTTTTGGTTGCCGAGCGAGGTCGGGCTTTTTGTTTTTGGTTGCCGAGCGAGGTCGGGCTTTTTTTGTGGCTTCCGAGCAAGGTCGGGTTTTTGTGTGGCTTCCGAGCAAGGTCGGACTTTATGATTGTCTTCCGAGCAAGGTCGGGCTTTTGTGTGTTGTTTTTTTTTATGGGAATGCCAATGACAATTGGGCTTTTATTGGAAGTGGGGTTTGTGATTGCCAATGGAAATTGGGCTTTTTGTTTGGAAATTGTGTGTGCCAATGAAAATTGGTCTTTTGTTGGAGATGTGAGGAATGCCAGTGACGACTGGCTTTTTGTGGGAATTTGTGGGGAGTGCCGTAACGGCTAATGGCTTTTTTGTGGGAAATTGTGGGGAGTGCCGTAACGGCTAATGGTTTCTTTTTTTGATGAATTGGGCGACCACTTGTTTGGTCATGTTTGCATAGGAAGCTGCTTCAACCCATTTGGTGAAACAGTTGATGGCAACTAGTATGAACCGGTGCCCTTTTTGAAGCCTTTGGCTCAATCATTCCAAACATGTCTATGCCCCACATAGAGAAAGGTTAGGGTGATGTCATGACATTCAGAAGTGTTTGTGGTATGTGCCCCTTGTCGGCGTTAATTTGGCATTTGTGATATGTCTTGGCATGGGTTTGGAAGGACTCCACATGGGTTTCTTTGGTGAGCATGACTGCTTCATGTTTATCCACACGTCTGAGTGAGACTATGATTTCTCTTATAGAGTGTGCCCCGGCAGAGGGAAAACTGTGGTGCTATTTTTTTAGGGTTCTCTTGGTGAGGTTGTATTACCCTATCCTCTTGATCCCTAAGTCTGGACAATCCTTCAGGAGGTTCAAAATCGTCCTTATTATCATCTTCCTTTTGGTTAATTGGAAAATTGAAGTCATGAAGGATCGTAGCAGTGTTATTTTTGGTGTATGATGATTTTTTTGTAGGGTTGCGAAAATTTATTTAAGAACGAAAGAAAAACGAACTCTTTTGAAAATAAACTGCAAATTTATTAATGACGGAAATGATTTGAAATATGGGGGTCCCCTAAAAAATAATCATTTGCCTTGGGAAGAGCAAAATGATTGTTTTTTTTTTTTAAAAACAAGATAAATTACTTGGACAAAAAAAGATTTCCGAAATTTCGATGGCCTTCCGGTTGCTCGGATCTCTTCCGAAACGCTACTGTACACCGGGTCGGGTACTTCCCCTTTTTTTTGGTGTTTGGTGAGGGAATGATGTGAGGGTTTTGCTTTCAAATGCATGAAAATGCATGTAAATGTATGAATGCAATGAGTATGCAAAAATATGCCCCTTTATTTTGTTTATGCGTAAATTTTTTCATGAATGCAAATGCATGGTATGCAGGGGTTTGGTATATGAAGGTTCAGAACTTCCCCCCATCCTCACATGTAGGCTCTAAATTGTGAAATCTCCTAAGAAGAGGTCCTTAGAGTCATAGACCTCACATGGAATTAGGGTTGTCTATGGACATACGTCGACATGACTTCAATTAATTCCACGTGAAAATCTCCTCTAAGCGGGGTTGGGCATCCTACCTCACGGACATACGTCAACGCGGGCTTCCGCACACAACCTCCTTCTAACTTAGTTTTTTTTTCTCAAGCTCGGGTAGAGAGCCTCACACGTCCGGCATTAACCCGAACAATGTGGAGTAACATCACTCAAGTAACCCCCGCATTTGATATATATGATATGAATATAAAGCAGATAAAGCAAATATAAACATAAAGCATAAATATAACATGTATGAATAAAATAAATAAACATGGCACGCAAAGAAAATAAAACAATTGGCTTTAAACCAAACAGGTTAGGCTTGACTCACTAGTGGGAACAGGGTCCCCAGTGAAGTCGCCAGCTGTGCGCACCTCGTTTTTTTCCTCGGGAAAAAGACGCGCAAATCCTCCGAGGTCGTTCGCAAACGCTCGGAGGGCCTTTGTGAAGCCGCCACCAAAGTTTTTGTGTAAAGGGAACGTTGATAAACCCTTAAGTTTTTTTTGTTTAAAGGGAAACGATAATAAAACCCTTTGACGATGAGGAAAGGATGGTCATCGCAACCATTGTCGGGTTCGGGAGTCGGTTACGCAAGGGGAAGGTATTAGCACCCCTCACGTCCATTGTACTCAACGGGAACCTTCTATTTGGTCAAAGCTTGAATTGTTTTTTTAATATTTTGCGCGCATGTTCATTTATGTCAAAAATATAATAAAAGGGGGGAAAGAGATAAAAAACAAACGAAAGAAAAGAAAGAAAAAAGTTTTTTATTATTGCGCTTGACAAGATGTCGATCTTGCTCCTACGTATCTCCCGGTAGTCGGAGAATTCAAAGCGTACGTAGTTCTTTGGTAGAAAAACGTACATGTGTTGGTTGATTTTAAAATGGACGATGTTTTAACCGAATTCTTGCGATTTAAACGTAGCTTGTATGCTCGCTCTTGGAGACTTATTAAGCGTTTGTTCGTGGATCGCATTAGAATTGTTAAAAGGTACGTCCGTTAGGGTAAAGGGTTGATTTGGTCGCTATGGGACCAAGAGAGGTGCAATGGACTCATACAAGTCAATCATTGACCGAGTGGACTCCGAAGAGTCGGGGGTTTGAGTCTAATGGCCAACGGGGGACCAAAAGGTTTGGATTGACCACAAGGGGCCAAGATTTGGTTTGGTTGGGGTTGTACATATTGAAAAAAAGGGAATGACGATTGTCCGAGCGACGAGACATACGTCACGCATTCGTACAATCGGGGCGATGGAGAGACATACGTCACACCATCCCTTTTTCATTCATGTTTTTGGGTTGAATCCTTTAGAAATCCCAAGGTGTGTCAAAACATTTGGTTTGAAAACCCAAAATGGGAAGGTTTAGGAAATTTGCTAGAAAATGCGCAAGTTCGTCTCATTTTGCGAACGGTTTTGAAAAGCGAACAAATTTGGTGTATGTTCATTGCTTGAGTTTTGAAAATCATGAACAATATTTATTGTTCAAGTTTAGATTGAAATGATGAACATAGCTTGTTTGTTCATGTGGTTTTGAAAGTTTGGGAACATAACTTGTTTTGCAAGTTATCCACATAATGGTCATACGAACTTGTGATTTTGCCAAAATTGTGCAAAATCCTTGTTATGGTTTGAAGAACATGGGTTTAAAAACTCTTAGGTTCTGAGCTCTGGGGCTAGAACCTCAAAAATTGGTCATTTTGACACAAAAACTCAGGTTCTGAGTTCTGTCATGGTCGCACTGCGACCATGACTTCGCACTGCGAAGCATGCGAAATTTTGGGTTCAGAAGCTGTTTCTGAACTTTTGTTCAGAAACAACTTCTGAACACACTCAGGACCTTATAGGTGGGTGAAAAACTTTGAGTTTTTGGGGTGAAAAAGGCTGGACAAAACCAGTTTTGATGTTTTGAAAACCTTGGGATTTCTTTGAAATTCAAAAGGGGTTTTTTAGAATCAAATGGTTTGAGCCAAAATAGCTATGCAAACACAATTGTAAATGCAATATAAAGCTTTAGAAACTTACAGAACTCCTTAGCAAAGCTCCAGCTGCACTTGATTTGATTTGGTTGAAAGCTTTCACAAAGGTTTTGAAGATTTGTGATGGTTTTGGAACTTTGGAAAGCTTTGTGTTGGATGGGTTTTTTTCTGGTTGTTTGTGGAGATTTGTGGGCTAAAATGAGTAGAGTTTCTGCTCTTGTAATGCTGTGTTAATTGTGTTTGAATCCTTGGGCATTGCCTTCTATTTATAGGCCAAAACCAAATCTTTGTCATCATTACAAAATCCTAAAATTCAGCTGTTTTGTGGCCAAGATCAAGCTGAATCCCTTTGCATTAAATGCTAATGGATAGAGGCAACCTTGCCTTGTACCAAGGGGCAAGATTCAGCCTGACTTCAGCCACAAATTCAACCAATTCTAGAAGGTAATGATGAAGAACAAAGCTGATTTGCAATTGGCTAATGCTTGGGGATCAATCCTTGCAATCTCAATGGTTGGTCAATAAAAACGTGCACTGTAATGTGCAGAGATTGAGGGATGAAAAAGGCTACTTATGGCTGGTGTGAGGGGTGAAAAGCTGCTGCAAAAACAGAGTAGGCAATCATGGCTTTTCAAGTGAAAAATCCAGCTGGTTTGACTGGTTTTTGGGGGAGCAAGCAGGAGGAAAGTCCTCAAGCAGGTGGCTGGCAACCTTGTGGTGGTTAGCAGGTCACCTGGGAGGGACTAGAGCTGCCCAAGGGCAAGCCCACTTGCTTGTCACATGCTAGGTTGGAAGAAAAAGCTTCCAACCTTGGCATTAATGGCAAGTCCTTCAACTCTGGCTTTGCTTGGCCCAATTAGCCATGAATGCTACTTAAAATAATTATGGAAATGATATGCAACAAATTCTGGAATTAAATCAAAGAAACCAAAAGTCTGCAGAAAAATCGCAGACTTCGCAGTGCGAAGTGAGCTTCGCAGTGCGAAGTCATCATTTTTGAAATGTTGACTTTTCTGTTGACTTTTGTTGACTTTTGACTTTTTCCCCTCTTTGATTTTTTTTTGATTTTTTTGTTTTAAAATGCTTAGGACAAAATTAGGGTACTACACCGACCTGCCATTGACGACAAGAAAATAAATGTCAACTGTCGGTTTGAAATCCGACCTGCCATTGACGACAAGAAAGTAAAATGTCAACTGTCGGTTTGAAATCCGACCTGCCATTGACGACAAGAAAGTAAAATGTCAACTGTCGGGTTGTTCCGACCTGCCATTGACGACAAGGAAATGAAAAATGTCACGTCAACTGTCCGGGTTGTTTACCGAACTGTTCATTGACGATAAAAAGAAAAAGTCAACTGTTCGGGTTGGTTACCGAACTGTTCATTGACGACAGGAAATAAAAAGACATGTCAACTGTCCGGATTGGTTACCGAACCGTTCATTGACGACAGAAAATAAAAAGACATGTCAACTGTCCGGGTTGGTTACCGAACCGTACATTGACGACAGGAAATAAAAGACATGTCAACTGTCCGGATTGGTTACCGAACCGTACATTGACGACAGGAAATAAAAGAAATGTCAACTGTTCGGGTTGGTTACCGAACTGTACATTGACGACAGGAAATAAAAAGACATGTCAACTGTCCGGGTTGGTTACCGAACCGTTCATTGACAACAAAAAGAAAAGTCAACTGTTCGGGTTGGTTACCGAACTGTACATTGACGACAGTAAGGATGCGGCTGACAAGCCGTTCCTTACAGAATTGCCCCTTCAATTGGGGAAAAGGGATGCACAAGCTGTTCGTTAAAGAACTTGTCACTTGGCACAACACTGGGGAATATGCACAAGCTGTTCGTTAAAGAACTGCCACTTGGCATAAAAGGGTGACATCACTCGACCAAACGGACTGGGGATGACACTTGGGGAATATTTACTGGTGACTATGATGGGATGCCGAGCAAAGTCGGGCTTTGGTTATGATTTGGTATTTGTGAGTGTGAATGATGACTCACTGGGGAATGCCAATAACATTGGGCTTTATTTTGTAACATCATTGGGGGATGACATTGGAGGAAAAGAAAAATGTAGATTGTTTGTGATTGATTGGTAAGAAACATAGTGGTTAAAACAACCATGTACAGATGATATTGTGGTATGTTGCATGTATGAATGCGTATATGCATGAATGCGTGACTATATGATTTGTATGATTGTACAAACGTACAAATGCATGAATGCATGAATGTATGAATGTACTAATGTACAACATTTACTGGGGATGTTGTGTGAAAGATTGGCTTGCACTGGGGATACCCTAAATGTTTGTTAAGGAATTGCCCCTTGGTATAAGAATACAATGAAAGATTGCACAAGCTGTTCGTTAAAGAACTACCACTTGGCATAGAAAAAAGGGGGAGTGACCTCACTAGACCAGACAGACTGGGGATGACACTCGACTGATTTGATTTATTGCATGACCGACAACTTGGTGAAACAAGATTTAGACCGGTAAAATGAAAAGTGGACCGACGTCGCATTGCAAACACTCGGTAATCTTTGATGGGGATGATGTCGCAGGGAACACATCCAAAATGTTGACGGGGTAAAGCCGTAACCATTGATGAGGAACACATACCTCATGGGGAAATTGTTACTTCATTGGGGAATCGTGCTAATCCGCTTGGGAAAAGAACTGGTGATTCCACCGGTAATGCTTATGTTTTGGATGGATGCCGAGCGAGGTCGGGCTTTGATTGTAATTGGATGCCGAGCAAGGTCGGGCTTTTGGGGTTAAGACTCCACTAGGGGATGTCAATAAAATTGGTCTTTGGTTGTGACTTCGCTGGGGATGTAAGGATCATTTTTGAAGCATGATCGATATCCCGCCTTAGATGCCAATGGTGGTTGGGCTTTTGTGAGTAGGTGCCAATGACAATTGGGCTTTTGATTGTTTTGGCCAAAGGTTGACTTCCTGGGGAGTTTGTTAATCCACTGGGGATTGTGCTAATCCGCCGGGAATGCTACCTTCTTTGTTTTTTTCCTGAATCGTCCTTTCGGGCTTTTGATTCACTGGGGATATCCCCTTTGATTTACCGAGGATTTCGCTGGGGAGTCCCTTGAAAGAAGTCCAATGTGGGATAAACATATGTCATGTTTAACACTGGGGATAATGATTGGATGCCGAACGAAGTCGGGCTTTGATTGTAATTGGTTGCCGAGCGAGGTCGGGCTTTGGATGATTGAATGCCGAGCGAGGTCGGGCTTTTTGTAATGTGGGTGCCGAGCGAGGTCGGGCTTTTTGTGATGTGGGTGCCGAGCGAGGTCGGGCTTTTTGTAATGAGCGAGGTCGGGCTTTTTGTAATGTGGGTGCCGAGCGAGGTCGGGCTTTTTGTAATGTGTGTGCCGAGCGAGGTCGGGCTTTTTGTAATGTGGGTGCCGAGCGAGGTCGGGCTTTTTGTAATGTGTGTGCCGAGCGAGGTCGGGCTTTTTGTAATGTGGGTGCCGAGCGAGGTCGGGCTTTTTGTAATGTGTGTGCCGAGCGAGGTCGGGCTTTTTGTAATGTGGGTGCCGAGCGAGGTCGGGCTTTAATATGTGGATGCCGAGCGAGGTCGGGCTTTAATATGTGGATGCCGAACGAGGTCGGGCTTTGATGTTGGATGCCGAGCAAGGTCGGGCTTTAATTATGTTTTGTGAGTGGGAATGCCAATGGAAATTGGGCTTCACTTGTGATTGTGTTTGTAAGGGCCAATGGAAATTGGGCTTAATGTGAAATTGTAGTTGTGATCGCCAATGACAATTGGGCTTTTGCTTGTGATTAGGTGCCAAACATGGTTGGGCTTTTTGGACGATTGTGTACCGAGCATGGTCGGAAATTGTGAATGGTTGGGCGCCAAGCATGGTTGGGCTTTGGTTTGATATTGTGGGTGCCAATGAGAATTGGGCTTTTGTTGGCAATGAGGATTGGTCGGAAATTCCCGAATGCATGATTCCTATGAGATTTGCACATGCAATTTTGATGTTCCCATTAATCCGAGATTGCACCAAAAATTTGAAACAAATACCAAACACAAAATTTATATCGTACAGCTCAAGTTAAAAATATGTTTATCAATGAACCAACCTAACACTCATTTAAGTAAATGAACAAATTGAATATTAATTGTGGGGGTATTGAACACTCATCCGGCAAGTTTGCTAACATTCCGATCGAGTTATGTGTCCATCTAATCATTGTTTCTAAGAGCACGAAAGCATTGATCACAAGGTCTTCGAGGGTTGTAATTTGGCTTGGTTACAAAAGAAATGTCATATGTGGGGAAATTGAATTCAAATGGCCAAGCAAGAGGAACATTCTTTCTAAATTACACCCTCCTTTATTCAATCACAACTCTTGGTGATTTACAAATGTTTTTCTTTGATCTTGACAATCTTTTTGATTTAGAGATTTTCTCTTTTTCTCTTTTTTCTTTTTCTTTTCTTTCCCTTTTTTTTGTTCTTGTTGTCAAGATCAATTTACAAAATTCACCATTTCTTGACATTCACCACCTCCTTTTTTTCCAACTTTATCAATGATGATACCCTAATTGAATGTTCCTTCCTCTTTCGGCAAAGGACAATAATCATGAAGGTTAAGGGTTCAAAAATGAAAGTAAAAATATCAGAATTCAATAATGATTTAACTATGAACTGAATTTTTTACAAACTCCGGCAATTTCATTAAGCAATTGAGCTTATGAGAATTGGCAGTCCATAGTTAATGATTCTGATTCATTAGGCTCAAAGGGGTTAACAAATACTCACTCCTCACAGGGTGGGCTATTTGTGGTCAAGTGTTTTCACTCATTTTCAAAAAATGCCTTGATCCTATCAATGCTTTCGTACAATCTAAAACAACGCTTAGATTTAACATAACAAAATCGAGTTTAAACAAAAAATGCCGGTCTCCTGCATATATAATGATTTTGAGGATTCCTCACATTTTGGCTGGTTTTAAATGGTTCACCGAATAAACATATTAAAAACGCAAGTTGCATGATATAACTTTTGTACTAAGTACGTATTCTCCTTTCAAGTTTAATCATGGAAAAAACAGGAAACATGTATCTTAGCTTTGCGCAAATTAATCAAATTTTATCAGTACCATGCATTTGTGGTTGAATCATTGGATCAATCCATATGATGTGGTTGGTTGCCGATCACGGTCGGGCTTTGATTGTGGATTGTGCCAATGATGATTGGACTTTGGTTGGAAATTGTATTTGTGAAGTCGCCATTGAAAATTGGACTCTTGTAGGAGATTGAGGAATGCCAATGACGACTGGGTTTTTTGTGAATTGGGGAAAAGGCCGCAATAGCCTGGGGGAAGGTAGCCTCGGGTTGAGGTACCGAAATCCCTTGAAGAGTAGTGGGAATATGGATGAATTCCTCACCAAAGTCGAACGGCATGCCCCATGTACAAACGGGGGGATAGTTGCCCCTTGTTATATGTGCGGGTTGCTTTGGGACGTCGAGCCACTTTCCTTAATGGGATGACACGTAGTGTTGCGAATGAAATGCGAACACCGACGACTCACTTTGGATTGTAAGAAATCCTTATGATAAAAAAGGAAATGAGTTTTGGACTCGAAGATGGACGTATGCATGATAATGAATGATGTATGTAAATGCATGAAAAATTTTGTTTTGCTTTACAAGGAAATTAAAAAGTGCAATTAATTTCCTATAAAGCAAAGTGATATGCGAAAGTTATTTTCATGCATGTAAATGTATGGTATGCATATGTATGTTCAAAATTTCCCCCATCCTCACGTGTAGGCTCTAAAGATGAGATTTTCTAAAAAGGTCCCTAGAGATCACGGACCTCACAAGGAACTATTGTCGTCAATTGCAAATGCTCGCAAGACCTCAATATATTCCAAGTGAAATCTACTCTAGGCGGGATTTTCGCATCTTCCCTTCAAGACATACGTCAAGTGGGCCTCCGCTACGCAACCCCATCCTATCTTAAATTTTTTTTCTCAAGCTCGGGAATAGAGCCTCACACGTCCGGCATTAACCCGAACAATGTGGAGTAACATCGCTCAAGTAACCCCACAATATATATAATATGAATATAAAGCAAATATGAAACAAATACATATAAAGCAAATGATAAACAAATAATGATAATAAGGCACAAGCGTGCAAGCTAACAAAGACATTTTAGCCTAAAAGCCAACTAAGATAGGCTTGACTTGTCATACACAAAAACAAAGTGTTTAAGTGTTTCACGTCTTCCCCAGTGAAGTCGCCATTTTTGTGAAAAAATGGTGACGAACGCAAAACATAAAGCAATATGAAATATAAAAATATAAAGCAAGGGAATAAAAGCATGTAAAGACAATAAAAATAAAAGCATGCAAGCAAAAAGATAAAAACATCTAGCTTAAAAGCTAACTAGGATAGGCTTGACTCACTAGTGAGGAAAAATCCTCCAATCCCCAGTGAAGTCGCCATTTTTGTCGCGTCGAATTTTGGATATCAAGCTATTGGGAAGCATTGAATCACTAATGTTAAACCACGACTGAACTTTTAATTTTTTGGGGAAAAAGGAAAAAAGTTCGAAATTACCTTGAAAGAGATTTTAGGTTCGAAAGCCGATTATGCGAGGGGAAGGTATTAGCACCCCTCACATCCGTTGTACTCAACGGGAACCTCTTAGTTGACTTAGGCTTAAAATGTCTTTGACGTTTTGCTTGCATGCTTAATCATATATATATGTAAAGGAAAAAGAAAATATAACATGAGGTGAAGAAAGAGATAAAAACAAATGAAAGAGAAAAAGGAAAAAAAAAGATTTTTTATTAACGGGCTTGACAAGATGTCGATCTTGCTCCTACGTATCTCCCGGTAGTCGGAGAATTCAAAGCGTACGTAGTTCTGGAAAAAAAGTTTGAAAACGCACAAAGGCGTAAAAGCTTTAAATGATGAAGGAGACAAGCGCACATTAAGGCGATAAACTCGCACAAGGCGTAAAAAGACGAACGCACATTAAGGCGATAAACTCGCACAAGGCGTAAATGTTTTGAATAAAATAAAAGACAAACGCACGGAGGCATACAATGTTAAAAATAAAAGACAAACGCATGGAGGCGATAAAATCGCGCAAGGCGTAAAGGGTTGAAAATAAACGCGCAAAGGCGTAAAACCTTTAAATGATAAAAGGACGGACTCGCAATAAGGCGATGGTATCCGTTGGAAAACGCACAAAGGCGTAAAATGTTTGAATTGACCACGGGGGCCAAGAAAAGTTTAAAATGGTCACGGGGGACCAAGAAAAGTTGGATTGGTCACGAGGGACCAAGAAAGGTTCAAATTGGTCGTGAGGGACCAAGAAAGGTTCAATTTGGTCGCGAGGGACCAAGAAAGGTTCAATTTGGTCGCGAGGGACCAAGAAATGTTAAAATTGGTCGCGAGGGACCAATAAATGTTAAAATTGGTCGCGAGGGACCGAGAAAGGTTCAATTTGGTCGCGAGGGACCAAGAAAGGTTCGAATTGGTCGCGAGGGACCAAGAAATGTTAAAATTGGTCGCGAGGGACCGAGAAAGGTTCAATTTGGTCGCGAGGGACCAAGAAAGGTTCAAATTGGTCGCGAGGGACCAAGAAATGTTAAAATTGGTCGCGAGGGACCAAGAAAGGTTAAAGTGCGTTGGACGCGTTGAAAATAGAATGACGATTGTCCGAGCAACGAGACATACGTCAAGCATTCGTACAACCGGGGAAAGGAGAGACATACGTCAAACCACCCTTTTTCATTCAAGTTTTATTTGAAATTGAGAAAACGTAATTTTGGGGGAGCTAGAAAAGAATGACGATCGTCTAAGCAACGAGACATACGTCAAGTGTTTATCCGATCGGGGAAAGGAGAGACATACGTCAAACCACCTTTTTCATTCAAATTTCGCTTGAATTTTAAGAAAAAGTGTAAACTGTCAAAACGCTCGTTTTTAGAACTCAAAAGAAAAGAAATAAATGTTCAAATTAGTTGTTGCAACTAAATGAACAAGTGTTGTTCAAGTTATTGAAACAAGAAAGAAAATGTTTTTGTTGTTTTCGTTGATTTTTGTTTGGTTGGTTTGGAAGGACAAGGTCCTTTGCCTACATACCCAAATGGGATCAAAACCGATGTAGTTCGGCATAAAAAGTCGAATGATTAGTTATGTTGATTTTAAAGTTTGAAAATGTTTGTGAAAGATAAAATGAGCCAAAGTGGCGAGTGAGTGAAGTTTGATTGATTTTAATTGCAAAAATAAAGTCTAATATGATTAAGATTGATTGAAGTTTAATTAAAAGAAAGTTGCTTGGTTTGAAATCCAAGGCTTTGTTAATGAAGAATATTTTTGATGAAGTTTTTGAATATTTGAAATGTTTTTGGTTTTTTTTATGATTTTTTCCTTGGAGTTAAAAACAAAATAAGTGCGATAAAAAAACTAAACGCGAGAGAATAAAACGATTGTTGGATTAAAACGAAAGAGTTTTTTTTTCTTGGATTTAAACTATGAAAAATGAAAAAAATGCAAAGCATATTTATATATATTTGTTCCTAAATGCATGTATATTCTAATGACATAGAAAAATGCAAAATAAAATGAACAATTAGAAATAAATAAAAATAAATAAAATGCATGAGATGATATGATAAGTAAATAAATGGGATGTTAAAAATAAAAGAACAAATAAAAGGATATAATAATAAAAAGGAAAATAAATTGCAAAGAAAATAAATAAAAGAAATAAAATAAGGAGGTGTAAAAATAAAACTGGGGGTGTTAGTAGTAAAAAATAAATCAGATTGGAAGAGAAAGGCCCAAAATGTATTGGGCCTGCATAAATTAATCTGGGCCGTCTGATTAATCAGACGGCCCTGATCTGATCACAGGGAAAAACAAACCTGAACCGTATGATGTGAAATCAAATGGTCTGAGGGGGCGAGGGTGTACGCTAACGCGTACACCCTGTCACACCGAATCAGGGAGGGGTATATATACCCTCTCCCTTCATATTTTTTCCATTTTCTCACAATTCTTCTCTCTCTTCCTTCCCTTTCTTCAGCCGAGTTCTCTCTTCTCTCTCATCCCTCTCATTTCTCTCTTGGCCGCCGGTGAGGGTTCCGGCGTGGTGGCCGCCGGCCTACACGGCGGCACCACCGCGCCGGAAGAGAAAACCTTCTCTTTTTTTCCAAAATTTTTAGAGCTTTCAAACCCTCTTCTCCTTCCCTACCCGAATCCACACTCAAAAATCTCAAAAAATCTCTCAAACGCTCTAGATCTACAAAAGAAAGAAAAAATAAAAGGCTACCTTCTTCCTTTTCTTTGTGTTTTGTTTCGGTTCTGTGCTTCTTGTGTTGGGTTTGTGGTTCGCGTGTGAGTGTGTGGGGCTAGTGGGTTGTGAGGTCGTGTGTTTGAGTTTGGGGCCGTGTGTGTATGCTTGCGAAGTGGGTGTGTGCTCTGCTTTGTGTTTGCGTGAGGGATTTGTGTGTGTGTCGTGTGAGTTTGGGTGAGGGTGTGTGCGTGAGTGCTGTGTGTGTGGGTTGAGTGAGGATTGTTGTGTGTGATGTGTATTGTGTTGGTGCTGTTTGCTGGGATGGTGATATGTGAGGGTTGTTAGGGGCGTACGGGTTGGCTTGGTGTGTGTGTGGTTTGTGTTGATTTGGGCTGTTTGTTTTTGCTGGAAAATGTTTGAGTTAAAATTTCTTCTCTAAAATTTTTCCTGTCAAAAATTCTGTCTCTTAAAATTTTTTTCTGTGTTTTTTGTGTTCTGGTGGTTCTGTTAAATAGAGGCAAATTAAGCTGCTTGTCATAGATTAAGATAAGCTTGCAAGCTGGTTTTCCTGGATTAGAGATAAGATTTCTGCAAGCATTAAATGTGGGAGGAGATTTGCTGGATTTTTGAGGATTTTGTGATGATGAGAAATTTGTGATGATGAGAAACCCTGGGTTTGGGGGCGCCCCTGCCACTGTTGTTGGACTGTTGACTTGGACTGGATTTGGACTTGGACAAAAAATGCAAAAAAAACAAAAAATAAAAAATAATAATAATAATAATAGTAAAAATAATAAAAATGATAATAATAATAAAAATAAAAATTAATGATAATAATAAAAAACTGAAATTAAAAGTAAAAATAAAAAGTGATAAAAAATAAAATTAATAAACGAAACAAAAATTGACATGAGGTATTTTAAAATACCTCCCTGCCGAAATTTCGTCTGAAACGACGAAAATTCTCGGCCTTAAAAAAAATGCGTAAAACGAGACAATAAATAAAACGAGACGAAAATGGGGCAAAAAATGGGGTATGACAGCTGAGAAAGTAATAAATACTCACATGCAACGACCTTTCCAAGAATATGGTTCTTTGTTAAATCTTGCAAAAGTTGATCAAATTTAATTTTGAACACTCTTGTAATAATATCTGGACGACCATGTGGTTTTAGATTCTTTGGTCCAACAAATCTTTGGATTTTGGGCCAATTTGGATTGTATGTAAAGGTTATAAATAAATCAGGAAAACCGACTGAACTTGATATTGCCATGCCATCAAAATAAAGTTGATCCATGTACCTTCTACTACCTGTATAGCTGGATGGCAAGAAAACTCTTTTACCTTGTTTAGATGACTCTCCAACATGATTTGTTTGGTTCTGGTTCAAACTCTTGTATTTACCCACTCTCAATTTCGATTGATTTCTCCTCAACCATGCCAATCTGTCTGATTCAATCATTGTAAAACCGTCAACCAAAAATTGTTGAAACAACCTCCTTGAACACAATATTGTCATAGCTTCGAACTTTCTTGTTTGCAATCTAAAAGACAACCACTCTCTAATTGTTAGGTGATTCCTCTTTGACTTTTTTCCTGCCGGTTTCTCACGATGAAGAACATCATCTCTATAGCCATCTTCTCCACAAGGAAACAACAATGGATATTGGTATGCAAGATAAGCGGGATGAAATTCATCAATCCTTTGAAGTTGCCCACTCCGTGTTTCGATTATGATATCTCTTTTCGGAGCATAATCAACATCACCAACTATAAGAGCTGCAACCTCAGAAACTGTAGGTTGATTGTAGATACGTCCATCAGTTGTACGCTCAGAGATCAGTTTTAACTTCAAATTTTGAACATTACCCTCAGCCAACCTGTCACGTGCCATTCTAAAAGACTTGGCATGTATGTTATGTTGATCAATCATTGCTTGTAATGCGGCAATCAGTTGAATGTCAAGCTTATCAGAATTACTACAAACAATAAGCAAGTAATATATATGAGAATTGGATCAAAGGTTATAGTTTAGATATTACTAATAAGAAAGTTATATATATGAAATTGAATTAAACTGTATAGCTCAGATAGTGATTGTTATAATTTAAAAATAAGGATGAAGTCATAAACATGTATTATATTTGTAGGTACCTTATTCCTTCTATGCGATTTTGCAATTCATTTTGTGTCAAATATATACAACTGTGCGAATTTTGGTCGTCGTCCAGGTAATGGCATCATACTTCCAATTCTATGACACGATTGTCCTTGGATTCTAATTGTGGGTGGACCTCTACTTCTGTTAATGTTTTTGTCAACCTTAAACCCAAGAGACGTAAATGCAAACATAGAATTATATAACCTGATGTGCTGCTGGAAATGCTTACATTCAACTGAAGTGTGATTATACAATAAATGATTGAGCAATTCAGGTGGTCTTTTCAAATAAGGTAACTGTATATTGCCATCACCGCAACACAGGCTGAATTTAGGATTTGCACTGTGTCTGCATTTATTTTTTCTTTCATAATATCACATGCAAGCTCCACAAGTTGACACTCTATCATAGTGTTGAGTATTTTGGTGTTGGCTGCATTGTTTGGCAAAACCAAGGTATTGAATAGAAGCATCTCCATATGTAGAACATTTTCTCAGTTGGAAGTCTTTCATTTTGAAGCTGTTCAGAAGCTCAAAATTACATCAGAAGCTGAATGCTCATCAGAAGCACTGTAGCACTTCAGAAGCTGATTCAGGTTCTGAAGTCCAGCGTTGACCTTTGTTGACCTCATCAGAAGCTGGGTTTTCAGAATTGTTTTGGCATGAATCTTTGCAAGATTGATCAAGGAATTATTCACGCGTATTGCTTCTAGAATGCTGATTTATTTGAAGAAGATTTTATTGAAGATTTGGTTCAAAGATATGAAATTCATATTTTCCTGTTATAATCTTTAAAAGATTCAGTACAGTTTTATTTGTTACATTATTGGACCAATCTTATTTCAGTAACAAATCAAATCAGAAGATTAGTTTTATTTTGCAAGACTGAAGGCTATATAAGGAGGAGGGCTGCTGCTATTCAAGATACGATTTATAGAGTTTAAGATCAGAAAATTGAGTCTTAGTGGTTTTTAAGCTTTTGCTTTATTTTTGTACGCCACTCATATGCTTTGAGTTGGTTTAGGATTGTTATAGAGTTGTGATTCATTCTAAGCCTTTAGGTACGAATGAAGTCTTTGTGTTTTTGAAGTTTTCTAAAAAACAGAGTGTTTTTGATTAAGGGTTTTAGTAACAGGTTTGTTACTTGAATAGGAAGTTAGTGGTCTCTAATACTCAACGTGTTGGGTAGAATTCAAGACTAGGAGGAAGTTAATTGCTTAGGCTGGGAACTGGGAGTCAGTGTCTTGAGTCATAAGGATTAATTCCTATAGTGGAATTCCTTCCTGGATTGGTATCCCCCAGAGTAGGAGGTGTTTACTCCGAACTGGGTTAACAAACCTTGTGCTTTTTACTTTCCTGCACTTTAATTTGCTGCCTGTGTGTGTTTGTGTTTGTGCTCTGTTCTGCAAACTATTGTGCTCTACGTGTTGTTCAGAACCTGTTAGGTTCAGAACCTGATTACTCTGTTAGTTTCTGTTCATTGCCTGGCCAGAATTTCAATTGGCATCAGAGCAGGCACCCTGCCTGTATTTTGGGTGAGATCCAGAGGACTTATTTCTGGTAAGCATGGATAGAGAAGGAGGATATGTCAATAGACCACCCCTACTAGATGGCACAAACTATGAGTATTGGAAGTCAAGGATGTGTGCTTTTCTAAAGTCTATTGACAGCAGGACTTGGAAAGCTGTGATTAAAGGCTGGGATCATCCTGTGTATACAGACAAAGATGGTAACAAGACTGAGGTTCTGAAGCCTGAGGAGGAATGGACCAAAGCTGAAGATGATCTGTCACTGGGAAATTCAAAAGCTTTGAATGCTATCTTCAATGGTGTTGATCAGAACATGTTCAGACTTATCAAACAGTGTACTGTTGCAAAGGAGGCCTGGGAAATTTTAAAGACAACTCATGAAGGAACCTCTAAGGTGAAGATGTCCAGACTTCAGTTACTGACCACCAAGTTTGAGAACCTGAAGATGAAGGAGGATGAATCCATTCAGGATTTTTACATGAATGTGCTGGATATGGCAAATTCCTTTGATTCTCTTGGGGAGAAGATGTCTGATGAGAAGCTAGTAAGAAAAATCCTCAGGTCCCTGCCCAGAAGGTTTGATATGAAGGTGACAGCTATTGAGGAGGCTCATGATATTTCTGCTATGAAGGTTGAAGAGCTCATTGGTTCTTTGTTAAATTTTGAGACTGCATTCTGCAAACAGCCTGATAAGAAAGGGAAAGGTATAGCCTTTACTGTGAATACTGAAGCTGATGATCAACAAGAGTCTGAAGAGGATGACTTATCAGAAGCTCTTGTGTTGCTGGGAAAACAATTCAACAAGATTCTGAAGAATGTTAACAGAAAAGCCAAAGCCAAAGGTCAGAACTTTAGATTCAATAACAAAAAGCAACAAACTGATGAGAAGAAGACCAAGTCTGAGGAGAAAAGTAACCAAGCCAAAGGTGTGCAGTGCTATGAGTGTGAAGGTTATGGACATATCAAAACTGAGTGTCCTACTTTTCTTAAGAAGCAGAAGAAGAGCCTAGCTGTTGCATGGTCTGATGATGGTTCTGAAGATGATGATGTTAGTGAATCTGATATGTGTGATACTGGTCTTGTTGTGAGGTCAGGAGCTATCTTGAAGAAGGAAGCTGTTTTAGAAGCTGAGACTTTTTCTGAGTCTGACTCAGAGTCTGAAGCCTCATCTGTGTCTGAAGCTGCTAAAACCTCATATGATGAACTAGCTGATAACTACAAGAAGCTGTATACCAGAAGTGCTGAGGTTTGCAAACAAGTTTTGGATCAGAAGGAGACTATTCTTCAACTGGAGGCTGAAAAAGGTGAACTGTTAGTGCAGAATTCAGATTTAAAAGAAGAAGTGAATCAACTGAACTCCCAACTTGATCAAATGAAGAAGCAAGTGAAGATGTTGAACTCTGCTACTGATAAGTTGGAGGACATTTTGGGGAATCAGCAACAAGGAAAGACTGGTTTAGGTTTTGTTGATCAGACTCAGCTTCCTAAACAGATGAATTTTGTTCCTGCTACTCAAACTCATGATTCTATGGTTGGAACATCAAAGAGGAGACCTCAGAAACAAGCCCAGATGCCAGCTCAGAAGGAAGTTCAGAAGAGACCTCAGATGCAAGGTCAGAAGCATGGTCAGATGCTACCTCAGAAGCAACCCCAGAAATCTTTCAGAAACAGAAGGAGGAGGAATCATCCATGGGTCTGTCATCATTGTGGAAAGAGAGGGCATATCAAACCATTCTGCTTCAAACTGTATGGCTATCCTGAACACTTTCAATATAGAAGAGTGCAACCAGCTGCACCCAGACACAGTGTTCAGAAGGTGTGGAAACCTAAGGTTCAGAATGTTGGGCTGATTGCTCATACCTCATTGAGAGCCACTTCAAAAGAAGACTGGTACTTTGACAGTGGTTGTTCAAGGCACATGACTGGTGTGAAGAAGCTACTGAGCAATATCAGATCATACTCCAGAAGTTATGTGACATTTGGAGATGGTGTAAAGGGTCAGATTCTGGGTATTGGAGATTTGATCAGAGAAGGTTTGCCCAGACTTAATGATGTGCTACTGGTGGAAGGATTAACCTCTAATCTGATCAGTATCAGCCAGCTATGTGATCAGGATTTAAAAGTGAATTTCAACAAGCAGGAGTGTATTGTTACTGATCAGGATGGTAAAACTCAGATGACGGGCTGCAGATCCAAAGACAACTGTTATTTGTGGGTTTCTGAAGAAGAAAGAAGTCTGACTTCTTGTCTTATGAGCTCAGAGGAAGAAGTCAAGCTCTGGCACCAGAAACTAGGACATTTGCACTTGAAAGGCATGAAGAAAATCCTAAGTACTGAAGCTATCAGAGGTGTGCCTAATCTGAAGATCAATGAGGACAGTGTTTGTGGTGATTGTCAGATTGGAAAACAAACAAGAAAGTCTCATCCCAGATTAGTTCACCAGGTAACTACCAAAGTACTAGAACTTGTTCATATGGATTTAATGGGGCCTATGCAAGTAGAGAGTATTGGAGGAAAGAGGTATGCTTTTGTAATGGTAGATGACTACTCAAGATTCACATGGATCAACTTTGTTAGAGAGAAGTCTGATACTTTTGAAGTGTTTAAAGACTTATGTACTCAATTACAAAGAGAGAAGGACTGTGGTATTGTCAGAATCAGAAGTGATCATGGCAAGGAATTTGAAAACAAGAGTTTTTCAGAATTTTGTGCTTCTGAAGGTATAAAACATGAGTTCTCTGCACCTATCACACCTCAGCAAAATGGTGTAGTAGAGAGGAAGAATAGAACTTTGGCAGAATGTGCAAGAGTGATGCTGCATGCTAAGAAACTTCCATATATGTTCTGGGCTGAAGCAATGAACACTGCATGTTATATCCATAATAGAGTCACTCTGAAGAAAGGAACAGCATCTACATTGTATGAACTATGGAAAGGAAGGAAGCCTACAGTCAAATATTTTCATGTGTTTGGCAGTAAATGTTACATTTTGGCTGACAGAGAAAATAGGAGAAAACTGGATCCTAAGTCTGATGAGGGTATATTTTTGGGATATTCAGTAAACAGCAGAGCTTATAGGGTGTTTAATTCAAGAACTAAAGTTGTGATGGAGTCCATTAATGTGGTAATTGATGATCTGACTGCTGAGAAAGATAGAAGTGAGTCTGAAGTTGTTCCAGAGTCTGAACCATCAGAAGAACAAACTTCAGAAGCTGAAATTCATCCAGAGTCTGAAGAAGCAGATGTACATCCAGAACATAATTCTACCAATAAAGGGCCATCTATTAGAATTCAGAAGGATCATCCTAAGGAGCTTATCATTGGGAGTTTTGATCAAGGGGTCAGAACCAGGAGATCAGAACCAGTTGCTACTGATTCATGTTTTGTGTCTAAGTTTGAACCCAAAAATGTGAAAGAAGCCCTAACTGATGAATTTTGGATTGAAGCAATGCAAGATGAGTTGAATCAATTCAAAAGGAGTGAAGTATGGGATTTGGTTCCAAGACCTGAAGGGTTGAATGTTATTGGCACTAAGTGGATATTCAAGAATAAAACAGATGAAAGTGGTACTGTAGTCAGAAACAAGGCTAGGTTGGTTGCTCAGGGTTATACTCAAGTGGAGGGATTGGATTTTGATGAGACCTTTGCACCTGTGGCCAGACTAGAGTCCATAAGATTACTGTTGGGTGTATCCTGCATTCTCAAGTTCAAATTATTCCAGATGGATGTGAAGAGTGCATTTCTGAATGGATATCTGCAAGAAGAGGTATATGTTGAACAGCCTAAGGGTTTTGTGGATCCTAAGTTTCCAGAACATGTGTACAAGTTAAAGAAGGCTTTATATGGATTGAAGCAAGCACCAAGAGCATGGTATGACAGGCTGACTCAGTTTCTTGTGGCTCAAGGTTACAGAAAAGGAGGGTCTGATAAGACTTTGTTTGTAAAAGATGAAAATGGGAGTCTGATGATTGCTCAGATTTATGTGGATGATATAGTGTTTGGAGGAATGTCTCAGAAGATGGTCAAGTTATTTGTTCAGCAGATGCAGTCAGAATTTGAAATGAGCTTAGTTGGTGAACTGACTTATTTTCTTGGATTACAAGTCAAGCAAATGGAAGATACAATCTTCATTTCTCAAAGTAAGTATGCCAAGAACATAGTGAAGAAATTTGGATTGGAATCTGCTGCTCACAAGAGGACACCAGCTGCTACCCACCTGAAGTTAACTAAGGATGAACATGGAGTTTCAGTAGACCAAAGTCGGTACAGAAGCATGATTGGGAGCCTATTGTACTTAACTGCAAGCAGGCCTGATATCACATTTGCTGTAGGAGTTTGTGCAAGATATCAAGCTGATCCTAAGATGAGTCATCTGACACAAGTTAAAAGGATCCTGAAGTATGTGAACAGCACAAGTGACTATGGAATCATGTACTCACATAGTTCAACTTCTGAACTGATGGGATATTGTGATGCTGACTGGGCTGGAAGTGCTGATGACAGGAAGAGCACCTCAGGAGGTTGTTTCTTTTTGGGAAATAACTTAATTTCATGGTTCAGCAAGAAACAAAACTGTGTGTCATTGTCAACTGCTGAGGCTGAATATATTGCTGCTGGAAGTAGTTGCTCACAATTGGTGTGGATGAAGCAGATGCTGGAGGAGTACAACATTGAACAAAGAACTATGACATTGTTTTGTGACAATTTGAGTGCCATCAACATCTCTAAGAATCCAATTCAGCACAGCAGAACCAAACACATAGACATCAGGCATCATTTTATCAGAAACCTTGTGGAGGACAAGATTATTCAGCTGGAACATGTAGCTACTGAAGAACAAGTTGCAGACATTTTTACAAAGGCCTTGGATGCTAAGCAATTTGAAAACTTAAGGAGCAAGTTAGGTGTGTGCTTATTTGAAGAATTCTAGCAATTAAAGCAAACTGGATGTGAGGAAGATAGAGTACCTGCCAGCTTTGTTAGTGCTAAGTGTGATCCTGTCTCTGATACTAAGTCTGAAGTTCAAACTGGGACAGTAGTTGAAGATGTTTGTGCAGTTTTCCTTCCCTATTTGAAGACTATGATTTGTCAGAATTTTGTGGCTAAAAAGGGGGAGAAAATCTTATGTAATGTGTTGGCTCTGATACTAAAAGTCTTATGCAAAGTGTTGCTGCTCAGAAGTTCAAATTTCAGATGTTCAGTTCTCAGTGTGGTTCAGAAGTTATTTGTGAAGCTCAGAGTTCATAACCAATGCAACAAGTGCTGTCAAGATGTTATTGAGGGGGAGTATGTGTCTCAGGGGGAGTACAAGTTTGTTATATTCCTGAAGTGTAGTGGTCCTGAAAAAGAGTGATCCTGAAGAAGATTTGTGCTCAGCTCCTGAAGTGTGCTCTGATACCTTTTGGTAATAAGGGGGAGTTTGTTTAGCTTCAGGGGGAGTATTATGCTGTTCAGGAGTTGATCAGTAGCTCTGATACCTTGGAGTAGCTCTGATACCTTGTTTGTAATGATCAGGAGTTGATCAGTAGGTTATGTGTGCTTCAGTAGCTGATTTGAACTGAAGCTGGTTTGTGTTTCTCATGATAGTCATAAATGAATCCGCTGCTAATTACTATGTTATGATTGATCATTGTGGAGTTCTTCATTGCTGAGTTGTTTATAAGGGAGATTGAAGAACTTGGATGGTTTTAGCCAAAAATTTGCCAAAGGGGGAGATTGTTGAGTATTTTGGTGTTGGCTGCATTGTTTGGCAAAACCAAGGTATTGAATAGAAGCATCTCCATATGTAGAACATTTTCTCAGTTGGAAGTCTTTCATTTTGAAGCTGTTCAGAAGCTCAAAATTACATCAGAAGCTGAATGCTCATCAGAAGCACTGTAGCACTTCAGAAGCTGATTCAGGTTCTGAAGTCCAGCGTTGACCTTTGTTGACCTCATCAGAAGCTGGGTTTTCAGAATTGTTTTGGCATGAATCTTTGCAAGATTGATCAAGGAATTATTCACGCGTATTGCTTCTAGAATGCTGATTTATTTGAAGAAGATTTTATTGAAGATTTGGTTCAAAGATATGAAATTCATATTTTCCTGTTATAATCTTTAAAAGATTCAGTACAGTTTTATTTGTTACATTATTGGACCAATCTTATTTCAGTAACAAATCAAATCAGAAGATTAGTTTTATTTTGCAAGACTGAAGGCTATATAAGGAGGAGGGCTGCTGCTATTCAAGATACGATTTATAGAGTTTAAGATCAGAAAATTGAGTCTTAGTGGTTTTTAAGCTTTTGCTTTATTTTTGTACGCCACTCATATGCTTTGAGTTGGTTTAGGATTGTTATAGAGTTGTGATTCATTCTAAGCCTTTAGGTACGAATGAAGTCTTTGTGTTTTTGAAGTTTTCTAAAAAACAGAGTGTTTTTGATTAAGGGTTTTAGTAACAGGTTTGTTACTTGAATAGGAAGTTAGTGGTCTCTAATACTCAACGTGTTGGGTAGAATTCAAGACTAGGAGGAAGTTAATTGCTTAGGCTGGGAACTGGGAGTCAGTGTCTTGAGTCATAAGGATTAATTCCTATAGTGGAATTCCTTCCTGGATTGGTATCCCCCAGAGTAGGAGGTGTTTACTCCGAACTGGGTTAACAAACCTTGTGCTTTTTACTTTCCTGCACTTTAATTTGCTGCCTGTGTGTGTTTGTGTTTGTGCTCTGTTCTGCAAACTATTGTGCTCTACGTGTTGTTCAGAACCTGTTAGGTTCAGAACCTGATTACTCTGTTAGTTTCTGTTCATTGCCTGGCCAGAATTTCAATTGGCATCAGAGCAGGCACCCTGCCTGTATTTTGGGTGAGATCCAGAGGACTTATTTCTGGTAAGCATGGATAGAGAAGGAGGATATGTCAATAGACCACCCCTACTAGATGGCACAAACTATGAGTATTGGAAGTCAAGGATGTGTGCTTTTCTAAAGTCTATTGACAGCAGGACTTGGAAAGCTGTGATTAAAGGCTGGGATCATCCTGTGTATACAGACAAAGATGGTAACAAGACTGAGGTTCTGAAGCCTGAGGAGGAATGGACCAAAGCTGAAGATGATCTGTCACTGGGAAATTCAAAAGCTTTGAATGCTATCTTCAATGGTGTTGATCAGAACATGTTCAGACTTATCAAACAGTGTACTGTTGCAAAGGAGGCCTGGGAAATTTTAAAGACAACTCATGAAGGAACCTCTAAGGTGAAGATGTCCAGACTTCAGTTACTGACCACCAAGTTTGAGAACCTGAAGATGAAGGAGGATGAATCCATTCAGGATTTTTACATGAATGTGCTGGATATGGCAAATTCCTTTGATTCTCTTGGGGAGAAGATGTCTGATGAGAAGCTAGTAAGAAAAATCCTCAGGTCCCTGCCCAGAAGGTTTGATATGAAGGTGACAGCTATTGAGGAGGCTCATGATATTTCTGCTATGAAGGTTGAAGAGCTCATTGGTTCTTTGTTAAATTTTGAGACTGCATTCTGCAAACAGCCTGATAAGAAAGGGAAAGGTATAGCCTTTACTGTGAATACTGAAGCTGATGATCAACAAGAGTCTGAAGAGGATGACTTATCAGAAGCTCTTGTGTTGCTGGGAAAACAATTCAACAAGATTCTGAAGAATGTTAACAGAAAAGCCAAAGCCAAAGGTCAGAACTTTAGATTCAATAACAAAAAGCAACAAACTGATGAGAAGAAGACCAAGTCTGAGGAGAAAAGTAACCAAGCCAAAGGTGTGCAGTGCTATGAGTGTGAAGGTTATGGACATATCAAAACTGAGTGTCCTACTTTTCTTAAGAAGCAGAAGAAGAGCCTAGCTGTTGCATGGTCTGATGATGGTTCTGAAGATGATGATGTTAGTGAATCTGATATGTGTGATACTGGTCTTGTTGTGAGGTCAGGAGCTATCTTGAAGAAGGAAGCTGTTTTAGAAGCTGAGACTTTTTCTGAGTCTGACTCAGAGTCTGAAGCCTCATCTGTGTCTGAAGCTGCTAAAACCTCATATGATGAACTAGCTGATAACTACAAGAAGCTGTATACCAGAAGTGCTGAGGTTTGCAAACAAGTTTTGGATCAGAAGGAGACTATTCTTCAACTGGAGGCTGAAAAAGGTGAACTGTTAGTGCAGAATTCAGATTTAAAAGAAGAAGTGAATCAACTGAACTCCCAACTTGATCAAATGAAGAAGCAAGTGAAGATGTTGAACTCTGCTACTGATAAGTTGGAGGACATTTTGGGGAATCAGCAACAAGGAAAGACTGGTTTAGGTTTTGTTGATCAGACTCAGCTTCCTAAACAGATGAATTTTGTTCCTGCTACTCAAACTCATGATTCTATGGTTGGAACATCAAAGAGGAGACCTCAGAAACAAGCCCAGATGCCAGCTCAGAAGGAAGTTCAGAAGAGACCTCAGATGCAAGGTCAGAAGCATGGTCAGATGCTACCTCAGAAGCAACCCCAGAAATCTTTCAGAAACAGAAGGAGGAGGAATCATCCATGGGTCTGTCATCATTGTGGAAAGAGAGGGCATATCAAACCATTCTGCTTCAAACTGTATGGCTATCCTGAACACTTTCAATATAGAAGAGTGCAACCAGCTGCACCCAGACACAGTGTTCAGAAGGTGTGGAAACCTAAGGTTCAGAATGTTGGGCTGATTGCTCATACCTCATTGAGAGCCACTTCAAAAGAAGACTGGTACTTTGACAGTGGTTGTTCAAGGCACATGACTGGTGTGAAGAAGCTACTGAGCAATATCAGATCATACTCCAGAAGTTATGTGACATTTGGAGATGGTGTAAAGGGTCAGATTCTGGGTATTGGAGATTTGATCAGAGAAGGTTTGCCCAGACTTAATGATGTGCTACTGGTGGAAGGATTAACCTCTAATCTGATCAGTATCAGCCAGCTATGTGATCAGGATTTAAAAGTGAATTTCAACAAGCAGGAGTGTATTGTTACTGATCAGGATGGTAAAACTCAGATGACGGGCTGCAGATCCAAAGACAACTGTTATTTGTGGGTTTCTGAAGAAGAAAGAAGTCTGACTTCTTGTCTTATGAGCTCAGAGGAAGAAGTCAAGCTCTGGCACCAGAAACTAGGACATTTGCACTTGAAAGGCATGAAGAAAATCCTAAGTACTGAAGCTATCAGAGGTGTGCCTAATCTGAAGATCAATGAGGACAGTGTTTGTGGTGATTGTCAGATTGGAAAACAAACAAGAAAGTCTCATCCCAGATTAGTTCACCAGGTAACTACCAAAGTACTAGAACTTGTTCATATGGATTTAATGGGGCCTATGCAAGTAGAGAGTATTGGAGGAAAGAGGTATGCTTTTGTAATGGTAGATGACTACTCAAGATTCACATGGATCAACTTTGTTAGAGAGAAGTCTGATACTTTTGAAGTGTTTAAAGACTTATGTACTCAATTACAAAGAGAGAAGGACTGTGGTATTGTCAGAATCAGAAGTGATCATGGCAAGGAATTTGAAAACAAGAGTTTTTCAGAATTTTGTGCTTTTGAAGGTATAAAACATGAGTTCTCTGCACCTATCACACCTCAGCAAAATGGTGTAGTAGAGAGGAAGAATAGAACTTTGGCAGAATGTGCAAGAGTGATGCTGCATGCTAAGAAACTTCCATATATGTTCTGGGCTGAAGCAATGAACACTGCATGTTATATCCATAATAGAGTCACTCTGAAGAAAGGAACAGCATCTACATTGTATGAACTATGGAAAGGAAGGAAGCCTACAGTCAAATATTTTCATGTGTTTGGCAGTAAATGTTACATTTTGGCTGACAGAGAAAATAGGAGAAAACTGGATCCTAAGTCTGATGAGGGTATATTTTTGGGATATTCAGTAAACAGCAGAGCTTATAGGGTGTTTAATTCAAGAACTAAAGTTGTGATGGAGTCCATTAATGTGGTAATTGATGATCTGACTGCTGAGAAAGATAGAAGTGAGTCTGAAGTTGTTCCAGAGTCTGAACCATCAGAAGAACAAACTTCAGAAGCTGAAATTCATCCAGAGTCTGAAGAAGCAGATGTACATCCAGAACATAATTCTACCAATAAAGGGCCATCTATTAGAATTCAGAAGGATCATCCTAAGGAGCTTATCATTGGGAGTTTTGATCAAGGGGTCAGAACCAGGAGATCAGAACCAGTTGCTACTGATTCATGTTTTGTGTCTAAGTTTGAACCCAAAAATGTGAAAGAAGCCCTAACTGATGAATTTTGGATTGAAGCAATGCAAGATGAGTTGAATCAATTCAAAAGGAGTGAAGTATGGGATTTGGTTCCAAGACCTGAAGGGTTGAATGTTATTGGCACTAAGTGGATATTCAAGAATAAAACAGATGAAAGTGGTACTGTAGTCAGAAACAAGGCTAGGTTGGTTGCTCAGGGTTATACTCAAGTGGAGGGATTGGATTTTGATGAGACCTTTGCACCTGTGGCCAGACTAGAGTCCATAAGATTACTGTTGGGTGTATCCTGCATTCTCAAGTTCAAATTATTCCAGATGGATGTGAAGAGTGCATTTCTGAATGGATATCTGCAAGAAGAGGTATATGTTGAACAGCCTAAGGGTTTTGTGGATCCTAAGTTTCCAGAACATGTGTACAAGTTAAAGAAGGCTTTATATGGATTGAAGCAAGCACCAAGAGCATGGTATGACAGGCTGACTCAGTTTCTTGTGGCTCAAGGTTACAGAAAAGGAGGGTCTGATAAGACTTTGTTTGTAAAAGATGAAAATGGGAGTCTGATGATTGCTCAGATTTATGTGGATGATATAGTGTTTGGAGGAATGTCTCAGAAGATGGTCAAGTTATTTGTTCAGCAGATGCAGTCAGAATTTGAAATGAGCTTAGTTGGTGAACTGACTTATTTTCTTGGATTACAAGTCAAGCAAATGGAAGATACAATCTTCATTTCTCAAAGTAAGTATGCCAAGAACATAGTGAAGAAATTTGGATTGGAATCTGCTGCTCACAAGAGGACACCAGCTGCTACCCACCTGAAGTTAACTAAGGATGAACATGGAGTTTCAGTAGACCAAAGTCGGTACAGAAGCATGATTGGGAGCCTATTGTACTTAACTGCAAGCAGGCCTGATATCACATTTGCTGTAGGAGTTTGTGCAAGATATCAAGCTGATCCTAAGATGAGTCATCTGACACAAGTTAAAAGGATCCTGAAGTATGTGAACAGCACAAGTGACTATGGAATCATGTACTCACATAGTTCAACTTCTGAACTGATGGGATATTGTGATGCTGACTGGGCTGGAAGTGCTGATGACAGGAAGAGCACCTCAGGAGGTTGTTTCTTTTTGGGAAATAACTTAATTTCATGGTTCAGCAAGAAACAAAACTGTGTGTCATTGTCAACTGCTGAGGCTGAATATATTGCTGCTGGAAGTAGTTGCTCACAATTGGTGTGGATGAAGCAGATGCTGGAGGAGTACAACATTGAACAAAGAACTATGACATTGTTTTGTGACAATTTGAGTGCCATCAACATCTCTAAGAATCCAATTCAGCACAGCAGAACCAAACACATAGACATCAGGCATCATTTTATCAGAAACCTTGTGGAGGACAAGATTATTCAGCTGGAACATGTAGCTACTGAAGAACAAGTTGCAGACATTTTTACAAAGGCCTTGGATGCTAAGCAATTTGAAAACTTAAGGAGCAAGTTAGGTGTGTGCTTATTTGAAGAATTCTAGCAATTAAAGCAAACTGGATGTGAGGAAGATAGAGTACCTGCCAGCTTTGTTAGTGCTAAGTGTGATCCTGTCTCTGATACTAAGTCTGAAGTTCAAACTGGGACAGTAGTTGAAGATGTTTGTGCAGTTTTCCTTCCCTATTTGAAGACTATGATTTGTCAGAATTTTGTGGCTAAAAAGGGGGAGAAAATCTTATGTAATGTGTTGGCTCTGATACTAAAAGTCTTATGCAAAGTGTTGCTGCTCAGAAGTTCAAATTTCAGATGTTCAGTTCTCAGTGTGGTTCAGAAGTTATTTGTGAAGCTCAGAGTTCATAACCAATGCAACAAGTGCTGTCAAGATGTTATTGAGGGGGAGTATGTGTCTCAGGGGGAGTACAAGTTTGTTATATTCCTGAAGTGTAGTGGTCCTGAAAAAGAGTGATCCTGAAGAAGATTTGTGCTCAGCTCCTGAAGTGTGCTCTGATACCTTTTGGTAATAAGGGGGAGTTTGTTTAGCTTCAGGGGGAGTATTATGCTGTTCAGGAGTTGATCAGTAGCTCTGATACCTTGGAGTAGCTCTGATACCTTGTTTGTAATGATCAGGAGTTGATCAGTAGGTTATGTGTGCTTCAGTAGCTGATTTGAACTGAAGCTGGTTTGTGTTTCTCATGATAGTCATAAATGAATCCGCTGCTAATTACTATGTTATGATTGATCATTGTGGAGTTCTTCATTGCTGAGTTGTTTATAAGGGAGATTGAAGAACTTGGATGGTTTTAGCCAAAAATTTGCCAAAGGGGGAGATTGTTGAGTATTTTGGTGTTGGCTGCATTGTTTGGCAAAACCAAGGTATTGAATAGAAGCATCTCCATATGTAGAACATTTTCTCAGTTGGAAGTCTTTCATTTTGAAGCTGTTCAGAAGCTCAAAATTACATCAGAAGCTGAATGCTCATCAGAAGCACTGTAGCACTTCAGAAGCTGATTCAGGTTCTGAAGTCCAGCGTTGACCTTTGTTGACCTCATCAGAAGCTGGGTTTTCAGAATTGTTTTGGCATGAATCTTTGCAAGATTGATCAAGGAATTATTCACGCGTATTGCTTCTAGAATGCTGATTTATTTGAAGAAGATTTTATTGAAGATTTGGTTCAAAGATATGAAATTCATATTTTCCTGTTATAATCTTTAAAAGATTCAGTACAGTTTTATTTGTTACATTATTGGACCAATCTTATTTCAGTAACAAATCAAATCAGAAGATTAGTTTTATTTTGCAAGACTGAAGGCTATATAAGGAGGAGGGCTGCTGCTATTCAAGATACGATTTATAGAGTTTAAGATCAGAAAATTGAGTCTTAGTGGTTTTTAAGCTTTTGCTTTATTTTTGTACGCCACTCATATGCTTTGAGTTGGTTTAGGATTGTTATAGAGTTGTGATTCATTCTAAGCCTTTAGGTACGAATGAAGTCTTTGTGTTTTTGAAGTTTTCTAAAAAACAGAGTGTTTTTGATTAAGGGTTTTAGTAACAGGTTTGTTACTTGAATAGGAAGTTAGTGGTCTCTAATACTCAACGTGTTGGGTAGAATTCAAGACTAGGAGGAAGTTAATTGCTTAGGCTGGGAACTGGGAGTCAGTGTCTTGAGTCATAAGGATTAATTCCTATAGTGGAATTCCTTCCTGGATTGGTATCCCCCAGAGTAGGAGGTGTTTACTCCGAACTGGGTTAACAAACCTTGTGCTTTTTACTTTCCTGCACTTTAATTTGCTGCCTGTGTGTGTTTGTGTTTGTGCTCTGTTCTGCAAACTATTGTGCTCTACGTGTTGTTCAGAACCTGTTAGGTTCAGAACCTGATTACTCTGTTAGTTTCTGTTCATTGCCTGGCCAGAATTTCACATAGGATCACCAATATCAAAATATCATGTATTTAGACAGTTAAACTTGCTTAGTCAATAACCTACAAATTTTATTTTCTAACCAAAGTAACATTAAATAATGAATTGACATTCTGAACATAATCATGTATGTTTTCACATTCTAAGAACTTTACCTTGGACATTGTTCTGATATGAATCTTGGAATTGATTATTCTGTAAATCATCTTCATCAGAAGTATCACTCTGACTCTCATGAGCTGCAGCATATGCTTCAAACTGTTCACTATCAACAGAGCTATCATTGTCATTGTTAATCTCTTCATTTTGCGCAGCATTTGAAGTAGATGGCACACTTGTATCAGTCATAGAAAACTTATCAAGCAAATTTACCCCTACATTATTAATTCTTGATGATATTCTTGGAATTTTATGAGGATTTGAAGCTGATCTTGGTTGAGTGAAAGTTGGAGACTGAGATGTTGAAGACATATTTGATAACAAAACTGGAGTCTTAAGGATAGAAGGAGAAGACATTAGTATCGGTTTAGGTTGTTTGGCTGAATCTGTTTTAGCATAGTTTGGAACATTTATGGGAAAAAGATGTTTTAGTTTATTTGGAACATTTATGGGAAAAGGATGTTTTGGTTTGTAATGAGAAACAGTGGGCGACTCTCAGTTAAAAGGATGAGGAGTATGAATGTTTGCATCCTAGTTTGTGATTGAGATGTCTTGCTTTGACAATGATATGCCTGAGGAGGAGATGGATTGGTAAATTGAGATGTTGGGTCATGAATTGCATTATTTTGACTAAGAAGAGCTTGTTTGTGAATCTGATTAGTTGAGTTATGTGGCTTAGTTGACTGAGATTTTCCTTTGAAAGTAGAACATGAAGCTTTTTGTATCAATGGTGTGTTGGTGATTTCAGACAATGGAGTTCTTGAATTTGAAGAGGATTGTTTTCGTTTTTTTGGAAATTTGCCTTCGAGTTTTTTTTCTTCTTCTAAGCCTAGCTTCATAAGCTTTTCGTTTTTTGCTTTCTTCACTTTCATCTACCATTTTTGTTTTTGCATTCAATAAAAAAAAATAGCAAATTGGTGAAGCTATGAATTATATAAGAAGAAGAAACAATGGCGCCAAGATTCCCTCCATTTGAAAAAATGTGTTTAGAGTGAAAAATAATTTGAAATAGTAGGGTCCAACTTAGATGGTGAGATACAACCATCTTTGGGAATATATAAGAAAAAATAAATGTCTTACTTGAATTATGACTTTTGGGAAGACACAATCTTCATACATCAGCATTATGTCAAATCAAGCATGCCCTACCTTTAGCTCACGTGAGGTCATTGCTTTGATATTCAACTATCTCCTATAAAAAATAGTTGTTGTCAATTAAACTTACAAAATTGGTTGTGATAAATCATTGAAATCATATATACCTTACAATAAATCCATTTAGGAAGATATTTTTACCACATACCCTGTAAGATAAGAGATTAAACACAACTAATTAATCCTTCAAATTGATATCTATGATTTATATTAACTGTTGTAGTTACTCATTAGGCTAAGATATATATGATTTCAACATAAAATTCAGGATTGTTTTGAATATCATAATTTAGTGTGAATTCTAAACCAACTGATATTGAGTAATGTTCATAAATGTTGTCATTATTTAGTGTTAATTTTGCAGAGAATAGGATATTGTGTTATAGTATAAAATAGTTATGATTGATAAAAATCTGAGTATATATCATGTTGGAGTCACTATAAATATGTAGAACTGCTTTAAGTGATGTTCATTCTGAATTTAATTAGTATGTAAAATGAGGTATGATAATAAGTCATATATAATGAAGATTTCTGGATCTGAAATTTCATGATATAATTAGTAGGATTGAAAATAACTTGTGAGTCAAGTTATAGTTGTTATGTGATGATGTCAGTTCCCATAGATAATATATTACATAACCAAAAGAGTGCAAAATAATGATTCAGCCAAACATAGTTTTAAGCCATCATTTCAAAAAGAGGCCACATAAAGTGGTTCATAAAAAAGCTACAACTTAGTTGCTTGTCTCCAGCTTGGGTTGTTTGGACAGCTTAGTTGATGAGAGTTGTGTTGCCTGCACATCTTGGCTAGAACCAACCCAATCTCCTTCCTCTTGTGAAAGCCTTTTAGGAGGAGGAGTGGAAGTGGCAGCAGAAGGATCGTTTTCCCCACAAAGAGATTGCTGCATATGAAAATAAAATGCAAAGATTTTTAATTATGACATGACTGGAAGAGGTATAATAAACCAAATTCATTTAGAGAGTGCTAACTATGATAGAAAGAAGGAGCTTACAAAGTTGACAATGGAAAAATCAGTTTCAGAAGCAACTTTGTCTGAAGCACAAATTGCCAGGCTAGAACTTGCCTAAACAGATTTGTAAGATTAAGGTTTATCAAATTCTAAGAGATTATGGTAACATATTATAACATTGAATAATAAATATACCTCTTCCAGTCCAAATTGTTTTTCAAGGTTTGCCAAGAGCTGCTTGTTATCACTAATTTGTATGACAGAACACGGATTTGATCCAGGCATAGCTTTGATCTTATAAACTTTCTTTGGGCAGTTGCTATCACTCAGTAGTTTATCAAGAGCTTTTGGATAAGCTCTTGGATGAGTTTGACCAGCCTACAAAGGTTAAATAAAAGGTGGATAATAGGTATATATACATTTAGAATGACTTAGGAATAGGTATATATTAAATGTAAACCTGAATCATTTTTTCTTTCAAATTTTTTGCAGAAATCCCTAGAATGGATTCAACATCGTTGTCCCAGCAGAAACCTAGCCTTATCTTCTTTGTGAACAGCTAGGACCTCAACCTTGTACCTAACCATGAAAAGTATCAAATCAATGCATTGAATTGTATCAATAAATTTATCAAACACACCTGATTAGTCTAAAAATAACCTTGGGTTTGGAACATCATTGATATGTTTGTTGTTACATTTGAACTTGCCATCTTCCAGCTTAGCAATTTTAGTACAGAAGTTGCATCCATCATATGTCCATCCATATTTGGTGGCATTCAACTTCTTAATCTCAGCAATAGTTACACAAATGGTTTCCTTCATGATAATTTAAAAGTTATTAAACTCTAAACACTGTTTTTGACAGATATTGTGTAAAAGAGAGATCATTTTACATGTTTAACATGATTAACCTCTGCAAGAGTAAGGAAATTTGCCTTAGCCATGATATCACTATTTTGACTTATTTGAGATCCTTGGCTGAGTTGTGAAAACTGCTGAGTTGCATTCACATCATCAATTGGTAGAGCTGCAAACCTGTGATCATTCATGAAATATCATAATATATAATGCAAATATATGAGACTAAGAATATTTCATAAATGTACCTAGCTTTGAACTCAGCAATCTCAGGAATATTAGCATTCCATATCAGTTTAGTGCCAGACCAGGTATTGGTAACACACAGTGGATAAATTCCTAATCAACATTTGTATCAGTGGATAACACAATTTCAGTTTGTAACACAATTTAAGGATAATGGAAGGATAATTATGTATAAGGAAAAAATCATCATCACTTAAGGATAATTGAAGGATATTTCGTAAATACCTTGAGCTGCTCTCACCCTAGCATGTTTGACAACAATGAAGATATTCTCTTCACCATTTGTCTGAGAGAATGCATCAAAGAATTGCTTTGCCAAATCATCCCACAATGTAACGTGAACCATGTTGGCACTGATTTGGTAATGAGAATTTTTCAAATGTAAGAAAGACATAAATTAAGACCCAAATAAAGCTTAAATAAACAAATGCAATTTCATTACCTAGTATCCTTCAGCAGAAAAGTTACTGATTTGATCTTGCCATGCTGCTTATTAATCGTAGTAATCTCATGGAAAGCTCCAATGACATCTGATAAAAATGAATGATTAAAGTTTACATTTATATTTGTGTATGTAAAATGAAAAACATATGCCAAACGACTTGCCTATAAGTAGATCAGTCCGGTACTTTCCAGCTTGTATCTCACCAAAGTCTTTGAAGTTGAAACAGGCATGAGGAATTTCAGGAAAATCAACTGCTTTTATAATAGTTGCACCTGTGACTATAAGCCTATATGGATGAGTGCATGCCTTGACAACAACATCATTTTTTAAGACCTTAAAGTTCTCCATATCATAAGTTTGATTGTGCTTCAACATTTCTTTCCATTCAGCAAGTTCATCATTTGGCACAGTGACATGAATCATGTCATTCTGATCATTATAAAATCTTTAATTAACATCAAATACATATGGAAAAAAACATTAGTATCACTTAAACTTAATGAGTACAAATTACCTCCTTATCCACAACAATCATTTCCAAAGACTCATGTTTCCCTTTGCATAAAACCGACCAAAGATCAACAATCCTAACAGCAAGCGTCCAAACATCTTTTGATTCATCCACAGCTTTGACAGGGTCATAAGGGCACATAACATCAGACTTCATCTCTATCTCAGACCTAAATTTCAACAAATACAAATTTTATGATTTTTTGAGAACAAAAATCATAAACTGCACCCATGATGAAAATCATAAACAACATGGAGCTACATAAAAAAAAAACATACAAAACCAAGTTTACAACATAATGTTTTCCATCTCAGACCTTAAGTTCAACAAATACAATTTTTTTGATTTTTTTATAACAAAAATCATCACAAACTCCACCAATGATGAAAATCATAAACAACATGGATCTACATAAAAAAACATGCAAAACCAAGTAAAAACTCAAATTTCGATTTCGGTTAAACATGCATTCAAACTTGTTAAAAAGAGGATATGAACATTAAAATCGATTCAGATTAGAGGAAGAAGAACATGTAAATGATTAAAACATGAGGAAAAATGCTAGTAACATGCTAAAAGAAGATATTTGTATGGATGGCAATCAGATTTCAGTTACAGAACTTTTATTAAAACTGATTTACAACATTAAAAGAAAGCTAAAAGATGAAAAAGAAGGATTTTAACATTATGAAAAGATGATGATAAAGATTACTTACATGGTAGAAGAAGAGATTTTGATGGATATCTCTGACATTTGAGGCGAGTTAGAGGAAGGGGAGTGTTGAAGTTTCTTAAAAAAAATTCAGACAGAGAAACTTTTATTAGGCGAGTAGAAGAGGAAGAGTGTTAAAGTTTCTGAAAAATTTCAGAGAGAGAGAGAAAATTGTATTCAAATGATGGCATAATAGGGTGTAACAGATAGTAGCCGTTGGGTAATAGCCTGTAATGACAGGAAAAGGCATCATGTGAGGCAATGACGAAAATTTACAAATTTATCCTTACCTGGTAACAAAATAGAAGCTGTAAAAAAAAAAACATAAGCTGGGCAGTGTAGTAAAATTGACAGCGAAATTGTGGCAAAATGACATTTGTAACCTTCAACTGTGAATGAAAAAATCAGGGGCAAATTTTAGATATGGCCAAATTAGTAAATTTGACAATCATCTCTTTTCATATATTGCTGGTAGATGCGTTCAAAGAAATGTATATGATCTTTCTTCTTAGTTTATCCATTTGTGATGATGTAAGAGGTGATCATGTATCTCATTTGGTCATGTAATCCATTTCCATCCTTATCAAATAAAATAAAATAATAGAATAAGGAACATTCAAAAAATGATAATAGAATATAGCAATTGGATATTCCCTTCTTTATCCATGTATTCGCATCAAATACAAGAATTGCTGATTTTTTCAGAATCAAAATTCATTTTAAAAAATATACCTAAATATTTCAATTATCAATTTAAAAAAACTAATAATTATATTTTAATAATACTTGAGATTTTTTCATAAAATATAAATAAATCAAAAAACAATACTCCAGATTTCTCCTCCATCACTTCGAAAACAACTCAACTGTTTCATCAAAATCTAATCTAACCGTAATCACTACACACGTTCTCATAATTCATTTTCATTCTCTTAAACTATTAATAATCATAATCAATTCATGCATTGAACTTTTCATTTCAATTTCTGAATCCAAAAAAATTCAAATTAGGTTAATCCAAATCTCTCGGTGATGGAGTTTATCCAGAGCCGAGTGGAGCCATGGATGAGAGAACAAGGAGCTAGGCTGATGAAGGTATCGTGGGGCCCACTCCAATGGCGGATGAGATGGCCATGGACTAACCACCGCGAGCAGAAGAAACGGATCAAGGAAGAGTACCAACGGCGTCGCAAACAACTCAATGATCTCTGTCTCGCTCTTAAGACTGATTCTCTTTCTGATTTGCAAGATCTTCTTTGTTGCATGGTTCTCTCCGAATGCGTTTACAAGGTCTTTTTTCTTTCATTTCAATTTCGTTGTTTTTGTTTATCTTCAATTCATGTAGTAGAATTTGTAGTTTTCTGATTCTGTTTCAATTTTTAAGTAGAAGAAGCTTGTGAATTAGGCTTTGTTTGCTAAAAAAAATAGCGAACACCTGATAAACTAGTTTACGAATTCAGTTTCAATTTTTAAGTAGATGAAGCTTGTGAATCGGCTTTGTTCGGTAAAAAATAATGAATAACTGATAAGTTAGTTTTTAGTTGATAGTAGAGAAGTTAAGTGATTGAATTTGTAGTGTTTGGTTAAATTAGCGGTTGAACTTACTTATAAATAAATATGAAATGACATAAAAAAATATTCAATCAATATTTAACTTTTTTTTTTAAATTAGTATTACATGGGGTAAAATTGATAGAAAAAAATGATGAGTTATAAGCTTTAAGCTACTTGAATTAGTTTATGAAAATACGCTATAAGCTGGTGAAAATAAGCTATAAGCTCGTGAGAAAACGATGGTTATAAAATGGGTCTTTTTTAGTCGTATGAGCTCATAAGCTATAAGTTAAAAATTGTGACTTGCCAAACAGGTCCTTAGTCTCTGTAGCATCGACACGTCTAATCCAAGGCGTGTCTTGTGTCTGACATGTGTCAGTGTCCGACACGACACAGACACATGCGATTACATTCAATTTTTCCATTTTCTTAAATTACATGGAAGTGTTAGAGTGTCTGTGGCAATATGTCATAGAATTAGTTATTTGGATTAAAACGATTTTTCTAATAATTGATGTATGGAGAGTTGTATTGTGGTTGCAACTTGAAGAGGAGTGGCGTAAGGGAAATCACGTATACTTTTATTACGGGAGAGTGAGTTGAGGAAATGGCAGAGTGTTTGGATTTTATATGGGAAAGGTCTAGTTTTCGTGCACGGTCGGATGTTTTGGTTCACGGTGAGTTTGGCAGAATAACTTGGAGGCACCTTGATTTTGCAAAAGTTATAAAGTATAGTAGCTTTTACTGACAATGAGGTTGGAGATAGCCACAGGCTTTGATATGAAATTGACTACCATTTTGTCCCTGAATATGCGAGGAGACATTGTTACTATAGTTCCCAAATGTATTAAAATCGTAAATACATCCCTAGTGCCTCTTCCGTTAGAAATTTTATGTACTAAATTGACAAACAAAAAACACATTCAAGGACTAAATGACTACCTAAAAACATATTCGAGAACTGAAATGACTAATGAAAGAGACACTTGTGGATGTGTTTGTAATTTTGATTTGATACATTCAAGGACCAATGTGACAATGAGTTACACTTCTATTGACCAAAATGGTGATTTGGCCTTTTTAAGCTTGTGAATTAGTTATTTGGATTAAACCAACTTTTCAGATAATTGATGTTTTGAGAGTTGTATTGTGGTTGTAACTTGCAGAGGAGTGGCGTAAGGGAAATCATATTTTCTTTTAGGGTAACCAACCGTTTTGGTTCCTAAATGTGTTAGACACTGTCATTATAGTCTCTCTCTGATTGTATCGAAATTGTTTAGACATCTCCAAGTGTCACTTTAGTTAGTCATTTTGGTCATTTAATGTGTCTTTTGTTAGTTATTTTAGTTCTCAAATGTGTTTTTTCGTGGGTCAATTTAGTCAATAAAAATAACAAAAGAGACATTTGAGGATGTGTTTGCAATTTTGATACATTTTAGGGGCTATAGTGGAAGCACCTCACACATTTAAGGACAAAAATGATTGTTTACACCCTTTCTTTTAATATGCGAGAGCAAGTTGAGGAAATGGTGGAGTGTTTAAATTTTATATGGGAAAGGTTTAGTTTTCATAGTGGAATCGTGTGATACTAGAAGATTTTCAGTTTTTGTGAGAATGAGGTTGGAGTTAGCAACAGGGCTTTGATATGGAAATGACATATTTTTATATTTGGGAGAGAGGGAGGACACTTATGTACACTCATTTTTTTCATTGGTGTGTTGGTGCTTAACGCGTTCAAAAAGAAAATATCTGTAGCGCTGACACACCAATAAAAAGATGGGTGTACTATAAATGTGGCCTTTTGGAGTTCATGGAAATTCTGCTTATGGAGTACTTTTCCTGTGAGTTTGGCAGTGATAAATGATTGTCATTTGCTGCAAAGTCTCTCGAGTATTAGACGGAGCCACACACACACACACACACTGTAAGTTTTATTATTTAATATAGAAAATTCATTCCAAATTATTCAAGTGAATGCAATTGAAAAAAAGGGCAACCTGGTGCTTCAAAGCACCTGCCATGATAGAGTCTAGGGAAGAATTGGATCCAATGTCGGTCTATTGTACCATTCAACCTTATCTTGGATTTGCAAAGAATTAGCAAGAGGCTGATTTGGAAATATATTGTGGACTGGTGTTTAGTTGAATACAAGTATGCAGCTATCATTAGAAAATATGTTGGTAAACAATGAATTGGGAATTACCTCAATAGTATATGTCCTTCAAGATTCATACAAGCACTTGCTTGAATATATGTTGATTTCAATCAACATAGATGTTGACTTCACTTAAAAAACATAGTGACTTTGAGTTTTTATGTCTACAGCACTTGCTTGAATATACGTTGACTTCAATCAACATAAACTTGCATTATTTATGACTTCCTTATATCACAGAGGCCTGCTACTGAGATGATTCGAGCTGTAAATAGATTTAAGGCCGATTTTGGAGGACAAATTGTTGCTTTGGAGCGGGTGCAACCTTCATCAGATCATGTTCCTCATAGGTTTGTCATTCATTCTTCATCCAATTCAATCCTTCTTATATTGTATTAGTTGCACAAACAGCACTGCATCTTTTGACATCTATAGCCTTTGATCCTCATTTTAAAGTTGACTCCTTATTTCTTGAACATTTTTGTTGGAAATTCCGCCTTTATTGCGGTCCGCCCCTAGTCGCCTAAATTGCGGCCTTTGGTTTGGCTTCATTGCAGCCTCCAACACCTTCATTGTGTTGGCTTTGAGGGGGTGGATTTAGTCCTACATCGGGTAGATAGAACTCTCTAGAAGAGTTTATAAAGAGGAGACAATCCTCACCTTACAAGCCGGTTTTGTAAGGATGAGTTAGGCCCCAAATTCAACATGGTATCAGAGCCTATCCTAGATCTATTGTTGGGCTTCCCGCATTGTTCACGCTTCAAGCCCATTGGGCCGGGCTGAAGCGTAAGGGGATGTGTTGGAAATTCTGCCTTTAGTACCAGCAGCACGCAATAGCGGCGGAGAACGAAGGCTGATCATAACAGCATCCCCTATCACAGAACTAATTCACCGCCCCATGAGCGCGTGCTGAAATGCCAGAAAAGCACTAATCTTTAATTCCAGAGGGCTTTTCTAAAGTATTTTATGGATTTCAGCCTTAAAACGCACCAGAGCATCTCTGGGGGTTTCAGGGATTGTTTCTTTGTGTCTCTCATGTTCTCTCTTGTGCCTGTCTCGTGCTGCTCTCTACCGATTCTCTTTCCCACCTCTCTGGTGATTCTGGCCACGACCTGCTGGCATTTCCGATGACATTCTGCCTGTCATTCCTTTCCCCCCTCAGTGACTGTTTAAGACACCTTTATTGTTTTTGCTATTTTATGAATGTAATGAATTTTGAGTAGTTTTTATTACTTTTGAGAATTTATGTGGATAGATGCATTATAGAAACTGTAAACAGTTTCAGAATGGCTATCCCGTTAGTCTTTAAATGATTGGCGCTCCATTGCACTATCCGTGATTAGGGACTGATAACACTGGATTCAGTTTGTTTTGTTTCTTTGACAATCTAGCATGTGAGTTCCTCAACAGCTCACATTGCTAAGAAATTATTAAATAATTGGAATTTTAATCTGTAACCAGTTAGATTTTTTAGGTTTTCTGTCAAAGTAGAATTGTTCATTCAAGTTTTTTTGCCTTTGTTGTTTCTTAAAACTCTATCAAGATTATACAGTGTAGGGTTTGAATGTTTTAAACTGTCATACTTATTTGATTAATTATGTTGTCACAGGTATTTATTGGCAGAGACAGGGGACACTTTATTTGCTTCCTTTATAGGAACAAAGCAATACAAGTTAGTTTTTCATATATATCTTTGTGTTATCATTTAAAATCATTACAACTTCTGGAATCTTTACCTTTTAATTTTACTGAAAGGGATGTGATTGCTGATGCGAATATACTACAAGGTGCAATCTTTCACGAGGATGCTGCTGAGGAATCCGACGGACATTTAGCAACTGAATCTGATAAGGGTGAAAACCAAAGTGGAAAAGAATATATGTGGAATCCTCTAGAATCCAGGTCTAAACAAATGAAGAGTAAATATAAACCTGCTGCCCATAGGGTAAATAAAATTGTCTTCCATCTTATATTTTTCTGGTTGTATTAATTCCTAGAGTCTTATACTGTTTGGAAAATTTCAAATAAGCTCTATAGTTAAAAAAGTTGTTTTTGGGACCCAATAGTTTCACTAAGTTTTGTGATGGATCATGGACACGCTCCTCATGCCCAAAAGAGTGAACATATGGACCTCGACAGGAGTGGCCTAACAAATCTAGGATATGTTCTGATACCATCATAGAAGTTGGGCTCGGTAATTTAACTCCACAAAACCGCCTTGGTGAGGGATGCCTACCACTTATATTCACACCATGTTATTATCCAATGTGAGACTCTTAAGTCTTAACACTTCCCATGTGTGTATCGTAAATTTGAATCTCTATGTTCAGAGATTCAGAATGCGATAATCTAACAATCAGAAACTTACATTTTCTCTCATTTCTCCGAATCTAATTGATTTAAGTTGGGTGGATTAAATGGAGGACTTATTCAGGTGTTACATGTGATATAGAAGAATTATTCAAGCTTAAAGGAAAATGTCACCGTTTGGCTATTGGTCTTGCAGTGTGACAAAGACCAACAAGAAAATAAACTCAATGTTGCAAACATGAAAATGTCGTGATGGGTGAGTAGACACACAAGTTAAGATCTACAAAGGAATGCTTCAGAGAGAAAGTTGGGGCAGCGCTTTTTGTTGAGAGTATTGTCTTAGATGATCTCGTCATATGTGGTGAAGACCTGCGAAATTCAATATTTACAGGGAGTTTATTTGATGGGGGGTAGTCTTATAGTAAGAGGTAGAGGAAGATCTAGCAAAACTAGGGAAACATCATGAAGTAGGATTAAAATTCAACTAGTGCTATTAGTCATGACTTACAATATGACGTGATGTTATGGTGCTATTTGATCCATATAGCTAAGGTCACGTATTCATAAGAGGCTTTTGATGTTTTTTTACTGGATACTTTGTAATATATCTATGCCATTTATGTAAATTTTGTGTCTTTTGGCTCAAATAATTTCCCTCATTATTTGTCAGGGTTTCATGGCCCGTGCTAAAGGAATACCTGCATTAGAATTGTACAGGCTTGCTCAAAAGAAGAAACGCAAACTTGTTTTGTGTGGTCATTCACTTGGAGGAGCAGTGAGTTTGATTCATCCATCTGGGTTTCAAAACATTGCTTTTAATGTATTTGAACAATTTGCATATAATAAAGTTCCAAATATTCTACACAGGTAGCTGCATTAGCCACGCTTGCCATTTTGAGAGTAATTGCCGCTTCATCTTCATCAAAGGAAAATGGGAATGTCTCAGTCAAATGTATTACATTTTCTCAACCTCCTGTTGGAAATGCTGCTTTGAAGGAGTAGGTTTTCCTTGTAGTTAGCTGCTGATACTTTTTTAAAACATGAAAAACTAGGATATTTATTAGTTAATTTTTTTTTCCAGCTACATTAATAGAAAAAGTTGGCAACATTATTTCAAGAGTTATTGCATCCCAGAGGATTTGGTTCCCCGTATTTTATCTCCAGCATATTTTAGCCATTATAATGCTCAGTCTGTCCCAGTGCCTTCTGAAAATGAAAGTAACAGCTTATTATCGAGAGAACAGGAGGAAGGGGTAGCAAAGCGAAAAGCCAATGATGGAGAACAGTTGGTTTTGGGAGTAGGTCCCATGCAGAGATCCTTCTGGAGACTTTCAAGACTAGTCCCTTTAGAAGGATTGCGAAGACAATTTAGTAAACACCAAGAAAGACAAATAAATTCTGTTGAAACAAACTCATTGCCTGATTCTCTTGCTAATACCTTGATTGAGGAGGAAGCGGTTCAACCACGGTCACTTGAAATACAAGAGAGTTCTGATGGCATATCGCTCAAGCCTTTTCCTGAAACCGATAAACATTCATTGGAAGTGTCAACAAATGGGAAAACAAATGCAAAGACCAATGCCATAAATGGTGATGAAGGAAAATGGCACAAAGTACCTTATTTACCATCATATGTACCATTTGGACAGGTAGATATTATCGACATCTGATTTGTAATAGTTTCTGTTGCTGTCACCAAAGATGTCAAAAGTTTATTTTATTTATTTTTTTAAAATTTTCTCGCAGTTTGTTTGTGATTTGCTTTGCATGTTATAATCACCTTGTGTCAGTATTATTTGGGTTTTTTCTCATGTGATTTTTTGGTAGTGTTTAATCCTTTTCATGCATATTATGACAGTTGTGCTACTGTATTTGAATAAATGTTTACCTAATCACAACCTGTTTTGTGCAAGACAGCTTTATTTGTTGGGGAATTCCTCTGTAGAGTCATTATCAGGTGCAGAGTACTCGAAGTTGACATCGGTATGAATCTGTTTTCATTGCTTACCAATACTTGAGAAAGTTCCACTTTCCATTTTGGTCTTAGAATTTACTACCCAACCTTGTCATATTTTGAGTGCAATCGTGTAAGTTCTCTCATTTTGTTTGCTTTCTTCTGGCAAAGACATTTTCAGGTCAAATCAGTATTTGCTGAATTGAGGGAAAGATTTCAATCACATTCAATGAAATCATATCGATCTCGGTTTCAGAGGTAATTGTCTTTCTTGTCATGTTGTGTATAATAGAGTTGTGTTTTATAGTTTCAAAAATTATTACACACTTAAATGAGCATACTGAATTACATTTTCCCAAGACCAGATCATATCCAAACTAATTTGTGTTGCCTAGCTCCTTGAATCCGGGCTCAGTGGGATAATTATTGGTTATTGAAGCATGATGGCATCTCTCAACATCACTACTTGATTATGTTCTGAATAGAAATAATCCCTTTGCTTTTCCCCTTTTTTGTTGCAGAATCTTTGACTTATGTATGAACGATGATGCATCGTCTTTCTTAGGGATTGAGCAATGGCAACAGGCTTCTCATCTACAGCAATGGCTCGGGCTTGCAGCTGCAGACACTGTTGAGCTTGGGCATATAGTAGAATCTCCTACTATTCGAACTGCAACTTCTATTGTTCCTCTAGGATGGAATGGTGTGCCTGGAGCGAAAAATGGAGAACCTCTGAAAGTTGATATTACTGGTTTTGGGTTGCATCTCTGTACACTTGTTCATGCTCAAGTGAATGGTGACTGGTATTGTCATTACCCAATAAAAATCATTTATAGATGTAGTTTCCTTTTAATTAATTAATTGGGTCAGTTAATATCAGCTCTCAAGGTGTAAAGTTTTTATTGGGAATGGCAAAATTTATTGCACTGTTGTATACAGTTAATTGAGATTTTTTTAAAGAGTTTACTCCCATTTTCTCTCTAATTGTAGAAACAGCGTATGCATAAGCTCTTATATAAGAATTGATATCGAGTAAGCACTTAATTAAGTTGTTTATCCAACACTTTCTCAAAGGTTATGGGTTCAAGTTGTGGGATCAGCCTCTTGCAAATGCAAAGTAAAGTTGTCTACGGTAGACCCAAATTGATCCGACCCTTCCCTCGACCATGCCATCACGAGCACTGTGTATCACTAGGTTGCCTTTTTAATTATGTTGAGATTTGCGGGGCAGGAGTGGGGGGCAGGCCCAAGGAGTAGAAAATATTAATGTGTTTCACTTGTCACAAATAGATCTGTCAGATAGACAAAGGAGTACATTCAAATGGGTTTTTTGTGTTTCTCATTTAATATATATTGCTTATAAAATAACTTCATTCGAACCTATGAGGTATGTGATGTGTATATATATCTTCCTTAGGTGTTCAACTACAGTTGAATCCTTTCCTTCTGCACCAAACTATTCTTCGAATCAAGAAATTCAGCCTGAGTTACAGAAGATGAGAGTATTAGTAGGTGCTCCGCAAAGAACGCCTCCAAAACATCAAACTGTGTTAGACTCTTTGATGCCTGTGTTTACTTCTGTTGATTCAATGACCGCTGGTAGTTCAGCACCAGTTGACAATGATAAGTCCGTCCGTCCGGAAAGTTTAAATAACTTTCTAATATTTTGCACCAGTGATTTTACAACTGTTTCCAAAGAGGTTCATTTGAGAACTCGTAGAGTACGATTAGTTGGGCTGGAGGTATATACAAATTTTTCTCTGGAGTCAAAGTGTGTTATTTCTTTTACTATTAATCTTCTGACTTTCATGAGTTGGCTTATGTGCAGGGATCTGGTAAAACTACTCTTTTAAAGGCAATTTTGAATAAAAGTAAACTAAGTACTGCTGCTTATGATGATGCAGTTTCAGATATTGACATGCACGAAGTTATTGCCGATGGTTTGTGCTATTGTGACTCTGTCGGAATAAATATGCAGGTTTTTTCTTTTAATCCTTTTTTTGTTTGCTTTTCCCTGCAAAGTGGCCTGTGCTTTAAATATTTGGTTATTTTCAAAATTTTATTAGTATTCATGGAAGAAAATAGAGGATATTCTTCCTCTCAAGTTTCATTTTCCTTTTGCGAAACCTAGTATTAACCTGTAGAAGCTAGTACTGTTTTCAATTAAAAATTTGCTAGTACCTGAAGACAATATAATCTATGTAGCTCACCGTCTGACCCCAACCAGTAGGAGACATCTACTAATGTTATTTTATGTTGATGTTTGGTCATGATTGATCCATTCGCTACATTGCACTTTTATATTTCTAGTATTACCATGCTCTGGTCCCTACTCCCTATATTTATGGGTGCTTAAACGTCAAAACATTCCTAATACATTTTTTTTTTCCAGGAGGGTTATGGTGTTATCAATCTATTCACATACATTATATTTTTTTGTAAAAATAGTGATTATCATCCATTATTTATGTTACATTTTTTTTAATATTGTTTACCATTTTTGTCAAAAGAGTTGATATGATGCCAAAACTCAGTTATTAGCGCTCTTAATTGATAAATATTTGTGCTGCATCTCGATACTTATTAATTCAACGACGAAGGAAGGAACATATTCTTATTATCAGATGGTATCAAATACAATAGTTAAGCAAGCAAATATTTCATGTGTTTATGGTTGGCTTTGAAATCTTGGCTTAGGGGAAGAGTAACTTTCTGTTGGTAGGGTGCTAGGTTGAAAATAAACAGTACAATTTGAATTATTTAAAATATATCGTGATGTTCATTTGCCTTTTCATTTAATTGTTTTTCAGGAACTAAGTTCAGAAACCTCTCGCTTCAAGGATGAACTGTGGGCTGGAATTCGAGATCTAAATAGAAAAACTGATTTGATTGTTCTTGTTCATAACCTATCCCATAGTATACCTCGATATAGTGATTCAAATGGTACTCAACAGAAGCCAGTTTTGTCACTTTTCTTGGATGAAGTTAAATGTCTTGGAATTCCTTGGGTTCTTGCAATAACAAACAAATTTGCAGTTAGTGCGCACCATCAAAAGTCAGCAATTGATGCTGCTTTGAAAGCTTACCAAGTCTCTCCTAGCTCGGTTGAAATTATAAACGCCTGCCCATATGTTATGCCTGGTTTTGCTGGGGCTTCTTTGTCGTGGGATGCTGCAGCTAATGCAGAATCCAGTAAAAGGGTGGGTCCTCAAAACCTTTTATTCGCTCCTATCAATTTTGTTAGGAGGCCTTTCCTGAAAAGGGAGATAGTTCTTCAAGTTGAAGGTGTCACCGCACTATGTGAGAAAATCCATCGTGCACTTCGCAGTCAGGAGGAGTCTTCGTTTCAGGTGGAACAAAAACTTATTTTTATGGTTTTGCATACATCGTATTTTTCTTAATTTGATTGATTCCAAAATGGTAGTATAAGTAGAGAATTTTAATCAGTGTAACGAGAAGTGCTAGCAACACTGTTCAACACTCTCTGTCCAACTCTCACTCTATGATAGGGTGAAATTCAACGATCTCGGTCCAATACTTACTCTATGATAGGGTGAAATTCATGTTGGTTCCACCACTTTGAAAATAGGAATCATTAGTTTAGTGAGACCTACATGAATTTCATCCCATCATGGAGTGAAAATTGAGTTACCGTGAGTGTTAGTAACATTCTCGGTAATAATTGCCTCTCTGCTTAGAAAATAGGGATACTATCTTCCTACCTTGTGAGGTATACTTGTAATGCTACACTTTTTTTATTAGTTAGAATTTGGGTTGGACCTAACACAATCTTACAAAACCATCTTGTAAGGTGAACTCTGCCTCCGTTTATAAACATTGTCAGGCTTTATCTCATCCAATGTGTCTCTCTTAATACCTGTAAAAGTATTGAGTTAGATGCTCAGTTGTTTATTTTCTTCTGGATTCTTTTTTAAGTGAAATTTTGTTACTTTATCAATTTGCTCAATATTTGTTCATGTTCTTTATTGCAAAATTTCAAGTGTATTTGTTATAATAATGCAAACTAATAAATTTTATATACTTTTATTGACAGGAACTTGCCAGAGATAGACTGATGATGGAGTTGGCCAAAGAACAAGGAATATCAACTGATGCGAGTAAAAATGGTAAAGCTAAGGCAATTTCATTGAATTCTGCTGCTGTGGGTGCATCTGTTGGGGCTGGTATTAGCCTTGTCCTAGCAATTGTAATGGGGGCAGCATCAGGGCTGAGGAATCCCTGAGGGCTGAATTCCTCTCTTAGAATTTATTACTCAGGTTCCTTAATAGGAGTTGGATTGTTTGTGTCCCTAGTATTTTTTATTTTTGGTACTAGGATTTTCTTAGAGTGCAGGTAGAAGAAATGTGTAAAAAAATAATTAAAAATATGTCATGTTAGCAACTTATAGCTACTCATTTATTAATTTATTTTTGTGAATCCTCGAGTTTTATTCCTGAATGAAATTAACTTTAAAAAGAGGATGATTTAAAATGAAATTGTGTTAGGCTGAGCCTAATACATTTTTTTAAAATAAAAGTCTCCCTCCAATTATATAAAGAATTTTGATTATATTAAAATAGATTAAATACATATTTATTCCGTATTGTAAGTACAATTTAAATGATCAAAGACGGTAAGACGTTTGATATGCTATGTTTCGAATTCAAACCTCCAATTCTCCACTTTTGAGGTGTTTGAGATTTTCATTAGGCTATTTGAAAAATAAAAAGAATGATTTCTTATAGAAGAAGAGCAGAAGAATTTCTCATACATAAGTTCAACTCATCGTCGTGGGCTCATGGCGGTCACGATTCCTGTTTGGAGCCACCTTCACCTTCTATCTTAAATTATATTTACCTACCCTAAAATCAATGTTGAGTACTACTAAAAATGTTTTCACTTTTTAGTGGATGAAAATCAAACAATTTTGTTGAAGTGTCAAATTAAAATTTACTACTATCCGTAACTAATTTTTTACCCTTTAAGATTTGTGAAAATTTAGACTTTTCACCATTAATTTATTTATAAAATATAAAATTGATATTTTTGGTTTTTGCAAAATTAAGTACCGCCGTTGTATAACCATTCATCAACGGATGCAGCTTCCCATTTCGAGTAAAAGTGCAAACAGATAGCCGCAGAAGTAGGAATAATGGTACCAGAAATAATATTGTTTCCGTAAAGTAGAGATCCAGAAAGCTCACGAATACCATCAATATCTACTGGAGGGGCTGCGATGAAAGCGACAATAAATACAGAAGTTGCGGTCAATAAGGTAGGGATCATCAAAACACCAAACTATCCAATGTAAAGACGGTTTTCAATGCTGGTTATCCAGTTACAGAAGAAACACTATATTTCTCTTAAACACAATAAATATGCAGCAATAGAAAAAATAGTCATGTACCGAATCTATTTACTTCCACGCTCTTGGTTTCTTTATTTTTTATCAACTAGCGTCCCACTTTCCACCACCATTGTTTTCTTTGTTGCGACACTGTGAAGGGTTTATTATATCGTTGACAAAGATGCAAATTAAAACCAATTAAAATCTCAATTGACGGCCATTGCTTTTTTCATTGTTTATAATTTTAATATTTGATAACCTTAAAAACTCATTTGCAGTTTTGCGCTCATATAAGGACCATCGGAATTTCAATCTACTAGCTTTTATATTTTTTACATAAATATAAAAACCTAATTGAAAGAGGGTTGAGTCCAGGTAATGGGTTACAATGGTGATTAATTCAAAGCATTGGTTATCACCACCATGGTGCTTGTTTATCACGATGAAAAGCAAATATCAAGTGTCTCTCAATTTTTCTTTTACGAGGATGGAATGATATCATCCTTTGGATCAATTTAATCTAATGGCTTATATTTAGTGTAAGTCTTTAGACTTACATCTGGTGTCAATGGATCCTGACTTTAATATATATATTAGAAAATAAATGGTAGAAAAACTAGAAACACTATCATCAAATGATTAAAAAATCGAACTTTATTCAACATTTCTTGATTTTATCTTCCAACTACTACATCCGTCCCTAATTATAGGACCATTTTGGAAAAATAACGGGAATTAAGAAAATTAAAAGTTGTAATAAATTTGTTTGTAATTACTATTGTTTTTACAATTTTATCCTTTAAAAAAGAGAGTTAGTTTATGTTTTCAACATAGTATTTAGTGTTGATCGAAGAAAAAGATATAAAATAAATAAGGGTAGGTTGATAAAGAATTAATTAATGTACTTGAAAATACCAAAGAATCTTATAAAAAGAGAATTTTTTTTTCTTCAAAAATGATCTTATATTTAGGGGACGGAGATAGTATTAAACTTATTTCTTAAAAGACAAAATTACATTTTTGTCCCATCAATTGGTCAACTACAATCATGTACCCGATGCTTTTCATAGAGTTCACTGCCATACTCAAACTAAGCAACTTTTCGATCTGATTCTTCTCTGCTACTATTGCTGAAGGATGGCTGAGCAAATTCCATATGCTGTTGTTGCAAGTCTCATTAACAGGTGAATTTGTTTTCAACTCCATTAAAATTGTCATACTCGCTCTTTATTACTAAAAGGGAAGTGTCAGGGATATAGAATCATTCTTTTTGCGTCTTACACATTTCAAATATGATTATTATAGTTAGTTGGTGTGCTGATTTGTTTTTTACAGGTTGGCTTCAGCGGCCTTTCATGAATTTGGACGAATTTATGGTGTGAAGGATGAATTGGAAAGGCTTAAGAACACAGTTGAATCCATCAAAGCTGTGCTCCTTGATGCTGAAGAGAAACAAGAGCAAAGTCATGCTGTACAAAACTGGGTTAGAAGGCTCAAAGATGTGCTTCTTCCTGCTGATGATTTGATAGATGAGTTTCTTATTGAAGATATGATACACAAAAGGGATAAAGCTCATAAGAACAAAGTGACACAGGTATTTCATTCCTTATCTCTAAGCAGTGCTGCTTTTCGCCGTAAAATGGCTCTTGAGATTGAAAAAATACAAAAAAGTTTTAATGATGTTGTGAAAGATATGTCTGGGTTGAATCTTAACTCCAATGTTGTGGTGGTTGAGAAAACTAATGATGTAAGGAGGGAAACTAGTTCTTTTGTGTTAGAATCAGAGATCATTGGAAGAGAAGATGATAAAAACAAGATTTTAAGCTTGTTGAGGCAATCACATGAAAACCAAAATGTCTCCTTGGTTGCTATTGTTGGTATTGGTGGTTTGGGAAAGACAGCTCTTGCTCAACTGGTATACAATGATGGTGAAGTGAAAAATTTGTTTGAAAAGCATATGTGGGTATGTGTCTCGGATAACTTTGATGTCAAAACTATTCTGAAGAACATGTTGGAGTTATTAACCAATAGCCAAATTGATGATAAGTTATCATTGGAAAGCTTACAAAGTATGCTTTGTGACAATTTAACTGGTAAGAGATACTTGTTATTTCTCGATGACGTTTGGAATGAGAGTTTTGAAAAGTGGGATCAGTTGAGGCCTTATTTGATGTGTGGTGCTCAAGGCAGCAAGATTGTAGTGACAAGTCGCGGTAAAATTGTGGCACAGACAATGGGTGTAAGTGATCCCTATGTTTTGAGTGGTTTAACTCCAGAAGAATCATGGGGTTTGTTAAAGAATATTACCTTTCGGGATGATGCCGTTGGAGTGAACCAAACTCTTGAATCAGTTGGTAAGAAGATAGCAGAAAAGTGCAAAGGAGTTCCATTAGCAATTAGATCATTGGGAGGCATATTACGAAGTAAAAGGGAAGAAGGGGAGTGGATCGATGTCTTACAAGGTGACTTTTGGAAATTGTGCGAGGATAAAGATAGCATCTTGCCTGTCCTAAAATTGAGTTACCATAACTTATCACCTCAACAAAGGCAATGTTTTGCTTATTGCTCTTTATTTCCTAAGGATTGGGAATTTAAGAAGGATGAGTTAATTCAAATGTGGATGGCACAAGGTTATCTTGATTGTTCAGTTGAAGGCAAATGCATGGAAGATGTTGGCAATCAATTGGTAAATATTCTCTTGACGAAATCATTCTTCCAAGATGCAAATTTGAATTACGATGGTGATGTAGTTGGTTTTAAAATGCATGATTTAATGCACGATCTTGCAACACAAGTAGCTGGCAATGATTGTTGTTACTTGAATAGTAAGACAAATATTAGTCTAGGAAGACCTGTGCATGTATCAGTGGAATGTGATGCCTTGTGTTTGTTGGAATCACTGGATTCAAGTAGGTTGCGGACTTTGATTGTGTTTGATTCCAATTCCAATAAAGTGGAACTATCAGTTATTCCAGATTTTAAATACTTACGTGTCTTGAAGCTGGTGGGTCCTCATAGCAAGCTAGTTGGTTCCATTGAAAAATCGAAGCATTTAAGGCATCTTGACTTGTTAAACTGTGATTTACAAGAAAGTCTTTACAAATCTATCAGCAATCTTGTTTGTTTACAAACAATAAAATTGTCATTTAATGGAAAAGTTTCTACAAAAGATTTTTCAAAATTAATCAATTTGAGACACCTTAAGATAAGTATTTTGACCTTGAAAGACGAGACACCATCTGGATCTAGAAAATTGAGCATACAACAACACAAGGGTTTGACTTTGTCCAATTGGCTTTCTCCACTCACAAATATAATTGAAATATCTCTTATTTTTTGCTCAGGTCTCCGATATCTCCCACCATTGGAACGTCTTCCATTCCTTAAGTCACTTGTGTTACGGTCCCTTGATGAATTGGAGTACATATATTATGAAGAGCCTATTCTTCATGAATCATTCTTCCCATCTTTGGAGATCTTAACGTTTATCTCTTGTCTGCAGCTGAAGGGATGGAGGAGGATGGGAGATGATTTGAATGATATTAACTCTTCACATCATCTCTTGTTGCCTCACTTTCCTTCTCTTTCTCAATTGAGCATTTTTAGATGCCGGATGTTGACTTTCATGCCTACTTTTCCAAACATGAAGAGGTTATATTTGCTGTATTGCAGTGCGGAGATATTGGAAGCAACGCTAAATATAGCAGAGTCACAATATTCAAATGGCTGCCCTCCTCTTTCCATGCTCAAATCCTTGCATATTAATGAAACCATTATGGGTATGGAAAAAGCCCCGAAAGATTGGTTTAAAAATCTTACTTCTCTTGAGGTTCTTGAATTTAACATTCTTTCAAGTCAACAATTTCAAGTAATTGAAATGTGGTTTAAAGATGGCCTCAATTGTCTTTGTTTCCTCCAAAAAATCACGTTTTCTTATTGTGATGAGCTAAAGGTATTACCATATTGGATATGCAACATCTCATCACTTCAACACATAGAGGTGTCGGGATGCAGAAATTTGGCAGATCTGCCTGAGGGAATGCCACGTCTTACAAACTTACATACCTTAGAAATCATTGCTTGTCCACTCTTAATTAAGGAATGTCAGACAGAAACAAGTGAAACTTGGTCTAAAATTGCTCGCATCCCAAACATAATCATACGTGATTATTGAAGTTAGAAAGGTACCTATTATTATTTTAGAAACTAAAATGGATTCCATTATTTTTTATTGAAACGCTTTTAAATTTTTTGTTGTTGTACTAAAGAAAAGGGAAGAATCATATTTATGCATCACGACTAAATACTGAGATACCAAAGACTTTTTAATATTTCTGAATTTCAATAGTTTTGTACACCACTTATTTAGGAACTTTGGCTGTTCATTCTTTCATAAAATTTTAAAAAATGACTATAAATATTGATATACTTAAAAAGTGCAATATTGTTACCTGTATGCCATTTCTTTCCTTTTTATATTCTTGAAAATAATCCATTGCAAAATTTATGCACTATCATAATACTCATTTAATGTGTGCTTGTGTTAAGCTAGCTAGCTTGCTCAATAAAAGAAATGGAGGACTGGAGAAGATTTGTGAAGATGGCTGCTCGTAAGATTTGTGAAGATTTGTGAAGATTTGTGAAACTTGCTCGTAAGAGTTCTCTTTTCTACAATTGTTTGTGATGTACTCTTTTTTCATGAAAATGTTTTTATAACGAGACAGAATATTAGTGTTCACTTGGATATTTTGATTTGTGTTTTGGTCTAGTTCCCAAGTACTCGTGTATCTTTATTTTTTTTATTTAATAATATTTATAGAGTATTGTAAATTATATATGATAGCCAAAAAATGTCAACATAGTTACAATGTTTTAGTTTGTTATACGATGTTATTGCATTTTGTTTTTGTTTTTTAAAATTAAAATAAGAGTCTGATTGATCTACTCTAAAAAAAATCATGAGTAGTCTTCTTGTGTTGAGTTCTAACTGGTGGATGGTGTTGTACCCTAATTTTGTCCTAAGCCTTTTCAAAAAAATCAAAAAAAAAAGAGAAAAGTCAAAGTCAACAAAAAGTCAACAAAAAGTCAACATTTCAGAAATGAGGACTTCGCAGAGCAAAGTCTGCGAATTTTTTGCAGAATTTTTAATCTCTTTGATTTATTTTCATTATTATTTCCAGTCATTATCTATTATTATTATCATCTATTATTAGTATGATTAATGCTGGATTTTGAAGGTGAGAAAAACACACACACAAGAAGGGGGGGTTGAATTGTGTGACTCAAAAACTTGTTTTCTTTTCTTTTCAAACTAAAGGTTAAGGTCAGAAGCTGATATGAATCAGTTCTGAACTGTTATCAAGAGTTATGCAGCGGATTCAATAATGAAAAGAGAAGGGTAAAGAGAGGCACACAGAAATTATACTGGTTCCTTCTCAATGTGAGAAGTAGTCCAGTCCCCTTGTTTTCCAACAAGAGTGTTTCACTATAATCTGAAGATTACACTTGCTCAATCACTTAAGAAAGAGACTTCCAGTTGCTCAACCACCAAGGAAGAGACTTCTATGCTCAACCACCAAGGAAGAGGCTTCCAATGCTCAAGTCACTAAGACAAGAGACTTCCAATGCTCAAGACACTTAGTCAAGAGACTTCTCAATGCTCAAGACACTAAGTCAAGAGGCTTCTCAATGCTCAAGACACTAAGTCAAGAGGCTTCTGACTCAGACCACAAAGGAATGAGGTTACAAATGCTCAGTATACAGACTGAGACTTTGAGGACCAAACTGGTTTACAAGTAAAGGAGTTTGGGATGAACACTTGATCAAATATCAGAGGTGTTCTCTTAATACAACACAGGTTAAGACTCTTAACCTTAAGAAATTCTAAATTACAAAGATGAAAGAATTTCTAAGAGGTTGGGTAACTTGCGTATTTTTGACAGCAAAACAGAGCAAGAGTTCAGTTCTTTGTTTCAAGAGTCTTAGACAAATTTCTTCTTCAAATCTTCTTCCTTTTATAGATGAGAATATAGCTGTTTGAAGATTTGCTTGATTTGAGGAAAGAGCCGTTGCAATTGGGCTAGGTTACTGCAAATGTGTGCTGCACTTTATCAGTCAGAACAGAGCAGTTGCCATTTTTGAAATGGCCTACCTTAAAAGCTGGAGAATGTTTGGGTCAGGGAGACAACTGTTCCATTGAGTTGTTCTGACACATCCAGGCATTAAATGCGCACAGTACTGGTCAATATCCATGCCACATCAGCTTCAGAAGCTTCTCTGTGAACAGTGATCAGAAGCTGCTTCAGTTGTACGGATCAGAGGCTTCCTTGTACGGATCAGAAGCTGGCATCAGGAGTTGACTCTGCGTTGACTTCTTCAGAAGCACCCAGTCTTCAGAAGCTGCCTTCAGACTCAGAAGCTGCACTTCAGGAGCACCACTTCAGGACCACTTCAGAAGCTTCACTTCAGGAGCACTTCTTCAGTACCACTTCAGAAGCTCTTACTTCAGGAGCACTTCTTCAGGAGCTCTTACTTCAGGACCACTTCTTCAGGAGTACTTCTTCAGACCCAGTTTCCTTCTAGCTTTGCAACCTTGCTTCTTAGCTTTCCTTACTTGCTCTATGCTTGTTCTTCCATAACCATTCTTAATTTCCACTCAATAAATACATGGTTCTGAAATCACTTAAACAAAGCATTAGCAATAACCAATTTTCTCTTTAACACTTTGTTATCATCAAAACCATAAAGAGAGATATGTTTGCACATAAATGTTTCAACAATCTCCCCCTTACTTTATAAGAGACTTGTTAAACACATTTTGTTCCAACAATCTCCCCCTTTTTGATGATGACAAACATAAGTATTAAAACAGAAAATTGTTGTTAACTTAATTAACAAGTTAACTGCAGGGTGTGAGGTTTGTAAGCTCCCCCTGAGTCTGATCCAAGTTAATTAAGTTCAGATAAAAACACAAATGTGAAAATTTCAGAATTGTTGTTAAGTTTAATTAACAATCTGACTTCAGGAGAGGTTTGTAAGCTCCCCCTAGGTCTGACAATCCTCAAGGTTAGGTTTGTAAGCTCCCCTTGATTCTTATCCATGTTAATTAAGCTTAAAAAATAAAATAGTGAAATTAACACTCAGAATTCAAAATGACTTGTTGACTTCAGGTTCTGAGGTTTGTAAGCTCTCCCCCTAAGTCTGATAATCCACAGGATGAGTTTTGTAAGCTCCCTGAGTCTTATCCAAGTTATTTTAAATTCCATTTACTCACTAAGAGTAATGTATCTCACAGAATTGTATCAGAGCCAAAAATTCACTTCAGAGGCTAAGAGTTAAAGAGCAGTTCTCATAAGTTAAATTTATTCAGAAGAATTGTATCAGAGCTAGCTTAACAATTGTATCAGAGCTTAATAAGCTTATCTCCTGACAATTTTAACTTATTTTTGAGCTCAGGTGCTTTAATACTTGTTTTACTTTCTCCCCCTTTTGTCATCAACAAAAAGTCTTACTTACTCTCCAACACAGAAAATTTCTCCCCCTTTGTCAAGAGAGTTTGAAAATATATCTATATCAGAGCAAAAAGGGATTTTAAAAGAGTTTGAAAGCATGTATCAAAGCAGTTCAGTCTCCCCCTTTTGTAAAGAGTTTGAAAACATTTCAATAGGATTTAGAGTGAGGGGGGGTTGAACAAAAATTTGTGAGATATTTATGCAATCATATGGATAACCAAGCAGCAGGGATAGTTATCAGATCCTACTTGATTTTCAATGAGTATATGACTTGCATTAAAAATAGAAAATGCTGTTCAGAAGCAGAAAAAGTTTGGAACTTCTGATCAGGTCATTCTGTGTTCAGACATGACTTGTTCAGTACAAAAGGTTCAGTATCAGAGCAAAACAACCAATTGTGTTCAGTATCAGAGAAAAACTTCTCAAGAAGGTATCAGAGCAAATCTTGCAAGAAAGTATCAGAGCAAATCTGAGCTGGTTTAAAGAAAATAGTTCAGATTCAGAGCAGGTCTTACTCATTTTTCAAAACAAAATAGTTTAGATTATAGACCAACTGAAAAGATATCTCAGAGCTTGATACCAATTGAAGATTTTATCTCAGAGGCTGATACCAAAATACAGTTTTAAGACTGCTGAACTTGTATTAGAGCCTGATTTAAAAAAAAATTTTGTCTCAGAGTCTGATACCAAATTGACATTGCAGTGCTGATACCAAGATAAAATGAGTTCTTAAGACTGAACATGTCTGAAACACTTTGAGCATTTTAAAAATTGTGTCTGTGCTAAACAGTTTGAAAACAGACTGATACCAAATGAAAATTGTTTGTCAAGCAATTTGATCATTGAATATCAGAGCAGAAAATCACATTTTTAAATTGATGACTTTGGGAGGATTAGAGTATAAACTTTCAAAGCTTTAATCATCATTGCCCATAGCTATACTTATCAGATTCTGACCAACATTAGATTTTTATCAGATTCAGAAGTCAGAAAATCCAGGTTCTGATCCTTCAGACTCTGAAGTTTTTCAGGCTTAACTTTATTCAAACTCTCTGATCCTTCTGCTGAACCAATTCAGAAAAATTTATTTTGTAAACATTGTTTTTCCTGCTGCCTCTGAACACTACAGACTTATCTTTGCTACTGATTACAGTGCAAGTGTTCTTATTGAACAGAACTTCATAATTACTATCACATAATTGACTTATGCTAAGTAAATTATGTCTAAGTCCATCTACCAGCCAAACATTATCAATGTACAGGGAAGAGTTACCTATCTTATCAGTACCAATGATCTTTCCTTTCTGACTTCCTCCAAACCCCACAGTTCCTCCCTCTTTCAGAGTTAGGGTTTGGAACATAGACTTGTCCCCTATCATATGATGCGAGCATCCACTGTCCAGGTACCAGGACCTTTCCTTTTCTTTGGATGACAAGCATATCTGCAATTGAAATAATCTCAGACTTAGGTACCCAGATTTTCATGGGTCCTTTGGGGTTAGTCCTGAAAGGTTTTGGCTTTTTAAACTTGTGGCTGAAGTTATGATGTTCAGACTTGTTCTGATACTTAGGGTATGAATCCTTATACCTTGAATAAGTCTGAGTTTCAGAACCTGAATACTTCAGAACCTGAGTTCTCAAAGGTTTGGACTTAGACTTCTTCAGAACCTGAGACTTGGAGATCTTTGGTTCTGATTTGTTCATAGTCTGAACCATTGAGTACTTTGGTTCTGATCTCTTCAGAATTCTAACTTTGTTTACTTCAGGCACAAGGCAAGCTTCAGTTTTGCCTTTCTTAAAACAGTTTGAAGTAGAAAACTAATTGGTTTGCTTTGGCTTGCTTTGCTTAACATTCTGAGATTGAAAATGTTTTACATTGACTGGTTTAACAGATTTTGAAGTTTTAATAAACCCAGTCTTAGAAAAATTTGAATCAGATTTATTCAGCTTCTGAGACTTGCTAGTTTCAGGTTCTGAACACTTCAGATTCTGAACAGGTTTAGGTTCAGAGTCTGATTTCCTCTTACTCTTAGGCATAGGACCTTTTGGCTTAGATTTGGGCAGGGTTTTAACATCTGCCTTCATCTTACCCTTAGGTTCAGAAGCTTCAGAGTCTGAGTTGTTCAGAACTTCAGACTTAGTCTCAGATTCTGATATTTTCAACTTCTCAGAGTTATCAGAAGCAGGCACAAAGCATATACCATTGCCTTTTAAAATATCTTCAGAACATGAAGGTGAGTTTAATTCATTTGAAGGTTTAAATGCATCATAGCCAATGCCTTCACCTTTGTTTCTGATCATATTATACATCATGGAGGCAATTTTAGTTCTATTGAATCCAGTTAACATGAAATCCTGAAGAGCTATTTCCTGATCATTAGGAGTCTCTTCAGATTTCTTATGAGCCTCTTTTCTGAGTTCTTCAACTTCTTCATCATATTCAAAAATTTGATTCTGAAGTTTGAGATTTTCCTCAGACAGTAAGTTATTTTGATTTTTCAAAGATTTGATTTCTTTTAACTTGCTTTTAAGATGACTCATAAGATCATTAACTGTTTCAATCAAGTCAGATCTAGAGAGTTCAGAGTATACCTCATCTTCTTCATCAGAATCTGAGCATGATTCTGCATCAGAAGATGCAGTTGCCATTAGAGCCAGGTTTGCTTCTTCCTCATCAGATTCTGACTCATTGTCCAGATCATCCCATGTAGCCATGAGACTCTTCTTAAGCTTGTTTCTAAAACTGCTGGACTTTGAGCTGGACTTCTTTGCTTTTTCCTTTGATTTTTCTTTCTGAAGATCAGGACAATCAGCAATGAAGTGGCCAGGCTTTTTGCAGTTGTAGCAGCTTTCCTTCTGGATATCCCTCTTTGAACCAGAACCAGATCCTCTGAAGTTACTGCTTCTGTTAGAGAATTTTTTCTTTCTATTCATCAGATACTGAAGTCTTTTAGAAATCATTGCAAGCTCATCAGCATCTGAATCTTCATCAGAATTTCCCTCAGGAAACTCTTCTTCAGATTCAATTGCTTTCAAAGCTTTAGCAGGTTTTCTTTTAGACTTCAGAGCTAATGTTTTTGGCTCTCTAACAGACTCATCCTCATTGAGTCCCAGTTCATGCACCTTGAGGGAGCTTATAAGATCTTCAATACTTAAAGTATTTAGATCCTTAGCTTCCTCAATGGCAGTCACTTTAGGTCTCCATTTAGATGGCAGACTTCTAAGGATTTTATTCACATGGTCAGCTGTGGTATAACTCTTTTTCAGAATCTGAAGTCCAGAAACCAGAGTCTGAAATCTTGAGAACATAGTCTCAATATTTTCATCCTCTTTCATTCTGAACAGTTCATATTGCTGAACAAGAATGTTTGCCTTAGCTTCTCTAACTTTCTTATTACCTTCATAGTTAGAGCAGAGGGATGTGAATATGGCTTTGGCTGTTGACTTGTCACTCAGCTTCTGATACTCAGTGTGAGGTAATGAATCCACAATGATTCCTCTCACATGGTGATGTTTCCTATAGATTTTTCTTTGATCATCACTCAGAGCTCTTCTGTTGACAGCAACACCTTCTTCATCTACTGGGATAGTGATTCCATCTTCAATAATATCCCATAGTGAATCATCTATACCAATGATATGGCTGTACATTTTGCTTTTCCACCATGAGAACTTCTCAGGATCACCAGTAAACATTGGAGGTTTATTGTGTGACCTGGATTTTCTTTCATTAGTGCCATAATCATATGAAACAGATGTTCCAGTTCCTCTTTGATTTCTGGGTTGTGGTTGAGGTGAATCTTCACTATCAGACATGTTTTTCTCAGGATCAAGATTGACACACTGTTAAGTGTTAATATCAGAACCGGAGCTCTGATACCAACTGAAGGTGAGAAAAACACACACAAGAAGGGGGGGTTGAATTGTGTGACTCAAAAACTTGTTTTCTTTTCTTTTCAAACTAAAGGTTAAGTTCAGAAGCTGATATGAATCAGTTCTGAACTGTTATCAAGAGTTATGCAGCGGATTCAATAATGAAAAGAGAAGGGTAAAGAGAGGCACACATAAATTATACTGGTTCCTTCTCAATGTGAGAAGTAGTCCAGTCCCCTTGTTTTCCAACAAGAGAGTTTCACTATAATCTGAAGATTACACTTGCTCAATCACTTAAGAAAGAGACTTCCAGTTGCTCAACCACCAAGGAAGAGACTTCTATGCTCAACCACCAAGGAAGAGGCTTCCAATGCTCAAGTCACTAAGACAAGAGACTTCCAATGCTCAAGACACTTAGTCAAGAGACTTCTCAATGCTCAAGACACTAAGTCAAGAGGCTTCTCAATGCTCAAGACACTAAGTCAAGAGGCTTCTGACTCAGACCACAAAGGAATGAGGTTACAAATGCTCAGTATACAGACTGAGACTTTGAGGACCAAACTGGTTTACAAGTAAATGAGTTTGGGATGAACACTTGATCAAATATCAGAGGTGTTCTCTTAATACAACACAGGTTAAGACTCTTAACCTTAAGAAATTCTAAATTACAAAGATGAAAGAATTTCTAAGAGGTTGGGTAACTTGCGTATTTTTGACAGCAAAACAGAGCAAGAGTTCAGTTCTTTGTTTCAAGAGTCTTAGACAAATTTCTTCTTCAAATCTTCTTCCTTTTATAGATGAGAATATAGCTGTTTGAAGATTTGCTTGATTTGAGGAAAGAGCCGTTGCAATTGGGCTAGGTTACTGCAAATGTGTGCTGCACTTTATCAGTCAGAACAGAGCAGTTGCCATTTTTGAAATGACCTACCTTAAAAGCTGGAGAATGTTTGGGTCAGGGAGACAACTGTTCCATTGAGTTGTTCTGACACATCCAGGCATTAAATGAGCACAGTACTGGTCAATATCCATGCCACATCAGCTTCAGAAGCTTCTCTGTGAACAGTGATCAGAAGCTGCTTCAGTTGTACGGATCAGAGGCTGCCTTGTACGGATCAGAAGCTGGCTTCAGGAGTTGACTCTGCGTTGACTTCTTCAGAAGCACCCAGTCTTCAGAAGCTGCCTTCAGACTCAGAAGCTGCACTTCAGGAGCACCACTTCAGGACCACTTCAGAAGCTTCACTTCAGGAGCACTTCTTCAGTACCACTTCAGAAGCTCTTACTTCAGGAGCACTTCTTCAGGAGCTCTTACTTCAGGACCACTTCTTCAGGAGTACTTCTTCAGACCCAGTTTCCTTCTAGCTTTGCAACCTTGCTTCTTAGCTTTCCTTACTTGCTCTATGCTTGTTCTTCCATAACCATTCTTAATTTCCACTCAATAAATACATGGTTCTGAAATCACTTAAACAAAGCATTATCAATTACCAATTTTCTCTTTAACACTTTGTTATCATCAAAACCATAAAGAGAGATATGTTTGCACATAAATGTTTCAACAATCTCCCCCTTACTTTATAAGAGACTTGTTAAACACATTTTGGTCCAACAGATTTGACCAAGAAATCAGAGAAAACATGTGACAATTGAAAAGCAAAAAGAGAAAGGAAGAGGAAGCAAAATCACTCAAGTAACTCAGCTACTTGCTGACCTTCGGCAGCCAATTTCCCCTACCACTTGTGCCTGCAACTGGCCCTGCTATCTTCCAGCAACCACCTTGCCATAGGCTTTATCAAAACCATTCAAAGTTTGAGGCAAAGGTGCTGCCCCTGTTTTGCAAACAGCCTGGTTTTCATCATTACCAGCTTTTATCTGTCAGATTTCAGCTGCTTTGGGAGCTGAAATTGGCCAAGGTCTTGACCCTTGCAGCAAGGCAAGGTCACCTCTATCCTTTAGCATTAAATGCAAAGCAATTCAGTCATGATTATGGCACAAAATCAGCCCTGCTGCAAGATTTTTCATCATGACCATTTGATCTCATTTTGGCCTATAAAAGCAAGGCATTGCTGCTGGATTGAAGAGGTTCTGGAGAGAGTTCAGGAGGAGTGGGGAAGAGGGTTAACACACAGAGGTTTGAGAGCAAAAAACCAGTTCATAGAGAGTGCAAATTTGAGTGAATTGCTGCACACTTTTCCTCGGAAAAACAGAGTTTGGTTTTGGTTAAGATTAGAGAAAATCTCCAATCCTTTCTTACACAAATCATCCTAAACCAACACAAAGCAACCAAGCCAGCAAAACAGCCTCTAAACCTCACACAAGGAGTGAGAAACAAAGGCAAATTGTCATTGGTTAAGTGTTGTTCATCAAACTTGTCCAGCTTTGCAAAATCATAAAGCATCCAAAACCTCTTCCATTTCCTTGCAACAAAGCCTTGGGCTAGGAGCAGGTAAGTCACTCTAACCTGATTATATTGCATTTACATACTATTTGCATTTGCTTTTGATTCCATTTTGTTTCAATCCTAGCTTTGCATTTCAAGTTTCACTCATTTTTGAGTTAAAACCCCTTTTGAACCAAAAGGAATCCCAAAGTTTGCAAGACATTTAAACTAAGTTGTTGCATTCATTTCATTGCTATTTGCAAAAGCTTTTCACTCCTCCTAAGGTTCTGAGGCTAGTTCAGAAGTTGCTTCTGAACAGAAGTTCAGAACCAGCTTCTGAACTCAAAATTTCGCAGACTTCGCAGTGCGAAGCTCTGGTCGCAGTGCAACCATGACAGAATTCAGAACATGAATTCAGGCTTCCAAAAGCCAATTTTTGAGGTTCTAACCCAAAGCTCAGAACCTAAGAGGTTTGAAACTCATTTTATTCAAACCACATCAAGAATTTTGCATGATATTGGAAAATTTACAAGTTTGAGCAACACTTTTTGAATAACTTGCGAAACAAGTTACGCTCATTAAACTTTCAAAATCAAACTTGAGCAATAAGCTAAGTTCATTATTTTCAAAACTAAACTTGAACAAAAACCTTGTTCATGATTTTCAATCAAACGTGAACTTAAGCCGAACTTGTTCACTTTTCAAAATCAAATTCAAACTTGAGCCGAACTTGTGCACAAACTTGTGCATTTTTCATGCATTTGAACAAGCAAACTTATTCATAGAATGCAACAACTAATTTTGAACATTAAAACCTTTTCATATGAGTTTTAAATCAAGTGTTTTGATAACTTTGAGATTTCTTAAGTTTCAAATGCAAACTTGAATGAAAAAGGGGTGGTTTGACGTATGTCTCTCCATTTCCCCGGTTGTACGAATGCTTGACGTATGTCTCGTTGTTCGGGCAATCGTCATTCTATTTTCAAAATTTAAAACAAATCCAACACACCAATTTTGGCCCCCGTGGTCAATCCGAACCTTTTCGGTCCGCCGTGACCATTCGAGTCAATGCTAGATCCGGTTGGATCCTCTTTGAACTCTTTCTTGACTCCGTTGAGTCAATCGAAACCTTTTTCGGTCCGCCGTGACCATTTGAGTCAATGCTAGATCCGGTTGGATCCTCTTTGAACTCTTTCTTGACTCCGTTGAGTCAATCGAAACCTTTTTCGGTCCGCCATGACCATTTGAGTCAATGCTAGATCCGGTTGGATCCTCTTTGAACTCTTTCTTGACTCAGTTGAGTCAATCGAATCCTTTTTCGGTCCGCCGTGACCATTTGAGTCAATGCTAGATCCGGTTGGATCCTCTTTGAACTCTTTCTTGACTCAGTTGAGTCAATCGAATCCTTTTTTGGTTCCCCGCGACCATTTGAGTCAATGCTCGATCCGGTTGGATCCTCTTTGAACCCTTCTCGACTCGTTTGAGTCACTTTGGTCAATGATCAACTCGGTTGAGTCCATTGTACCCGTTCTTGATCCCGTTGGATCAATCGAACCCTTTCTCGACTCGTGTGAGTCACTTTGGTCAATGATCGACTCGGTTGAGTCCATTGTACCCTTTTCTTGATCCCGTCGGATCAATCGAACCTTTTCCCCCAACGAGCATGTTTTATCAATTCTAAGCGTGATTTCAAACAAACGCTTAAGTCTCCCATGCGCGAGCATACAAGCTATACGCTTAAGCCTCCCATCCGCGAGCATACAAGCCACGTTTAATCGTAAGAATTCGGTTAAAACATCGTTCATTAAAAATAACCAACACATATACGTTTTTCTACCAAAGAACTATGTACGCTTTGAATTCTCCGACTACCGGGAGATACGTAGGAGCAAGATCGCCATATTGTCAAGCACAATAATAAAAAACAAACTTTTTCCCCTTTTATCATATTTTCTTTTTCCCCTTTTACATAGACAAGCATGCACGCAAAACATTTAAAAACATTTTAAGCTTTAGCCAAATAGGAGGTTCCCGTTGAGTACAATGGACGTGAGGGGTGCTAATACCTTCCCCTTGCGTAATCGACTCCCGAACCCGACAATGGTTGCGATGACCAGTCCTTTTCCTCATCGTCAAGGGTTTTATTATCGTTTCCCTTCAAATAAAAAACTTAAGGGTTTATCAACGTTCCCTTTAAACAAAAACTTTGGTGGCGACTTCACAAAGCCTTCCGAGCGTTCGTACACGTCTCGGAGGATTGCGCGTTTTTTTAACGAGTGCGCACAGCTGGCGACTTCACTGGGGACACTTTTCCCACTAGCGAGTCAAGCCTATCCTATTTAGCTTTTAAGCTAAATGTTTTTATCTCTTTTTGTGTGCATGCTTTTATTTCTTTTGTTTATGTCATTCTCTTGCTTTATGTTTATAACTGCTTTATATTGCTTTATATTCATATCATATATATCAATTGCGGGGATGTTACTTGAGCGATGTTACTCCACATTGTTCGGGTTAATGCCGGACGTGTGAGGCTCTCTACCCGAGCTCGAGAAAAAATTAAGTTAGGAAGGGGTTGTGAGCGGAAGCCCGCGTTGACGTATGTCCGTGAGGTAGGATGCCAAACCCCGCCTAGAGGAGATTTTCACTTGGAATGTATTGAAGTCATGCGAAGTTCGCAATCGACGACCTTACTTCCATGTGAGATCCGTGAATCTAGGGACCTTTTTAGAAAATCTCATCTTTAGAGCCTACACGTGAGGATGGGGGGAAGTTCCGAACCTTCATATACCATACATATGCATACCATACATTTGCATTCATAAAAATGATTTTTGCATAAGCATTTTCAAAAAAAAGGGGCGCATATTTTTTTTCACCTACATCGCATACATACATTAGCATCATGCATGACATGCATACATTTGTCTTCGAGTCCAAAACTCATTTCCCTTCTTATCATGAGGATTTCTTACAATCCGAATTGAGTCATCGGTGTTCGCATTTCGTTCGCAACACTACGTGTCAACCCTTCAAGGAAAGTGGCTCGTCGTCCCAGAGCAACCCACACATATAACACTACCCCCCGGTTGTACATGGGGCATGCCATTCGACTTTGGTGAGGAATTCATCCATATTCCCACTACTCATCAAAAGATTCCGGTACCTCAACCCGAGGTTACCTTCCCCCAGGCTACCGCGGCCTTTTTCCCCAATTAACAAAAGCCCAATCATCATTGGCACTCCCCCACATTTCTATACAAATCCCGACCTTGCTCGGCATTCAATCAAAAAGCCCAATTTTCATTGGCATTCACAAATACCATTTCAATCTAAGCCCAATTCTCATTGGCACCCACATGTACTTAGTACAAAAGTTATATCATACAGTTTGTGTTTTTAATATGTTTATTCGGTGAACCATTTAGAACCAGCCAAAATGTGAGGAATCCTCAAAATCATCATTATATATATGCAGGAGACCGGCATTTTTTGTTTAACTCGTTTTTGTTATGTTAAATCTGAACGTTGTTTTAGATTGTATGAAAGCATTGATAGGATCAAGGCATTTTTTGAATATGAGTAAAAACAATTGACCACAAATAGCCCACCGTGTGAGAAGTGAGTATTTGTCAACCCTTTGAGCCTAATGAATCAGAATCATTAACTATGAACTGCCAACTTTCATAAGCTCAATTGCTTAATGAAATTGCCGGAGTTTGTAAAAAAATTCAGTTCATAGTTAAACCATTTTTGAATTCTGATATTTTTCCTTTTATTTTGAACCCTTAAACCATCGTGATTATTGTCCCTTGCCAAAAGAAAAAAGGAACATTCAATTAGGGTATCATCTTGAACCAAGTTGGGGAGAAAAGGGAGGTTGTGGATGTCAAATAATGGTGAATTTTGTATTTGATCTTGACAACAAGAAAAAAAGAAAAAGAAAAGAAAAGAAAGAAAAACAAATCAAGAAATCTCAAAGAGAGAAAAGAAAAAGAAAAATCAATAAATCAAAGAGTTGTCAAGATCAAAGACAAATATTTTTAAAATCACCAAGAGTCGTGTTTGAATAAGGGGGAAATGTGTAATTAGAAAGAATGTTCCTTTTTGCTTGGCCTTTTGAATTCAATTTCCCCACATAGGACATTTCTTTTGTACCCAAGCCAAATTACAACCCTCAAAAGACCTTGTGATCAATGCTTTTGTGCTTTTAGAAAACGATGTTTAGATGGACACATAACTTGATCGGAATGTTAGCAAACTTGCCGGATAAGTGTTCATAACCCCTACAATTAATTTTCAATTTATTCATTTACTTAACAAAAATGTGTGATAGGTATGGTTCATTGATAAACATGTTATTAACTTGAGCTGTATGATATAAATTTTGTGTTTGGTATTGTTTCAAATTTTTGGGGCAATCTTTGATTAATGGGAACACCAAGAACAAAAAGCCCGACCTCGCTCGGCATCCAATCACAAAAAGCCCGACCTCGCTCGGCAACCAAAAACAAAAAGCTCGACCTCGCTCGGCATCCAATCACAAAAAGCCCGACCTCGCTCGGCATCCAAGAACAAAAAGCCCAACCTCGCTCGGCATCCAATCACAAAAAGCCCGACCTCGCTCGGCAACCAAAAACAAAAAGCCCGACCTCGCTCGACATCCAATCACAAAAAGCCCGACCTCGCTCGGCATCCAGAAACAAAAAGCCCGACCTCGCTCGACAACCAAAAACAAAAAGCCCGACCTCACTCGGCAACCAAAAACAAAAAGCCCGACCTCGCTCGGCAACCAAAAACAAAAAGCCCAACCTCGCTCGGCATCCAATCACAAAAAGCCCGACCTCGCTCGGCAACCAAAAACAAAAAGCCCGACCTCGTTCGGCATCCAATCACAAAAAGCCCGACCTCGCTCGGCATCCAAACAAAAAGCCCGACCTCGCTCGGCAACCAATAACCAAAAACCCAATAATCATTGGCAAAACAAAAGTCCAATAATCATTGGCAAACCAAAGCCCAATAATCATTGGCATTTCCCCAGTGGAATCAAACAAAGCCCAATCATCATTGGCACACACAAACACAAATTCCCCAAAGCCAAATTTTCATTGGTACACACAAATACAAAATAACCAAAGCCCGACCTTGCTCGGCATCATATCATAACCCCAGCGTCCAATATGACGTCTGTCATCCCCCATGTCAGCATATGCATATTCATATCAAAATCATTCATGCATGCATTATACCAACTCATTCATATACATGCATCTCATATTCATGTCATGCATTCTCAACTAGGATTCTCCAGTGAATATCACATATTCACCAACATCCATCAATCATCTCTAGTGTTCCCCGGTGAACCCATTCCAGAGCTTCCCCAGTAAGTTCTCCTAGAACAACCCCAACGGTTTTCTTCCCAACTTATTATCCCCAAGTGCGCCTGCTCACGGCCATTAGATGCCCCATCTGAGTTTTCCCAAACAAAATCCAGATTGAGTCTACCTCATATCATATCATATTGCATAACATATTGCATAAAACAACATGAAGCATGTCATGCATCATACAATCATGTTTTCCTTTTCAACAATCTAAGTACTAGCCCCGCCTAGAGACGATTACATTACCCCCACATCGGTATGTCCTATTTCCCCAGATAAGTCTAAGCACCCATTCAGGCGACGACTTGTCAGATCCAATCACCTGATTAGGTGACGATCATGTCAGATTGAAATCACCTGTTTAGGTGACAATCTTTTTACCTTGCGAGCGTTCATACACGTCTCGGAGATTAAGGCCACCTGATTAGGTGACGATCCTTTATCTTTCCAGATTAAGGCCACCTGGTTAGGTGACGATCCTTTATCTTTCCAGATTAAGGCCACCTGATTAGGTGACGATCCTTTATCTTTCCAGATTGAGGCCACCTGATTAGGTGACGATCCTTTATCTTTCCAGATTAAGGCCACCTGTTTAGGTGACGATCCTTTATCTTTCCAGATTAAGGCCACCTGTTTAGGTGACGATCCTTTATCTTTTCCAGATTAAGGCCACCTGATTAGGTGACGATCCTTTATCTTTCCGATTAAGGCCACCTGTTTAGGTGACGATCCTTTATCTTTCCAGATTAAGGCCACCTGTTTAGGTGACGATCCTTTATCTTTCCGATTAAGGCCACCTGTTTAGGTGATGATCCTTTATCTTTACAGATTAAGGCCACCTATTTAGGTGACGATCCTTTATCTTTTCCAGATTAAGGCCACCTGTTTAGGTGACGATCCTTTATCTTTTCCAGATTAAGGCCACCTGTTTAGGTGACGATCCTTTATCTTTGCCAGATTAAGGCCACCTGTTTAGGTGACGATCCTTTATCTTTGTCAGATTAAGGCCACCTGTTTAGGTGACGATCCTTTATCTTTGTCAGATTCAGGCCACCTGTTTAGGTGACGATCCTTTATCTTTCCAGATTCAGGCCACCTGATTAGGTGACGATCCTTTATCTTGTCCGATCAGATCACCTATTTAGGTGGCGATCATTTTACCTTTCAGATCAGATCACCTAACCTTTCGAGCGTTCATACACGTCTCGGATGTTTAGGTGGCGATCAATTTACCTGTCAGATTGTAATCACCTGTTTAGGTGACAATCTTTTTACCTTGCGAGCGTTCATACACGTCTCGGAGATTAAGGCCACCTGTTTAGGTGACGATCCTTTATCTTTTCCAGATTAAGGCCACCTGTTTAGGTGACGATCCTTTATCTTTGTCAGATTAAGGCCACCTGTTTAGGTGACGATCCTTTATCTTTGTCAGATTAAGGCCACCTGTTTAGGTGACGATCCTTTATCTTTCCAGATTCAGGCCACCTGATTAGGTGACGATCCTTTATCTTGTCCGATCAGATCACCTATTTAGGTGGCGATCATTTTACCTTTCGGATCAGATCACCTGATTAGGTGGCGATCATTTTACCTTCCAGATCCAATCACCTGATTAGGTGATGATCTTTTACCTTGCATTTACTTTTCTTTCCATTTTTACTACAATCTTTTCGTACCGCGAAGGACAAAATTCGGGTCCTTCTTTTACTTAATTGATCTTCGCAAAGAGTTCATGAGATGCCCTTGGCACTCACATCCTCTATGCAAAGACACAATTAAGTAGGGGCAGCTGTTGTACCCTAATTTTGTCCTAAGCCTTTTCAAAAAAATCAAAAAAAAAAAAGAGAAAAGTCAAAGTCAACAAAAAGTCAACATTTCAGAAATGAGGACTTCGCAGAGCAAAGTCTACTTCGCAGTGCGAAGTCTTTCAGAAATGAGGACTTCGCAGAGCAAAGTCTACTTCGTAGAGCGAAGTCTGCGAATTTTTTGCAGATTTTTTAATCTCTTTGATTTATTTTCATTATTATTTCCAGTCATTATCTATTATTATTATCATCTATTATTAGTATGATTAATGCTGGATTTGACCAAGAAATCAGAGAAAACATGTGACAATTGAAAAGCAAAAAGAGAAAGGAAGAGGAAGCAAAATCACTCAAGTAACTCAGCTACTTGCTGACCTTGGGCAGCCCATTTCCCCTACCACTTGTGCCTGCAACTGGCCCTGTTATCTTCCAGCAACCACCTTGCCATAGGCTTTATCAAAACCATTCAAAGTTTGAGGCAAAGGTGCTGCCCCTGTTTTGCAAACAGCCTGGTTTTCATCATTACCAGCTTTTATCTGTTAGATTTCAGCTGCTTTGGGAGCTGAAATTGGCCAAGGTCATGACCCTTGCAGCAAGGCAAGGTCACCTCTATCCTTTAGCATTAAATCCAAAGCAATTCAGTCATGATTATGGCACAAAATCAGCCCTGCTGCAAGATTTTTCATCATGACCATTTGATCTCATTTTGGCCTATAAAAGCAACGCATTGCTGCTGGATTGAAGAGGTTCTGGAGAGAGTTCAGGAGGAGTGGGGAAGAGGGTTAACACACAGAGGTTTGAGAGCAAAAAACCAGTTCATAGAGAGTGCAAATTCGAGTGAATTGCTACACACTTTTCCTCGCAAAAACAGAGTTTGGTTTTGGTTAAGATTAGAGAAAATCTCCAATCCTTTCTTACACAAATCATGCTAAACCAACACAAAGCAACAAAGCCAGCAAAACACCCTCTAAACCTCACACAAGGAGTGAGAAACAAAGGCAAATTGTCATTGGTTAAGTGATGTTCATCAAACTTGTCCAACTTTGCAAAATCATAAAGCATCCAAAACCTCTTCCATTTCCTTGCAACAAAGCCTTGGGCTAGGAGCAGGTAAGTCACTCTAACCTGTTTATATTGCATTTACATACTATTTGCATTTGCTTTTGATTCCATTTTGTTTCAATCCTAGCTTTGCATTTCAAGTTTCACTCATTTTTGAGTTAAAACCCCTTTTGAACCAAAAGGAATCCCAAAGTTTGCAAGACATTTAAACTAAGTTGTTGCATTCATTTCATTGCTATTTGCAAAAGCTTTTCACTCCTCCTAAGGTTCTGAGGCTAGTTCAGAAGTTGCTTCTGAACAGAAGTTCAGAAGCAGCTTCTGAACTCAAAATTTCGCAGACTTCGCAGTGCGAAGCTCTGGTCGCAGTGCGACCATGACAGAATTCAGAACATGAATTCAGGCTTCCAAAAGCCAATTTTTGAGGTTCTAACCCAAAGCTCAGAACCTAAGAGGTTTGAAACTCATTTTATTCAAACCACATCAAGAATTTTGCATGATATTGGAAAATTCACAAGTTTGAGCAACACTTTTTGAATAACTTGCGAAACAAGTTACGCTCATTAAACTTTCAAAATCAAACTTGAGCAATAAGCTAAGTTCATTATTTTCAAAACTAAACTTGAACAAAAACCTTGTTCATGATTTTCAATCAAACGTGAACTTAAGCCGAACTTGTTCACTTTTCAAAATCAAATTCAAACTTGAGCCGAACTTGTGCACAAACTTGTGTTTTTCCATAAACTTGTGCATTTTTCATGCATTTGAACAAGCAAACTTATTCATAGGTTGCAACAACTAATTTTGAACAATAAAACCTTTTCATATGAGTTTTAAATCAAGTGTTTTGATAACTTTGGGATTTCTTAAGTTTCAAATGCAAACTTGAATGAAAAAGGGGTGGTTTGACGTATGTCTCTCCATTTCCCCGGTTGTACGAATGCTTGACGTATGTCTCGTTGTTCGGGCAATCGTCATTCTATTTTCAAAATTTAAAACAAATCCAACACACCAATTTTGGCCCCCGTGGTCAATCCGAACCTTTTCGGTCCGCCGTGACCATTCGAGTCAATGCTATATCCGGTTGGATCCTCTTTGAACTCTTTCTTGACTCCGTTGAGTCAATCGAAACCTTTTTCGGTCCGCCGTGACCATTTGAGTCAATGCTAGATCCGGTTGGATCCTCTTTGAACTCTTTCTTGACTCCGTTGAGTCAATCGAAACCTTTTTCGGTCCGCCGTGACCATTTGAGTCAATGCTAGATCCGGTTGGATCCTCTTTGAACTCTTTCTTGACTCAGTTGAGTCAATCGAATCCTTTTTCGGTCCGCCGTGACCATTTGAGTCAATGCTAGATCCGGTTGGATCCTCTTTGAACTCTTTCTTGACTCAGTTGAGTCAATCAAATCCTTTTTCGGTTCCCCGCGACCATTTGAGTCAATGCTCGATCCGGTTGGATCCTCTTTGAACCCTTCTCGACTCGTTTGAGTCACTTTGGTCAATGATCGACTCAGTTGAGTCCATTGTACCCGTTCTTGATCCCGTTGGATCAATCGAACCCTTTCTCGACTCGTGTGAGTCACTTTGGTCAATGATCGACTCGGTTGAGTCCATTGTACCCTTTTCTTGATCCCGTCGGATCAATCGAACCTTTTCCCCCAACGAGCATGTTTTATCAATTCTAAGCGCGATTTCAAACAAACGCTTAAGTCTCCCATGCGCGAGCATATAAGCTATACGCTTTACCTCCCATCCGCGAGCATACAAGCCACGTTTAATCGCAAGAATTCGGTTAAAACATCCTTCATTAAAAATAACCAACACATATACGTTTTTCTACCAAAGAACTACGTACGCTTTGAATTCTCCGACTACCGGGAGATACGTAGGAGCAAGATCGCCATATTGTCAAGCACAATAATAAAAAACAAACTTTTTCCCCTTTTATCATATTTTCTTTTTCCCCTTTTACATAGATAAGCATGCACGCAAAACATTTAAAAACATTTTAAGCTTTAGCCAAATAGGAGGTTCCCGTTGAGTACAACGGACGTGAGGGGTGCTAATACCTTCCCCTTGCGTAATCGACTCCCGAACCCGACAATGGTTGCGATGACCAGTCCTTTTCCTCATCGTCAAGGGTTTTATTATCGTTTCCCTTCAAATAAAAAACTTAAGGGTTTATCAACGTTCCCTTTAAACAAAAACTTTGGTGGCGACTTCACAAAGCCTTCCGAGCGTTCGTACACGTCTCGGAGGATTGCGCGTTTTTTTAACGAGTGCGCACAGCTGGCGACTTCACTGGGGACACTTTTCCCACTAGCGAGTCAAGCCTATCCTATTTAGCTTTTAAGCTAAATGTTTTTATCTCTTTTTGTGTGCATGCTTTTATTTCTTTTGTTTATGTCTTTTTGCTAAAGCTTGATTCTAAGTGTGCAGAACCATGTACTTAAAGTTTGGTATTTAACATTGGTTATGAAATAACAAGCTAAGAGCAAGAAGGAAAGCATAGAAGCTTATGTTGCAAGTATGAAGCAATTCTGCGTCTGAAGGCAGCTACTGAAGGCAGCTTCTGAAGGTGCGTCTGAAAGCAGCTTCTGAAGGCAGCGTCTGAAGGTCAACGAAAGTCAACGTCTGAAGACTGAGTCTGAAGGTCAACGAAAGTCAACATCTGAAGACTGCGTCTGAAGGTCAACAGAAGTCAACGTCTGAAGACTGCGTCTGAAGGTCAACAAAAGTCAACGTTTGAAGGGTGCGTCTGAAGGTCAACAGAAGTCAACGTCTGAACAGTGCGTCTGAAGTCTGCTTCTGAAGAAGTGCTTCCGATGAACAGTGTCTGATGCCAGCTTCTGAAGCCAGTTCTGAAGAGAAGCTTCTGAAGTCTGAGTTTTAAGGAAAAACAACTGTCTCTGTCAACAGAAAAGCACTGTACTGTCAGAACAGATCAATGGAAGAGTTGCCTCCTTTGAAGAAACACGCAGCCAGCTTTTAAGGAAACAATTCAAAAATTGTGTGCTGAGTTTCTGGTTTGCGCACACTTGACAGGGATGCATTAAATGCTAGACATAGCTTCTAATTGCAACAGCTCTTTGCTGGAAAACTGGGCAATCTCAACAACTCTTTTATCCTCTATAAAAGAGTGAAGATTTGAAGAAGAAGATTGCTAAGACTCAAGAAATTTACTGACTGAATTCTGTGTTCTGTTTTGCTGTCAAATTCAAAAGTCACAAAAAACAACTTAGAAATTTTTACAAATTTATTATCTTAGAATTTCTTAAGTTTAGAGTCTTAAACTGAGTTGTATTCTGTGAACACCTCTGATAGTTGATCAAGTGTTCAACTCAAACTTATTTTCTTTGTAAATCAGTTTGATTCAAGTCTCAGCCTGCGTGCTTGAGCAATTTGTAAGTCTCTTAACTTTGTGTTTTGAGCATAGAAGTCTCTTAACTTTGTGTTTTGAGCATAGAAGTCTCTTGCTAAGTGCTTGAGCATTGGAAGTCTCTTAGCTGTGTGCTTTGAGCAATTGTAATCAGTTGATTATAGTTCAAATCTCTTGTTAGTAACAAGGGGACTAGACTACTTCCGGTTTGTGGAAGGAACTAGTATAAAAACTCTTGTGTCGCTCCTTCCCTCTCTCATTTAAGCTTTATATCCGCTGCATAAACACTCTGAAAGTAGTTCAGAACTGATCTATATCAAATTCTGAACTTAACATAAGTTTTTGAGATAGGAAAATTAGCCCACACAATTCAACCCCCCCTTTCTTGTGTGTTTTTCTCACCTTCAGTTGGTATCAGAGCTCCGGTTCTGATATTCAATCACTTAACAGTGAGTCAGTGAGATCCTGAGAAAAACATGGCTTCCAGTAGTTCCCCTCCACCCTCTCCTAGAAATCAAGAGGTGTTGGCACTTCTGTATCATATGACTATGGTACTGATGAAAGAAAATCTCGTTCACACAATAAACCTCCAATGTTTACTGGTGATCCAGAGAAATTCTCATGGTGGAAAGGCAAGATGTACAGCCACATCATTGGTATAGATGATAGTCTATGGGACATCATTGAAGATGGTATAACAATACCAGTTGATGAAGAAGGAGTGGCTATAAACAGAAGAAGTATGTATGATGCTCAAAGAAAGATTTATAGAAAGCAACACAATGTTAGAGGTATCATTGTGGATTCTCTACCTCACAGTGAGTATCAAAAGCTGAGTGATAAATCTACAGCCAAAGCCATCTTCACCTCCCTCTGCTCTAACTATGAAGGTAATAAGAAGGTTAGAGAAGCAAAAGCAAATATTCTTGTTCAGCGGTATGAGCTGTTCAGAATGAAGAAGGATGAAAATATTGAGACTATGTTCTCAAGATTTCAGACTCTGGTTTCTGGACTTCAGATTCTGAAGAAGAGCTATACCACTACTGATCATGTGAACAAAATTCTAAGAAGTCTGCCATCCAAATGGAGACCCAAAGTGACTGCTATTGAGGAAGCTAAAGATCTGAATACTCTAAGTATTGAAGATCTTATAAGCTCACTCAAAGTGCATGAACTGGGACTTAATGAAGATGACTCTGTTAGAATTCTAAGTCCATAGCATTGAAATCTAAAAGAAAGTCTGTGAAAGTTCTAAAAGCTGCTGAATCTGATGAAGAATCTCCTGAGGGAAGTTCTGAAGAAGATTCAGAAGCTGAGGAACTAGCAATGCTTTCCAAAAGAATTCAGTACTTAATGAAAAGGCAAAAGAAATTCTCTAACAGAAGCAGCAACTTCAAAGGATCTAATTCCAAGAGGGAAGATCAGAAGGGTTGCTACAATTGCAAGAAGCCTGGTCATTTCATTGCTGATTGTCCTGAACTTCAGAAGGACAAATCAAAGGAGAAATCAAAGAAGACCAGCTCTAAATCAAGCAACTTCAGAAACAAACTCAAGAAGAGTCTTATGGCAACATGGGATGATCTTGACAATGATTCTGAGTCTGATGATGAAGAGGAAGCAAATCTGGCTTTAATGGCAACAACATTTTCTGATGCAGAATCATGTTCAGACTCTGATAATGAAGATGAGGTATATTCTGAACTTACTAGATCTGAACTGATTGAAACAGTTAAAGATCTTATGAACCACCTCAAAAGCAAGTTAAGTCAACTAAAATCTTTGAAAAATAAACATAACTTGCTGACTGAGGAAAATCTCAAACTTCTGAATCACATCAATGAGATTGATGAAGAAGTTAGAGAACTCAGAGAAGTGGCTCATAATAAACCTGAAGAAATTCCAAATGAACAAGAAATTGCTCTTCATGATTTTATTTTAACTGGAATCAATAGAAGTAAGGTTGCTTCTATGATTTATAACATTAACAGAAATAGAGGTGAAGGTATTGGTTTTAAAAGTGATTCATTCAATCATTCAAATGAATCAAAAATACCATCCTGTTCTGAAAAGATTATGAAAGGCACTGAGGTGTGCTTTGTGCCTGCATCTGACAAATCTGAGAAACAGAATTCATCAGAAACTGAGACTGCTGAGTCTGAAGTTCTGAACTGCTCAGAATCTAAAGCTTCTGAACCAAAGGGAAAGATGATGGCATAATTTAAAACCTTGCCAAAATCTAAACCAAGAGGTCCTAAGCCTAAGATTATGAGAAAATCAGACTCTAAACCTAAAAATGTTCAGAGTCTGAAGAGTTCAGAACCTAAGACAAATAAGTCTCAGAGTCTGAAAAATTCAAACTCAAATTTTACTAAGACTGGGTTTATGAAACCTTCAAAAATTACTAAACCAGTCTATTCAAAACCTTTCAAACCTCAAAATGTCAGACCAAAGGTGCACGAAACCTTATCCTTTCAAGACTAACCATAGAGGACCCATAAAGATATGGGTACCTAAGTCTGAGATAATTTCAATTGCAGATATGCTTATCATCCAAAGAAAAGGAAAGGTCTTGGTACCTGGACAATGGCTGCTCGCGTCATATGACAGGAGACAAGTCTATGTTCCAAACCCTGATCATGAAAGAGGGAGGAACTGTGGGGTTTGGAGGAAAGCGGAAAGGAAAGATCATTGGTACTGGTAAGATAGGTAATTCTTCCCTGTCCATTGATGATGTCTGGTTGGAAGATGGATTAAGACATAATCTACTTAGCATAAGTCAATTATGTGACAGTGGTTATGAAGTCCTGTTTAATAAGAACACTTGCACTGTAATCAACAACAAAGATAAATCTGTTGTGTTCAAAGGAAATAGGAAAAACAATGTTTATAAATTTACTTTTTCAGAACTGGTTGAACAGAAGGTAGTTTGCCTTCTGTCTGTGAGTGATGAGAAGTGGGTATGGCACAAAAGGTTGGGACATGCTAACTGGAGACTCATCTCTAAGCTTAGCAAGTTGCAACTGGTCAGAGGCCTGCCAAACATTGACTATCACTCAGATGCTCTTTGTGGAGCATGCCAAATAGGAAAAATTTCTAAAACATCTTTCAAATCTAAAAACATTGTTTCTACCTCAAGACCCTTAGAACTGCTTCACATTGACTTGTTTGGTCCTGTTGGAACAGCTTCAATCAATGGGAAGAAGTATGGGCTTGTAATTGTTGATGATTACAGTAGGTGGACTTGGGTTAAATTCCTTAGAACCAAAAATGAAACATATGATGTGTTTAACAAATTCTGCAAACAAGTACAAAATGAAAATGATTTGAAAATTTTAAAAGTCAGAAGTGATCATGGTGGTGAATTTGAAAATGAACCATTTGAAATTTTTTGTGAAGCTCATGGAATTATCCATGAGTTCTCTTCTCCTAGAACTCCACAACAAAATGGAGTTGTAGAGAGAAAGAACAGATCTTTGCGAGAAATGGCCAGAACCATGATCCATGAGTCTAAAATTGCAAAGTACTTTTGGGCAGAAGCTGTTAACACAACATGTTATATTCAGAACAGAATCTATATCAGACCTATTCTGAATAAAACAGCATATGAATTATTTAAAGGAAGAAAACCAAGCATTTCTTATTTTCATAAGTTTGGTTGTACTTGTTACATTCTGAACAATAAGATCTACCTAAAGAAATTTGATGCTAAGGCTCAAAAGGGTATCTTTTGTTGGAACAAAATGTGTTTAACAAGTCTCTCATATAATAAGGGGGAGATTGTTGAAACATTTATGTGTAAACATATCTCTCTTTATGGTTTTGATGATAACAAAGTATCAAAGAGAAAATTGGTTATATGCTAATGCTTTGTTCAAGTGTTTCAGAACCACATGCTTATCAAGTATTGATTAATAATGGTTATGAAGAACAAGCTAAAGAGCAAGAAGGAAAGCCAAGAAGGAAGGTTGCAAGGCTAGAAAGAAACTGGTCCTGAAGAAGTGCTCCTGAAGTAAGAGCTTCTGAAGAGGTCCTGAAGAAGTGCAGCTTCTGAAGTCTGGGTGGCTCTGAAGAAGTCAACGCAAGTCAACATCTGAAGACCAGCTTCTGATCCGTACAACTAAGCCAGCTTCTGATCCGTACAAAGGGAGCTTCTGATCACTGTTCACTAAGAAGCTTCTGAAGCTGATATGGCATGGAAAAGCAACCAGTACTGTGCGCATTTAATGCCTGGAAGTGTCAGAACAACTCAATGGAACAGTTGTTCCCCTGACCCAAACATTCTCCAGGATTAAAGGTGGGCCAATTCAAAAATGGCACCTGCCCTGTTCTGACAGAAAAAGTGCAGCACACATTTGCAGCAACCTAGTCCAATTGCAACGGCTAAATTCCTGATTTCCAGCAAATCTCCAACAGCTCTATTTTCATCTATAAAAGGAGGGAGATTTGAAGAAGAAAATGTTGAAGACTCTTTGAAACGTATTGCTGATACTCTGCTCTGTTTTCTGTGTAAAAACTGTCAAAGTTCAAATCTCTTAGAAATTCTTCAGTCCTTGTAACTTAGAATTTCTAAAGGTTAAGAGTCTTAACCTGTGTTGTATTTAGAGAACACCTCTGATATTTGATCAAGTGTTCATCCCAAACTTCTTTACGTGTAAACCAGTTTGGTCCCTCAAAGTCTTAGTCTGAATACTAAGCAATTGTAACCTCACTCCTTTGTGGTCTGAGTCAGAAGCCTCTTGTCTTAGTGACTTGAGCATTGGGAAGTCTCTTGTCTTAGTGACTTGAGCATTGGAAGCCTCTTCCTTGGTGGTTGAGCATAGAAGTCTCTTTCTTTGTGATTGAGCAGCTGGAAGTCTCTTTCTTAGTGATTGAGCAATTGTAATCAGAACCTGATTATAGTGAAACTCTCTTGTTGGACACAAGGGGACAGGACTACTTCTCACATTGAGAAGGAACCTGTATAATTTGCTGTGTCTTCTCTTTCCCTTACCTTTTAACTTGTTTTAATCCGCTGCATTCAACTTCTGATATCTGTTCAGAATTGATCATATCAGCCTCTGAACTGAACATTAAACTTTAAAAAGAAAAAGAACAAGTTTTTAGAGTCACACAATTCAACCCCCCCCTTCTTGTGTGTTTGTTTTTCTCACCTTCAGTTGGTATCAGAGCTCCGGTTCTGATATTAACACTTAACAGTGTGTCAGTAGGATCCTGAGAAAAACATGGCCTCAACAAGTGAGTCACCTCCACCCTCTCCCAGAAATCCACCATCTCCCAGAAATCAAAGAAATGTCCAATATGACTATAGTACTGAAGAAAAGAAGTCTAGGTCACACAATAAACCTCCTATGTTTACTGGTGACCCAGAAAAATTCTCTTGGTGGAAGAGCAAAATGTATAGTCACATTATTGGGATTGATGATACTCTATGGGATATTATTGAAGATGGAATCTCAATACCTGTAGATGAAGAAGGTGTTGCTGTCAACAGAAGAACTCTGAGTGATGCAGAAAGAAAGATTTATAGGAAGCATCATCATGTCAGAGGTATCATTGTGGACTCCTTGCCTCACACTGAGTATCAGAAGCTGAGTGACAAGTCCACTGCAAAGGCAATATTCACATCCCTCTGCTCTAACTATGAAGGTAATCAGAAGGTTAGAGAAGCTAAGGCAAACATACTTGTTCAGCAATATGAATTGTTCAGAATGAAAGAGGATGAAAATATTGAGACTATGTTCTCAAGATTTCAGACTCTGGTTTCTGGACTTCAGATTCTGAAGAAAAGTTATACCACAGCTGACCATGTGAATAAAATCCTTAGAAGCCTGCCATCCAAATGGAGACCAAAAGTGACTGCCATTGAGGAAGCTAAGGATCTGAATACTTTAAGTATTGAGGATCTTATAAGCTCCCTCAAAGTGCATGAACTGGGACTCAATGAGGATGAGGCTGTTAGAGAACCAAAAACATTGGCTCTGAAGTCTAAAAGAAAACCTGCTAAAGCTTTGAAAGCTATTGAATCTGAAGAAGAGTTTCCTGAGGGAAATTCTGATGAAGATTCAGATGCTGATGAGCTTGCAATGATTTCTAAAAGACTTCAGTATCTGATGAACAGAAAGAAAAAGTTCTCTAACAGAAGCAGTAACTTCAGAGGATCTGGTTCAAATTCAAAGAGGGATACCCAGAAAGAAAGCTGCTACAATTGCAAAAAGCCTGGCCACTTCATTGCTGATTGTCCTGATCTTCAGAAGGAAAAATCAAAGGAAAAAGCAAAGAAGTCCAGCTCAAAGTCCAGCAACTTCAGAAATAAGCTCAAGAAGAGTCTCATGGCTACATGGGATGATCTGGATAATGAGTCAGAATCTGATGAGGAAGAAGCCAACCTGGCCCTGATGGCAATTGCATCTTCTGATGCAGAATCATGCTCAGATTCTGATGAAGAAGATGAGGTATATTCTGAACTCTCTAGATCTGATTTAATTGAAACAGTTAATGATCTTATGAGCCATCTTAAAAGCAAGTTAAAAGAAATTAAATCCTTGAAAAATCAAACTAACTTGCTGTCTAAAGAAAATCTTCAACTACAGAGTCAATTATTTGAATATGATGAAGTAGTTGAAGAACTTAAGAAGGAGGCTCATAATAAATCTGAAGAGGTTCCTAATGAACAGGAAATAGCTCTTCAGGATTTCATGTTAACTGGATTCAACAGAACTAAAATTGCCTCCATGATGTATAATATGATCAGAAACAAAGGTGAAGGCATTGGCTATGATTTGTTCAAACCTTCAAATGATTTAAACTCACCTTCATGTTCTGAAAATATTTTAAAAGGCAATAGTATTTGTTTTGTGCCTGCTTCTGATAATTCTGAGAAACTGAAAGTATCAGAATCTGAGACTAAGTCAGAAGTTCTGAACAACTCAGACTCTGAAGCTTCTGAGCCTAAGGGTAAGATGAAGGCAACTGTTAAAACCTTGCCTAAATCTAAGCCAAAAGGTCCTAAGCCTAAGAGTAAGAGGAAATCAGACTCTGAACTTAAACATGTTCAGAATCTGAAGTGTTCAGAACCTGAAACTAGTAAGTCTCAGAATCTGAATAAATCTGTTTCAAATTTTTCTAAGACTGGGTTTATTAAGACTTCAGAATCTGTCAAACCAGTCAATGGAAAACATTTTCAGTCTCAGAATGTTAGGCAAAGTAAGCCAAAGCAAACCAATCAGTTTTCTGCTTCAAACTGTTTTAAGAAAGGCAAAACTGAAGCTTGCCTTGTGCCTGAAGTAAGCAAAGTCAGAATTCTGAAGAGATCAGAATCAAAGTACTCAAAAGGTCAGACTCTGAACAAATCAGAACCAGAGACATCCAAGTCTCAGGTTCTGAAGAAGTCTGAGTCCAAACCTTTGAGAACTCAGGTTCTGAAGCACTCAGGTTCTGAAAGTCAGACTTATTCTAAATACAAGGATTCATATCCAAAGTATCAGAACAAGTCTGAATACCACAACTTCAGACACAAGAAGCCAAAACCTTTCAAGACTAACCCCAAAGGACCCATGAAAATCTGGGTACCTAAGTCTGAAATTATCTCAATTGCAGATATGCTTGTCATCCAAAGAAAAGGAAAGGTCCTGGTACCTGGACAGTGGATGCTCGCATCATATGACAGGGGACAAGTCTATGTTCCAAACCCTGACTCTGAAAGAGGGAGGAACTGTGGGATTTGGAGGAAGTCAGAAAGAAAAGATCATTGGTACTGGTAAGATAGGTAATTCTTCCCTGTACATTGATAATGTTTGGCTGGTAGATGGACTTAGACATAATTTACTTAGCATAAGTCAATTATGTGATAGTAATTATGAAGTCCTGTTTAATAAGAACACTTGCACTGTAATCAGTAGCAAAGACAAGTCTGTAGTGTTCAGAGGCAGCAGGAAAAACAATGTTTATAAAATTAATTTTTCTGAATTGGTTCAGCAGAAGGTAGTTTGCCTTCTGTCTGTGAGTGATGAGAAATGGGTCTGGCACAAAAGGCTGGGACATGCTAACTGGAGACTCATCTCCAAGCTTAGCAAGTTACAGCTGGTCAGAGGCTTGCCCCAAATTGATTATCACTCAGATGCACTGTGCAGTGCATGCCAAATTGGAAAGTTTTCTAAAACTTCTTTTAAACCTAAAAACATTGTTTCCACCTCTAAACCTCTTGAACTACTTCACATTGATTTGTTTGGTCCTGTTGGAACAGCTTCAATCAATGGGAAGAAGTATGGACTTGTGATTGTTGATGATTATAGTAGGTGGACTTGGGTTAAATTCCTCAGAACTAAAAATGAAACATATGATGTGTTTTTCAAATTCTGCAAACAAGTACAAACTGAAACTGATTTGAAAATTTTGAAAATCAGAAGTGATCATGGTGGTGAATTTGAAAATGAACCTTTTGAAAACTTTTGTGAAGACCATGGAATTTTCCATGAGTTCTCATCTCCTAGAACTCCACAACAAAATGGAGTTGTAGAGAGAAAGAACAGGTCTTTACAAGAGATGGCCAGAACCATGATCCATGAATCAAAAATTGCTAAGTACTTTTGGGCAGAAGCTGTAAACACAGCATGTTATATTCAGAACAGGATTTACATCAGACCCATTCTGAATAAAACTTCATATGAATTATTTAAAGGAAGAAACCAAGTATTTCTTATTTTCATCAGTTTGGTTGTACATGTTACATACTAAACAATAAGGTCTACCTAAAGAAATTTGATGCCAAGGCTCAAAAGGGTACCTTTTTAGGTTACTCAGAGAGATCTAAGGCATACAGAGTGTATAATTCTGAAACACATGTTGTTGAAGAAGCTATACACATTAGGTTTGATGATAAGAAGCCTGGTAGTGAAATACCAGAGCTGGTTGAGAGTTTTGCAGATGTCAGAATCTCAGAAGAGCCTTCAGAAGCTGAACCCAGTTCAGGTTCTGATGAAGGTTCAGAAGCTGAAATCAATGAAGACTCTGAAAAACTCTCCAGCAATGACACTACTCCTGATGCTAATCAAGAACAGCATGGTTCTGAACAAATCCCTGGTGGCCCTTCAGAAGCTAATCCACCCAGAACCTCATTCAAGTACAAGTCTTCACATCCTGAAGAGTTGATCATTGGAAACAAGAACAGTCCAAGGAAGACAAGATCAGCATTCACTCAGAATGAGTCCATGCTTGGCCTGCTATCCATGATTGAACCCACAACTACTGATGAAGCACTTGCTGATGATGGTTGGATTGTAGCAATGCAAGAAGAGCTGAACCAGTTCCAAAGGAATGATGTATGGGATCTTGTGGCAAGACCTGATCAGAAGAACATCATTGGAACAAAATGGGTGTTCAGGAACAAGCTCAATGAACAAGGAGAAGTGATCAGAAACAAGGCTAGATTAGTAGCTCAAGGGTACAGCCAGCAAGAAGGAATAGACTACACTGAGACATTTGCTCCAGTAGCTAGACTGGAAGCAATCAGGTTACTTCTTTCTTATGCTATTAATCATGATATCATCCTGTATCAAATGGATGTTAAGAGTGCTTTCTTAAATGGTGTGATTTCTGAAGAAGTGTATGTCAAACAACCTCCTGGTTTTGAAGATGCAAAATATCCAAACCATGTTTTTAAACTTAAGAAGTCCCTGTATGGTCTGAAACAAGCTCCCAGAGCTTGGTATGAAAGACTAAGCAACTTCTTAACTCAAAATGGTTTTGTAAGAGGTCAAGTTGACAATACACTCTTTAGAAAAACTGTTAAGAAAGAAATCTTGATTGTACAAATCTATGTTGATGATATCATATTTGGTTCTACTAATGCCTCCCTTTGCAAGGAATTCTCTAAGTTAATGCAGGATGAATTTGAAATGAGCATGATGGGTGAGCTGAAATTCTTCTTGGGAATTCAAATCAACCAATGCAAAGAAGGTGTTTATGTCCATCAGTCCAATACACCAAGGAGCTTCTGAAGAAGTTCCAGTTGGATGATTGCAAGCTGATGTCAACACCAATGCATCCCACCTGCACCTTAAGCAAAGAGGACAATGGCACTAAGGTAGATCAGAAGCTGTACAGAGGTATGATAGGTTCTCTCCTATACTTAACTGCTTCTAGGCCAGATATTTATTTAGTGTATGTCTGTGTGCTAGATTCCAATCAGATCCTAGAGAATCTCATATGACTGCTGTCAAGAGAATCTTCAGGTATCTGAAAGGAACAACAAATTTGGGGCTTCTGTATAAGAAATCTCTAAATTATAAGCTAGTTGGATTCTGTGATGCTGACTTATGCTGGGGACAGGATTGAAGAAAATCCACCAGTGGAAAACTGGTCAGTTTCTTGGTGAGAATCTGATATCCTGGGCCAGCAAGAGACAAGCAACCATTGCCTTGTCCACAGCAGAAGACCAGAATACATCTCAGCTGCAAGTGTAGCACACAACGCTCTGGATGAAACATCAATTAGAGGATTATCAGATTCATGCAGACAATATTTCCTATTTATTGTGCTAATACTGCTGCTATATGTCTGTCTAAAAATCCAATTCTGCATTCTAGAGCCAAGCACATAGAAACTAAAACATCACTTTTATAAGAGACTATGTTCAGAAGGGTGTTTTGGATATTCAATTCATTGATACTGATCATCATGGGCTGACATATTCACAAAACCCCTAACAGAAGATAGATTCAATTTTATTAAAAGAATCTGAACATGCATTTTGTCTCATGAAAAATGTGCTTGAATCTGAATGTATTCCTTGATTCTGAGTTTATCATAAGCTAAGACTTATCAAACACTACCTTCTGAGAGTTTGACTAAAGTTAAGCCTGAAAAACTTCAGAGTCTGAAGGATCAGAACCTGGATTTTCTGACCTCTGAATCTGATAAAATTCCAATGTTGGTCAGAATCTGATAAGTATAGCTATGGGCAATGATGATTAAAGCTTTGAAAGTTTTATACTCTACTCCCCCTTTTGTCATCAACAAAAATATGCAAGATAAAACTTTGAACAGTAAATAAAGATGCATAAAAATTATGACAATGCAAAAGAAGGTTTCAAGAAAAACTTAAATATATTATAGGAATATATAAACATTATTCATTAAAAAGATTACAATATATTTAAAATAGAGTACTTAATAACTAAGAAATAGAAATAAAACGAAATCCTAATATTTTGCACTCAGCATTTGAACTTCCATAGTTGATCTTATGCTTGTTCTTCATCAAGTTCTTCTAGAGCGTCTTAAGATATAGCTCGATCTTCATCTTCTTGACCATAACAAGAAGAGTAACTCAAGAAACCTTCACAACCTTGAATCTGACATTGGGAATGTCACTTAGAGTGAGACCTTTACGTCCAAATCCAGTAGTCATGTCTTCAATGTAGTTCAAGCAACCATCATTTGGCACAAAGGCAACAATTTTCTTCCCATTCTTGATGAGTTGAACCCTAGCACCTTTGCGAATAGCAGAGTTGGACTGCTTTGTCTTGATATCAGCCATCTTAGCTATGATATGTTGAGTAACAATGATATCAATCCCCATAACAGAAGAGTGAATCCCTGTTTTCTGTTCTTCAGTTGCAGTCTTCACAACTTTTGTTTTAGTCCAAAAATCTCTTACAAAAGTTGTGTAGTGCACTCCATTTAGAGCTTCAGAGATTCTTATTCATCCTTGCTTCAGATATATCCACACTCATCCATAGTGGATATCTTGATCAGCTCCAGTTCTTTTCCAAGAACTTCCATTATTCTTCCTTACAGAGTGAGGTTTCTTTGTCAGGTGCTTATGAGTTCAACGTTTAGGAGTTTGGTTTTACTAAAGGTTCTTTGAAAACAAAGAGGTTTTTCAGAAAACATTTTGAAAAGAGAGTAAAGTAAGTGAAAAGTTGAGGGTGTAGACATGATATAAATAGAGCATATAAACTTTTCAACTTCAGGTGTTTTCGAAAACATAAAGAACAAACAAAAGCATTTATGACATTTGGGGGCGCGAGAATACAGTAATCAAAGCAAATGCATCATTGCCTGATAGTTATTATCCAACAGTTACACGCCACTTCAGAAACTTACTCAGAATGTGATACATAGATGGATAGGTGTCAATAAAGACGTTTTAAAAGACCTTTCCACTTCCATGTACTGTCAGAGCCTAGATTATCCAAATTCTGAGTATCATCAGAAGATGTGGGTATTCAGACTCAACTTCCCATCAGAGGCATCATTAAGAGACTCTGACTGGTGTTGTTTCTGAGTTCCTCCAGTCTTTGTGTTACCCTTTAGAGGCAAACATCATTCTGAGATAAAATGCATGTTCAGATTCTTTTTAATAAAATCAAATCTTTCAACGGTTAAGAGTTTTGTGAATATATCATCCCATTGATGAACAGTGTCAATGAATTGTATATCTATAACACCTTTCTAAACATAATCTCTTATAAAATGGTGTTTTATCTCAATGTGTTTGGCTCTTGAATGAAGAATTGGGTTCTTAGATAGACAAATGGCAGCATTATTATCACAGTAAACTAGAATATTACTATCACAAATCTGATAGTCTTCTAACTTATGTTTATCCAGAGCAGTTGTGTGCAACAGCTTGCAGCTGAGATGTATTCTGCTTCTGTTGTGGACAATGCAATATTGCTTTGTCTCTTACTAGCCCAAGATATCAAGTTCTCACCAAGGAATTGACAACTTCCACTGGTAGATTTTCTTTCAATCCTATCCTCAGCATAGTCAGCATCACAGAATCCAAGATTATTTGTTCCCTTCAAATACTTGAAGACTCTCTTAACATCAGTTAAATGAGACTCTCTAGGATCTGACTAGAATCTAGCACACAGACAGACATTGAATAAAATATCTGGTCTAGAAGCTGTTAGATAGAGCAAGGAACCTATCATACCTCTGTATAGCTTCTGATCTACCTTGCTGCTTGATTCTTCTTTGCTCATGTTGCAGTTGGGATGCATTGGTGTAGCCACCAGTTTACAATCTTCCAGCTTGAATTTCTTCAAAAGCTCCTTTGTATATTTGGAGTGGCGAACATAGACTCCATCTTTGCATTGATTAATTTGAAAACCAAGGAAGAACTTCAATTTTCCCATCATACTCATCTCAAATTCAGCATGCATAGCCTCAAGAACTCCTTGCAAAGAGCAGCATTAGTGGAACTAAAAATGATATCATCTACATATATCTGAACAATTAAGATGTCTTTCTTTGGTGTCTTTCTGAAGAGTGTAGTATTAACCTGACCTCTTTTAAAATCTTTTTCTAATAAGAAATTACTTAGTCTTTCATACCATGCTCTCAGAGCCTGTTTCAGACCATATAGTGATTTCTTAAGTTTGAAAACATAATATGGGTGTTTTGAATCTTCAAACCCAGGAGGTTGTTTTACATACACTTCTTCAGAAATGACACCATTTAGAAATGCACTCTTAACATCCATCTGATATAAAGTGATATCATGATTTACAACATAAGACAGAAGTAACCTGATTGCTTCTAATCTAGAAATAGGTGCAAAGGTTTCAGTGTAATCAATACCTTCATGCTGACTGTAGCCTTGTGCTACCAGTCTAGCTTTGTTTCTTACCACTTCACCTTGTTCATTGAGCTTGTTTCTGAAGACCCATTTTGTTTCAATGATGTTCTTATGTTGTGGCTTGACAACCAGATCCCACACATCATTTCTTTGAAACTGGTTCAACTCCTTTTGCATAGCTACAATCATCCATCATCTGACAGTGCTTCATCCACAGAGGTAGGTTCAATCAGTGAGATCAGTCCCAAAAGTGATTCATTTCTGAATGTTGATCTTGTCTTCAGAGGACTGTCTTTGTTCCCAATGATTAACTCTTCTGGATGTGAAGATTTGTATTTGAATATCCTTCTGGATTAAGCAGCTTCTTTTGAACCATCATGAACTTATTTAGAGTCTTCATCATCTTGGTGATCTTTAGAGGGCACACCAGTTTTTGGTACGCCTGGTGCATCAACAGATTATGTGACCTCTAAGGTTAGTATTGTTGTTTGTACAGGTTCTGGTTCATCTTCTGATACCTGTATCTCTGCAAAACTTTCAACTAGCTCTGACATTTTATTGTCAGTCTCTTTGTCATCAAATCTGATGTGCATTGATTCTTCCACTGTGTCAGCTTCAGAATTATACACTTTGTATGCCTTTGACCTTTCAGAGTATCCTAAGAAGATACCCTTCTGAGCCTTGGCATCAAATTTCTTCAGATAGTCCTTGGTGTTTAGAATGTAACACGTACATCCAAACTGATGAAAGTAAGCAATACTTGGTCTTCTTCCTTTGAATAATTCATATGTTGTTTTGTTCATAATAATTCTTATGTAGATCTGTTCTGTACATAACAGTTTGTGTTCACAGCTTCTGCCCAGAAGTACTTAGCCATGTTAGTTTCATGGAGCATTGTTCTAGACATTTCTTGTAAAGATCTATTCTTTCTTTCTAGAACTCCATTTTGTTGTGGAGTTCTATGAGAAGAGAATTCATGGAAAATTCTATGTTTTTCACAAAAATTTTCAAATGACTCATTTTCAAATTCTACTCCATGATCACTTCTGACTTTGAGAATTTTCAACTCTTTCTCAGCTTGTACTTGAGTGCAAAAGATGCTAAACACATCATATGCTTCATTCTTGGTTCTAAGGAATTTCACCCAAGTCCACCTGTTATAGTCATCTACTATGACTAATCCATACTTCTTCTCATTGATTGATGCAGTCTCAACTGGTCCAAATAAGTCAATGTGAAGCAGTTCCAAAGGTCTAGAGGTGGAGACAATGTTTTTAGGTTTAAAAGAATTTTTAACAATCTTTCTTTTCTGGCATTCTCCACAGAGAGCATCTGAATGATATTGCAGCTCCGGTAATCCCTTGACTAATTTTATCTTGCTAAGCTTGGAGATTAACCTCCACTTAGCATGACCTAATCTTTTGTGCCAGAGCCACTTTTCATCATTCACTGACAGAAGACATACAACCTTCTGATCAACCAGTTTAGAGAAATTTATTTTATAAACATTGTATTTCCTCTGACCTATGAACATTGTGGATTGGTTAGAGTCATTGATGAATGTACAGGGGCTCTTATCAAACACCACTCTATAAACACTATCACAAAATTGACTAATGCTAAGTAGATTATGTCTGAGTCCATCAATATACCACAAATTATTGATAGATATTTAAGAGTTACCAATTGTTCCTGTACCAACAATCTTTCCTTGTTGGTTTCCTCCAAAGCCTACAGTGCCTCCTTCTTTCACGATCAGGGTCTGGAACAAATGCTTTTCTCCTGTCATGTGTCGCGAGCAGCCACTGTCCATGTACCAGGACTGGTGCTTTGGCTTTCCCATGAAGCATACCTGAAATATAAACAATGTCATTCTTAGGTACCCACATCTTAATGGGTTCTTTCGGGCAAGTTCTGAAGGACTTTCTCCTCTTCAGAACCTTAGGCTTCAAGCTTTGTGGTTTGGGGTCATTCAAGACTTTTGATTTAAAAGGTTTTGGTCTTGAACTCTTCCTTTCCTTGGGTTTTAAACTCTTCTAAATCTTGAGCTCAAGAGTTCTTGGTTTTGATTTCATCAGAACCTTAGACTCTGAGTTCTTAGATTCTGACTTGTTCAGAACCTTAGCTTGTTTAGCTTCTGGAACAGAATGGGAGTGCAGAACCTTCTTTGCACATTCAGAACAAGGAGGTTTCTTTGTTTTAACAGAAGTCTGAATCTTTTTGATAGATTCTGCTGTGAATTCACTTTCTTCTATCTTGTTCCTACTTACCTCACATATCATGGGAGCTATCTTGCTTCTGTCAAAACCACTTGTGATAGGCTCTTCGTGAGCATTATCACTTTTTGTCAAAGGTCTGTCAATTTTCTTGAAGTTTGAAAGTTGACCATTTCCAAAATTTCATTTCTCATCATGAGATTTTCATTTTGGATTGACAGACATTTGTTTTGGTGTTCCAAGAACTTGGATTCTTCTGCTAACAAATCAAACTGTTTTTGCAAAGTTTTTAAAGCTTTTCATTTGTCCAGATAATGTCCTACAAGTTCCTTGACAGTTATAACATAATATTTATGAGCTAGTTCAGGAGATACCTCATCATCGTCATAGTCTGAACTACTTTCTGTATCAGAAGCTATAATGGCCATCAGACTCAGGTTGGTTTCTTCTTCACCGTTCTCAAAGTCTAAATCTTCATCAAGCATCTCCTAAGTTGCCATAAAGCTCTCCTTGAGATTTCTTTTGTAGTTCTCCTTCTTAGAGCTTTCCTTCTTTGACTTGTCCTTCTGTAACTCTGGGCAGTCAGTTATAAAGTGACCAAGTTTCTTGCAGTTGAAGCATCCTCCTTTCTGATCTTCTTTCTTGTTTCTGAAACCTGATCCTCTAGAACCACTGCTTCTACCTCTAGAAACCTTCTCTTCTTGGTCAGATATTGGAGCCTCTTGTTAAATAGGCCATCTCTTCAAGGTCTGAATCATTGTTAGATTCTCCAGTTGGAGTTTCTATTTCTGACTCAGCAGACTGAAGGGCTTTGGCTGATTTACCCTTGGAGGTCAAGGCAATGGATTTGGACTTCTTAGCCTGTTCATCTCCACCAAGCTCAATTTCATGACTTTTAAGAGAGCTTATCAGATTCTCCAGACTCAGCTTGTCTAGATCCTTTGCCTCCTGTGTGGTAGTAACCTTATGTCTGAACCTGGCTGGAAGACTCCTAAGAATCTTCTTGACATGGTCAGGCATAACATAACTTTTCTTCAGAACCTGAAGACCAGACACAAGAGTTTGAAACTTTGAATACATGGTTTCAATATCTTCATCTTCCTTCATTCTGAACAACTCATGCTAGTGCACCAACTGATTAGCCTTAACCTCCTTGACTTGTTGATTTTCTTCATAGGTAGAGCAAAGTGATTCAAAGATGGCTTTTGTAGTTGATCTGTCCATAATCTTGGTGTATTCTGCATGAGGTAGAGCATCCACCAGAATTCCTCTCACTCTATGATGCTTCTTGTAGATCTTCCTTTGAGCAAGGGTCAGACACTTTCGATCTGTCACAATTCCTTCTGTATCAACTTCAAAATTGACACCATCTTCAATGATGTCCCACATTTCACCATCAACACGTATGATATGACTGTAAATCTTCCTTTTCCACCAAGAAAACTGAGCAGCATCTCCATTGAAGGATGAAGGTCTTACAGAGAAACGGTTTTTATCAGAAGTTGAAGTGCAGGGCTCAAAGGTGTTGTTGGAAGTTTCGGAAGCTGAAGTATCACCTTAGGAGTAGACATGTTTTTCTCTCTGGATCTTTAACTGTGGCATAGTTAAGCGGATGAGCACAAGTCATGTATTGATACCAACTGAAGGTGATAAAAACACAAGAAGGGGGTTGAATTGTGTTGGCTTTTTCTAGTTCTTTTTCAAAGTGTTAATACTGGTCAGAGTCTGATGGGTTCAGAATCTGACTCAGAGTCTAAGTGCAGCGGATAATAACAGAACACGGAGATAAGAGAGAGAGAGAGAGAGAGAGAGAGAGAGAAAGAGCAGGCACGAGTAATTTATACTGGTTCCTCCCACAACACATGAGTAGTCATGTCCCCTTGCACTTCCAAGGGATTTCACTATAATCTCACAGATTACAATTGCTCAAGGACTCTTCCAAGAGACTTCCAAATGCTTAAACACACTTGCAGAGACTAAAGACTTCTAATGCTCAAGCACTACCAAGAGATTCCACTGCTCAAGCACAACTGCAAGAGACTTCCAATGCTCAAAGACAACTCCGAGAGACTGCTATTGCTCAGTTACAACTAAAAGAGACTTCTGATGCTTAAGCTTAACAAGCAAAAGACTTCTATTTATTTACAAGTAAACAAACTTGTTCTTACACTAGATATACAATTGGTAGTGTAAACTGAACAATGTTGAACAGACTCTTAAGACTTTAGGATTTCTAAGATACAAAAGTTGATAAGAAATTCCTAAGTGTTTTTGCGCTATTTGATTTTGACAGAGTAATGACACAGTAAAATAGTAGAGTCTTGTTGATCTTCTTCAGGTCTTCAGCTCCTTTTATAGGCAGGGATTTGAGAGACGTTGGAGAAGAGTGCCAACGCATTAAGAGTTGTTGAGAAGCTTCAAATCAAGGACGTTGGACCATTGCCTGATATGGATAATTTCGTTGAATAGTAATTCAAAATTCCTTTGCTGAAACTGGAAGTATCTGTTCATTCTCTTTGTCCTTGAAGTTTTTTGTCTATTTCTACACGTGGTCAGAAGAAGACAAAATTGTACTCAGATCCTTGATGCAGTCAGCTATAGAAGACGACAAATTTGACGTGGAGCCTGGGTCCCTCAGGATTTGTTGAGTCTGGGGGTCTTCCAAGTCTGATGGGGTCTTATGAGTCTGATGATCTTCACAGAGTCTGATGAGGTTAATCTTCAGCTTCTGAGAGGCGTTCTTTTCTTCTGATCCAAGATGTTGATTTCTCGTTGACATTTCTTCAGATCTTCTACCATAGTCTTTTAGCTTCTCATGTGCTTCTGATGCTATAATACATGTTCAATAGTTTGATGGATATTCTATGATCTTGCACACTTGAACAAATATTAGCATATCCAATTGTTCTTTAATAGTTTGTTATCATCAAAACCTTATAGAAATTGTACAAACCATTATATTCTAACACATTATTGTTAATAATACATATATCATAATAATAAATTCTGATAACTGTCAATTGTTATGTTTAATTGTTTTGTAAAGTATAAACACTCAAATAAAAATAAAAATCAAATAAAATTTAATTTATAATATAAGATATATTAAATTTATAAATTTAAATTACTTTTTAAAAAAATAAATTTAAATTAAGAATTCTGAACACTTAAATATCAATTTATATAAATTTTTTTGTGATAGATATTTGGCAAGTGTACCAAATTCAATCGAAGTAATAATAAAATTCGTATCCACGAGGACCGTTGTTAATTTCGACTAAGCATTATTGTTATCAATTAGGATGTACTAAATTCAGGGTTGCCCTAGGCAGTTTAATTGAGTTTGTAAAATAAATTGATTAAAAAGCAATAAAGATTGGTTTCAAGAAATTAGAGAGAAACATGGCTAAGACTTTCGACTCCTCTGAAGCTCTCCTATGGTAATTTGCACTCCTAATTCAATCAATGTCTATCTAGTTCAACGACAGATTAACATATTAATTCTACCCAATCTCTTGACCTAGAATTCTCCCCGCAAGTGACAACACCTTAATCTCTTAAGCGAGTTCGAAACCGTTGGAGGTTTTAACAGTCCGTTAATCCCTATGTCATAACCTAATAATTGTCTATCTCTAGCTTAATTACTTAGGTTAAACTTATTACCTAGATTCGAGTCAAGAGCCAGGGTAGTGGTCACTCAACTCTACGATCAATTTGCATATTCCTAAAGCTAGGGTTAGTAGTCAATGAAGAACATACAAAAAGCATTAAACACAAGGTAATATGAATAAAAACTAGACTTTCATTGATATTCAAAGGAGTTCAACAAATTAGGGTTCCCATAGGATTACATCAAATTCATCTAAGTCTCAACCACAAAGAGATTAGCTATTCATGGCTAAAATACAAGATAACTAACAAGAATTAAAGGATTCATACATGAATTGATAACTGGCTATGAGTTGCCAAAGCTTCAGCTCCAAAATACGCCTTTAGGTCTCCAAAATCGTGAACCCCATTCTGTAAACGCGTGTTTCTTAAATAAGCCAGTAAAATCGGGCGCCGATCCTACATTCGGGCGCCGATTTTTGTCGCAGCATCAGTGGCAATTTAGCAGCAAATTCGGGCGCCGATTTCACAAATCGGTGGCCGAATTCTAAATCTCCAAAACTCCATTTTCTGTTCTTTTTGTGGCTTGCAGCTCCATGAATTACAATGAATAACTCTAAAATTACATGAAAAATGCCTACTAAAAGAGTAATGACAGAATGTCATCACAACCCCAAACTTGCATCGTTACTTGTCCTCAAGGAACCAACTTAAAATGAAAAATAACAGTAAAGCAACACTTACCCCACCAATGATCATGTCAAAAGTTCATCTCCCTTGTTAGCGAGTGATGAGCTAACTTGCTTGGTAACACATCCATTCCACAACTTCTCGCAACAATATTGAATATGACAGGGTTCACTCAGTCGACATGACGGACTACTATATTACCAAAACTTGAAAAATTTCTAGGAATCAATCAAAGTCTATCATGTACACACATTTAAGGACTTTCCAGGTTATAACGGGGCTTAGGTTAGAGGTGGGATCATTTGGAAGTAGGTTTAAGAAAAACAAAGGAGTTAGACATCATCCTACTGATCTAAAATACACCACACACCCTAACATCATATCACAATTAATTCCGGGGACTAGAGAAACTTTACTGAATGAAACAACTGATCACTTTTTTTTGAGCTGCAAATTAACAATTCAGCTTATTTTTTTCATGCTTATTCTTTTTTTTTAGCACAAAGTGATTCTCTTTTCTCTCTCGTACCCCTACCCCAACCTTAGAGTGTTGCTAGTTCCAAAAGCAACCCCAAACTTGAACTTTTCAATTATAACACACATAAACATGCCTAACTCCATCAAAATTTGGTGTACATTCCTAAGGTCTCTAGGCTTGTAATGTGGTTAGTCACCGAAACAAGGGGTCTAAATCCTAGTGGCTCAACTTGGTTTAAACAAAGGATAATTCAATATAAACAAAGGTGGGTCGCAAAGGCTCAAGGTACAAGCAATTTGCCTTAGTGTGTACAAAATGTGACCAATCAATTACAAAGAAAAATCGCAAATCTCAGAAATAGCATCCACATGGAAACACTCATATTTGTAAAAAAATTGAAAAATAACTTTAGGCCATAACCTTACAAGCTGAGGTTTCTGGAAGTTGTGGCTACCTAAGCATCTTTCCTGCCGTACACTTCCCTTAGAGATTTCATGCAAGCAACCACCTCCATTGAACTTTTGACAAACCAGTGATGAAGTCTTTGTTACTAACTGGTAAAATTCAAAACAAGTTAATTCATTGATAAAACAAAACAGGTTCAGATGCATTACAAAATATGGGGATACACTACAAACAGGACAAAATTCGAGTACGACTCTAAAAAAAACAAGAGAGTTCAAAATTACACTGAATCAAGTAAAACAAGAAGCAGAAAATAAAAACAAAACGATAGGACTACACAAGCAATCCAAGTCACTGAATCCTCCGGGCCCCGACGGTGGAAACTGGCTCAGGTCCTGAAACATCGACTGAGTATGCTCAGCCTCCTCATCTCTGACTCTGTGGTATTCCGCTCGAATGCGCTGTTCCCTCTCAGCTGCCCTTTGCCTTTCTTCCACAAAGTAGTTCTCCATAGCTTCCTCATCAGCAAATCTCTCATAAGCATTTGTCCGTAGAGAACTCTGTCGATGCTGCTCTGCTGCCTGAAAGAATGGTTGCGGAAAGAACGGTGGCGGAAACCGTATCTCATGAGATATCTTGGGCCCAATTTGCCATACTGTACACGTACTCACTGAAATAAGGAGGAAGAGATTGTGCTGCGGCACATCTGAGGTGCTGGGTCCTCTTCCATCATTTGTGGCTGCTCAGGCTGCTGCTCACTGGGACCTCCTTGCTGCCTCCTTCCTCTCTCAAAATCTGACTGCAGTTTCTCATACAACAACATTGCTGAGTCGTTAATAGGCCCCTGTGACTTGATGTAAATATCAGACGGCTCAATTGGTACATCTGCATCCTGACACAACAGATTAATTAAGCAACTGTGTCCCAAAGTGGTTTTCTTTGACGACACAGTATTCTTCAAACTTACTGACAACAACCGTCCTACATCGATCTCCCCATCAGAAATTAAAGAAAGCAGAATAAATACCCTTGAGGTTATCATTTCAGCCGAGCTAGAGGTGAGCTCAATGGTGGACAGAATAAAAGAGGCCCATGCCTTGTACTCTGGTAACAAATCTGCGGTGTTGATCCTCTGCGGCTTAACTGTCAGCCCTTTCCATCCTGTACCTCGCATTAAACCATACAACAGTTCGTCCCACTGTGCACGAGTTTCGGGCCAGTTTCTAGGATCCCTTCTACGCTCCACATCACACTCCTCAGGCGCTGTTATCCCCAAAACAGATTTATGTCACAAGGCCGGTACTCAATAAGCTTTCCTCTCACCTGGACACGTAGTCTTGTCTTTCTGATCAAAGGCGTTGGCAAAGAATTCCAGCGCCAGATTCTTATTGCTTGTCTTCGTCACCATTCGGACCAGATTTTCCCACCCTCTTCTTCTGATTGTTGACTCAAAAACAGGATAAGTTGTCAAATTGATAAAATCAAAACCTCTTTCTTTGAACTCATACTCCCTGATTTTGTGGTATCTTTCCTCGCCGTCTCAGAGATGAACCTTATGTAGGGTGGTGGTTGGGTGAGTGGCTGAGTTTGTGGAGGGGTAGTGGAGGTTCCGCAGGTTCCTTTCCTCTTCTTCTCTTGTTTGCTGCTAGGTTGGTGTCTTGGATGTTTTTGGTGCCATTTGGGACAGAATTTGATGAAGGGTATGAAAGTGGGGAGTTAGGGTAGGCTTTTTGGTTGAAGTTTGTGAAGATGCTAAGGAAGGGATGAAGTGAGTTTGGGATTGTGTGGTTCTGGCGAAAATTGGGCAGAGTAACAGTATGGGAGTTGGAGATGAACACTGAGCCATGCGTGCATATTTATAGAAAAACCAAAATCGGGCCACGATTTCTTACAATCGGGCGCCGATTTGACTGTAACGGTCAAAATTTTAAAAACTGCTCAAAATCGGGCCACGATTGGTTCAAATCGGGAGCCGATTTGTTTGTAACGGTCAATTTTTTCAAATCTCGTAAAATCGGGCCACGATTGTTGAAATCGGCCCGAAATTTTACGATTCAAAACCAATTTTTGAACTCAAAATCGGGCCACGATTAGAGCATCGGCCCCCGATTTTGAGTTTCCAGTTTTTGTAAAATCGGGCCACGATTTGTAGAATTCGGCGCCCGAAGTTTTACGATTGGAGGCTATTTTTTCACCTCAAAATCGGGCCACGATTTGGTACATCGGCCCCCGATTTTGAGTTTTTTTGCACTCTCTTTTTTTTTGAATGAAAAAGAAAAATGGAAATGAAAAGAAAATTACCTGACTCAACAGTGGGTTGCCTCCCACTCAGCGCTTCTTTACCGTCACTAGCTTGCTGTCGACAACCTTTAGAGGTCTGTCAGCACAATTCCTACCCTTTCAGTAGGTAGGTCACCACCAAGGTACGGCTTAAGCCTCTGAGCATTTACCTTGAAGGTGTTTGCTCGTCAGCTTTTGCCAACTCCACTGCTCCATGTGGAGAAATACTTCTTATCACGAAAGGTCCTGACCACTTTGATCTGAGCTTGCCAGGAAACAGCTTCAACCTGGAATTAAAAACAAAACTTGTTGCCCAATGTTAAACTCTCTCCTCACCAGACCTTTATCATGATATTTTTTTGTTCGCTCTTTATAAATAGCAGCATTTTCATAAGCGCTCAATCTCATTTCCTCAAGCTCATTGAGCTTCAATAGCCTCTTCCTACCTGCTGAGGTTGGTCAAAATTGAGGGCCTTAATTGCCCAATACGCTTTGTGTTCTAACTCCACAGGGAGATGGCAGGCTTTACCATAAACTAACTGATAGGGTGACAACCCTAAATGCGTCTTAAACGCAGTTCTGTACGCCCACAAAGCATCATCTAACTTCCTAGACCAATCCTTCCTAGAGGCAGCAACAGTCTTTTCAAGAATTTGTTTCAACTGCCTATTCGACACCTCTACTTGCCCACTAGTCTGAGGGTGATAGGGAGTAGCAACCTTATGCTTCACATTGTATTTAACAAGCACATTTTCCAAATATTTATTGCAAAAGTGCTTCCCCCCATCACTGATCAGAACTCTAGGGGTTCCAAACCTAGGGAAGATGTTCTTTTTCAAGAAATTCACCACAGTGTGTGAATCATTAGCGACACAAGCAATCGCTTCAACCCACTTGGTGACATAATCGACACAAACAAGGATATACAAGTTAGAGTAGGAAGAGGGGAATGGTCCCATGAAATCGATGCCCCAACAGTCAAACGGTTCAATTTCTAAAATACCATTGAGGGGCATCTCATTCCTCTTCAGATATTACCTGTTCGTTGACACTTGTCACAGTGTCGGACGAATTCAGCGCAGTCCTTAAAGAGTGTGGGCCACCAGAACCCACTCTGGAGAATTTTTGCAGCTGTTCTTTCCCACTATGGTGGCCCCCATAAGCTGAGTTATGGCAGTGCCACATTATGCTCCTTGCTTCCTCACCTGCAACACAACGTCTGATCAAACCGTCAGTGCTTACCTTAAACAAATAAGGATCATCCCACAAGTAGTGGTTTGCATCCTTGAAGAATTTCTTCTTTTCTTGCCAGCTCAAATCATCAGGCAGCAAGTTCCCGGCCTTAAAATTTGCCATGTCAGCAAACCATGGCCTTTCTTGGATGTTGAACAGTTGTTCATCCGGGAACTCAGCTGCTATGGCCTTTCCTTTTTCAGTCACCTCTCTGTTCCAGCCTAGAAAGGTGGTCGGCTACCACATTTTCAACTCCTTTTTTGTCTCGGATCTCCAGATCAAACTCTTGCAAAAGCAAAATCCACCTCAACAAGCGGGGTTTGGAATCTCCTTTTGTCAACAGGTACTTTAAAGCTGCGTGATCTGTAAAAACAATAACTTTGGAGCCAATTAGGTAGGACCGAAATTTTTCCAACGCGAATATTACCGCTAGTAGTTCTTTTTCAGTTGTGGAATAATTTACTTGGTTATCATTCAGAACTTTACTCGCGTAATAAATCGCGTGGAAAAATTTCTCACGACGTTGGCCTAACACTGCTCCAACTGCGTAGTCACTCGCATCACACATTAGCTCAAAATGAGCATCCCAATCGGGGGCGATGATTACAGGTGCAGTGACCAACTTGTTTTTAATCAATGTAAATGCAGTAAGACATTCGGAATCAAATTTAAACTCAGTTTCCTTGACTAAGAGGTTACAGAGGGGCTTTGCAATTTTTGAAAAATCTTTAATAAACCGCCGGTAAAAACCAGCATGCCCCAAGAAACTTCTCACCCCTTCACATTAACAGGCGTGGTAGTTTCTCTATAACCTCTATCTTTGCTTGGTCCACCTGGATGCCTTTCCCACTTATTTTGTGTCCCAACACTATCCCTTCAGTTACCATGAAATGGCATTTTTCCCAATTTAAAATCAGGTTAGTGTCGGTACACCTTTTTAGGGCAGCATCTAGGTGTAACAAGCAGTTATCATAAGACTTACCAAAAACAGAGAAGTCGTCCATAAATACCTCAAACCTTTCCAACATTTGGTCCATGAAAGGTAACGGGAAGTGGTCCTTCCTTGTTGCTTGATTTAACCTTCTGTAATCTATGCACATTCTCCAACCAGTAACTGTCCTAGTCGGAATCAACTCATTCTTGTCATTTGCAACCACCGTCATACCTCCCTTTTTAGGGACTACATGCACCAGGCTAACCCATGAGCTATCTGAAATGGGGTAAATCATGCCAGCATCTAAGAGTTTCAGCACCTCTTTCTTGACCACTTCTTTCATAGTTGGGTTGAGTCTGCGTTGTGGTTGCACTACTGGTTTAAATTCAGCCTCCAAGTGTATTTTGTGCATGCAATACGCTGGACTTATACCTTTCAGATCAGAAATTTGCCAACCCAAAGCTCCTTGATTTTCCCTCAACACCCTCATTAGTTTTTCTTCTTCCAGGGGTGTCAAAGTACTACTGATGATGACTGGTTTCGAGGCATCCTTGCTTAGAAAAACATACTTCAAGTGAGAAGGTAGCTCTTTTAATTCTGGAATTATAGCAAGGTCCCCTTCCTCTTTGTTTTCCTTGGGCGCCCCCTCTTCATTCTGTGGGTGCAAACTTTCAACCTTTGCGCACAATGATTCTTGTTTACCTGCTGCAAGTTGCTGGATACACTCATTTATCGCCTCACTCGGTCTTTGTCACTACATTCGATGGAATTCACAATTACCCTCTCTAAAGGTGGAGCAGGAGACTCATCCAAGATAATTTCTTCAACAATATCATCTACCACATCAACTCGGTAACATTGTGGATTTTCGTTCCTATGCTTCATCGCCTCGAAAATATTGAACACCACTTGCTCATCTTGAAACCGAAGCATCAAGTCTCCCATCTCCACATCAATAAGGGCTCTACTCACCAGTAGCTAAAAAAGGTCTCCCTAGTAACAAGGGAAGCTCTTCATCCTCCTCCATGTCAAGAATAACAAAATCAGCTGGGAAAAGTAGATCATTTACTTTCACTAAAACATCTTCCAAGACTCCATACGGATAAGAAATAGAGCGATCAGCCAGAGTAAGAGTCATCTTTGTAGGCTTAGGCTCCCCACATCCCAACTTCTTCATCATTGATAAGGGCATAAGATTAATGCTAGCCCCCAAATCACATAAAGCTCTTCCCACATTTACTTTCCCAATTGTGCAAGGTATAGTAAATGCTCCTGGATCCTTCAACTTTGGAGGCAGTTTCCTTTGAAGAATGGCACTACAATTTTCGGACAAAGCAATGTTCTCATCATCTCTTGGCTTCCTCCGTCCGGTCAGAAGATCTTTCATAAATTTTGCATACACCGGCATTTGATCAAGCGCCTCACTGAAAGGAATATTTACCTGCAATTGAGTGAATAGCTCCATGAATTTCTTGAATTGGCTCTCCTGCTTCTCTTTCTTCTTTGACAAGTGTGGATATGGCAGTTTCACATAAGATGGAATAACTTGTTTCTTCCCACTCTCTTCAAGAAGTTGGCTTTTGGTTTTTCTCAGAATGGAATCAACATCAATCAATTTCTTACTTTTTTCCCCTCTTTATTTTTTTCTTGCTCTTCATTTTTTTCCTTCTGTTCATTTTCAACTACTCCTTCATCTTTTTTTTCGACTCCTTCTTGTTCATCACCCTCCACTAATTCTTCACTATTTTTCGTGACTTTAGGAAATAAGGGCGTTAGAACCTTTTTACTCCTCAACTCAATGGCTTTGCAACTCTCATTCTTAGGATTGTCTTGAGTGTTGCCCGAGAATCCTCCTTTCGCCTGATCAGCCAACTGGTTAGCTATCTGCCCAATTTGAGTCTCTAGTAGTTTCCTTGATGCCTCATTGTTTCTCCTTTCAGCTTCCTGGCTTGCTTTGATTTCTTCAAAGTTGGTCTGAATCATCTTCACAAAGCTAGTCATGGCTTCTTCAAAAGCTGAAGGCTTTCTTGCTGTTGTTGCTGAGGGTTAGGTAACAGTGGATTCAGAGTATTGTTGCTGGTATACTTCAAATTAGGATGATTTGCCCAACCTGGGTTGAAAGTGTTAGAATAGGGGTTTCCCTTTTGATTGTTTCCCATGTAATTGGCTTCTTCACTAGCTCCTTCCGGCACACACTCACCGTTTGCATGCCCCTCACCACAGAAATCACATTTTATAGCTACTACCTGATGAGCTTTCTCCATGGTTAATCCATGCACATGCTTAGTCAAAGCTTCTAACTGCTTGTTCATGGCTGCTTGGTTTGCTAAGATGGTAGTGTTGTCGCTCACCCCAAAGACACCCCTTTTCTTTTTATCGGCATCAGCACGGTACTCATTTTGGGCCATGTTTTCTATTAAGGTTTGGACTTCATGGTCAGTCTTAACCCTCATACTTCCACCAGCTGAAGCATCTAGAAACATCCTATTGCTATATGTCAACCCTTCGGTGAAGACTTGGAGGTAAGCCTTTTCAGAAAAATCATGGGCAGGACACCTTTTAAGCAGCAGTTTAAACCGCTCCCAAGCATCATATAGTGACTCATTCTCCCCTTGTCTAAAATTGGAGATCTCATGTTTTTTCTCCCAATATTTGGACATTGGAAAAAATCTCTCTAAGAACTTCAGCTCTAACTCATCCCAAGTTTGAATAGTCCCACTAGGTAAGGTTAACAACCAATCCTTAGCTCTCCCAGTTAGGGTGAAGGCGAACAACCTGAGTTTCTTTTGGTCTTCCGTCACGTTGGCTGGAGGCACACAGAACTCACACGTTTCATAGAAGCGACTCAAGTGTTCATGAGGACTCATGCTGTCTGACCCATCATATTGTTTTTCTTTCAACCCACTCTGAACGGACGTTTTGATATCAAAAGCGACTGGGTTTGCTGGTTGAAAGACATGAGTTAGATGACCTCGGTGAGCAGCCAACCCATAATCTCCCATCATAGGTCTCAGAGGTGGAGGTGGATCTTCCCCGTGATCTCCCATGGTAAAAGTTTCAGTCACAGTAGGCTCTGGTTCAGTGTATTGTGTTCTGGGACTAGGATCAGCTGATCGAGCTAACCGGACAGCTCTACGATTGGCCTTTGCAGTCTTCTCGATCTCCGGATCGTGCAACAAATCACCGGGTTGCACTCTACCTCGCATAAACAGCAAATGAATACCTTAGTAGCACTGCACAATACAGAATAGATATGAACGCAGTTTAAAATTATATTTTATATATTTTTTTTATATATGAAAAAAAAGAGAAAAAAGTAAATGACAGAAAAAATAAATTGCAGAAATCCTAAAGAATAACTATATTGCCTTGTTGAAATAATTCAACAGTCCCCGGCAACGGTGCCAAAAACTTGATAGATATTTGGCAAGTGTACCAAATTCAATCGAAGTAATAATAAAATTCGTATCCACGAGGACCGTTGTTAATTTCGACTAAGCATTATTGTTATCAATTAGGATGTACTAAATTCAGGGTTGCCCTAGGCAGTTTAATTGAGTTTGTAAAATAAATTGATTAAAAAGCAATAAAGATTGGTTTCAAGAAATTAGAGAGAAACATGGCTAAGACTTTCGACTCCTCTGAAGCTCTCCTATGGTAATTTGCACTCCTAATTCAATCAATGTCTATCTAGTTCAACGACAGATTAACATATTAATTCTACCCAATCTCTTGACCTAGAATTCTCCCCGCAAGTGACAACACCTTAATCTCTTAAGCGAGTTCGAAACCGTTGGAGGTTTTAACAGTCCGTTAATCCCTATGTCATAACCTAATAATTGTCTATCTCTAGCTTAATTACTTAGGTTAAACTTATTACCTAGATTCGAGTCAAGAGCCAGGGCTAGTGGTCACTCAACCTCTACGATCAATTTGCATATTCCTAAAGCTAGGGTTTGTAGTCAATGAAGAACATACAAAAAGCATTAAACACAAGGTAATATGAAAAAAACTAGACTTTCATTGATATTCAAAGGAGTTCAACAAATTAGGGTTCCCATAGGATTACATCAAATTCATCTAAGTCTCAACCACAAAGAGATTAGCTATTCATGGCTAAAATACAAGATAACTAACAAGAATTAAAGGATTCATACATGAATTGATAACTGGCTATGAGTTGCCAAAGCTTCAGCTCCAAAATATGCCTTTAGGTCTCCAAAATCGTGAACACCCCTTCTGTAAACGCGTGTTTCTTAAATAAGCCAGTTAAAATCGGGCGCCGATCACCTACATTCGGGCGCCGATTTTTGTCGCAGCATCAGTGACAATTTAGCAGCAAATTCGGGCGCCGATTTCAACAAATCGGTGGCCGAATTCTAAATCTTCAAAACTCCCATTTTCTGTTCTTTTTGTGGCTTGCAGCTCCATGAATTACAATGAATAACTCTAAAATTACATGAAAAATGCCTACTAAAAGAGTAATGACAGAATGTCATCATTATGAATTAAGAATACCCTTTTATGTTATTTGACATTTATCAGCTAGTTGAACCGCAAATTTTATCAAACACTTTAACTAGCTTATAAGCTATCAGCCACCATCCATCAACTATAAGTTATCAGTCTTATGTTATTAGGCATCAGCTATAAACTATCAAATAACTTATAAGTTATCCGCTATTTTTACCAAACAGAACATAAACAAATACATCTGAACCCTCTTTGGATGAAGACAACTAATGCATCGAGGTCCGCCAAAATATTAACTGTGAGGCCTAACCTTGAAACAACTCTACATGTCCATGATTATGTGTTTGATCAAATCATGAACCATCATTTGACATCAATATTGTCTTTAAAATAACACACTTGGTTGATCTCGTGGTGTTGACTTGGGACCTAGGAGTTTGCTCATCTTCAAGTTCTTAGGTTCGATTCTCCCCGATGCCAACTTAGGACCTAGGAGTTTTCTTAAGAATTCAATTCTTGGGTTCCTAACATAAAATCACTCTGATACACTATAATTTCGTCTAATTCACTACGCTATAAAGTTATGGTGATCATTTTATTGAAAATTATTACAATCATCTGCATTGCAGGCATATTGTTAACTTTAGAAAAACACAATTGGAATCGTCTGCAGTTCAGGTATAAACTGCTGGTGATCCTAGTCTTGCTGAAGAAGTTTCATCTTATAGATAAAGAAAACGAAACAACTTGTTGAGAAACTATTACCATTACCATCAAATTGGAACTGCACGGTGCAATTTAAAATCCAACCATAGAGAATCCAATTCCTCAAACAAAAAAAAACGTCTACACTTTTTACATATACTATTTTTTAAGAGAACTATGTTTCTAGTCCAGAAAGTTAAATATGTACATTTTTCCTACATAATTGGAATCAAAATCATAAACAAAATACATGAAGTGTGTTGGGGTCCAGCCAATAGTAGTGCATAGTAGTGCACCAATGTGAATGTAGAATTCTTACCACTATTATGTATGCCTATATGCATAGCTTGCGGTGCTTAACTTCAAAGTGTGTCAGAAACACTTTGAAATGCTTGGCAATTGATGTAGCAATGTTTGAAGATTGAAACCTACTGTTCATATCTCTCTATAAATAGAGAAGAGTTTCAGCAAAACAAACACACAACACAACACAACATCAAACCTCACTCACATAGAGTTGAGAGAAAAATAGAAAGTTCCTCCGAAGAGTATGAGAGAAAAAATAGAGAGCTTCGTTTAGTGTTCTGAGAGAAAAATAGAGTGAAGAAATTTGTGAGAGTTGTATCTACAAATTGAGATACATAGTTAGGTCCACCTGAGGGTGAAGATTTGTATTCCCATTATTATTATAGTGGAGATTTAAGAGGCCTACGGGTCCCGTGATTTTTTTCATACTCACATTGAGAGTCTGTTTGGTAAGACACAAAAACAAGCTTATGTCTTATAGCTTATAGCTTATAAGTTTGTCTGACAAAAAAAGACCTGTTTGGTAACAGTCTTTTCGTCAGGAGCTTATAGCTTATTTCAGGAGCTTATAACTTATTTTTCAGACGCTATTTCAAGTAGCGTTTGAGCTTATAGCTTATAGCTTATTGTTTTTTCTTCCTCTTTTACCCTTACTATTTTATTTAAATACCAGTTTTACCCCTTATGTTTTTATTAGTTTAAAATAAAAAATAAATGCATTTTTCTTATAAATAATTTAAAATAATTTTTCAGACCATTGTTTTTTCTTCCTCTTTTACCCTTACTATTTTATTTAAATCACAGTTTTACCCCTTATGTTTTCTTCCTCGTTTGAGCTTATGAATTGAATATGCAAGTATTTTTGAGCTATGTAGGTTATATATTAGGTAGTTAATTGGTCATTGAGCTCTGTAGGTTGTTATAAGGCATTTTTGAGCTATGTGTTATAAAAAAACTATACATTCTCAATGTGTCATTTTTAGTGTATTTTTAAATGACAATGATATTGTTGTTGTTGTTGTTGTTGTTCTTATTATTATTATTATTATTATTATTAATGTATGTTGTTCTTGTCTTCATAAAAAATTGAATGATATAAAAATGTCCTTTTATGTCATTTTACATCTATCGGCTAGTTGAACCGCTAATTTTACCAAACACTTCAATTAACTTATCAGCCATAAGTCATCAGTCATCAGCTATAAGCTATCAGCTATCAACCATCAGTCATCAGTCATAAGCTATCAGCTAGCTTATCAGCTATCCGCTATTTTTGCCAAACGGACCCTGAGAAGGTTTTCCACGCTAAAATTTTGTTGTGTCATTTTACGTTTTCGCTAAAATGTCTATTTTGAGTTCACGGACGAGGGAAATTATGCAGACATTTCCCAAAGTTAAATTTAATATTTACATATATTATTTTTTAAGAGAACTATGTTTCTATCCACAAAGTTAAATATGTACATTTTTCCTACATAATTGGAATCAAAATCATAAACAAAATACATGAAGTAAATATAAGCTGTGTGAATATCCTGACGGCAGTAAATATATTTTGCTTTTATAGGAAAAGTGCTCAATTTTTATAAAAAAAGAAGGATTAAAATTGAATGAAATTTATACGGGATTAAACTTTAAATGTCATAATTTTATGGAAACTAAAAATATACTTATTAAGAATGTCCTATATGGGAATAAAACTGTGGTTTCTTGTTGATTTATTTCTAATTAGTGCTATGGACCCTGATGTTTTTTTTTTTAAGGAACCCTGATGTTTGTTTTTGGTCCCACTTTGTACACTGATTTTAAATGCTTGTGTCTGCTAGATGCAATTAATTTTTGCTTTACTATTTCTATTGGTTTCCATCGATGTCTATTGTCATGCACACTCCTTTTCTCTCTTTTCTTTCACCTTTGATTGAGAATTTTATTTAATTTTGTTACTGGTTGTAAAAGAGGAAGATGAAAACGAGCTTTGTGAAGCCTTGGTTTTGCAAAACACGTATATATAGCCAGAATAAACCTACAAATCCTTCCTCAATCCTCATAATGCAAAAACTTTATTCTATTCTCACTAGGATATACACTTCTACAACCTTTCCAGCTAAAGTTACTGACTATACTCTGCATTCAGGATCTTCACTATTGCACTGCTTGGTCTTGAAATCAACCTCTTTGTCACCTTCTTTACCCCACAGCAACAAATATAGACCCATGATGACAATAAAACCACCTATGATGCTGAAAATTTAATAAGAAGCAAATTTCAGAAATATTATTATGCTAAAAAATAATGTTACATTTCTACAAAAAAACATGTCCACTAACTACGTATTCATAGCGGTAACATTAGAAGAGTTTAACTTTGATACATTGTCGGTGTAAACAAGTTTACCTGCCCAAATAAAGTTTTTCACCCAAGACGAAGTATGCTAGAATTGTCACAAATATGGTACAAAGAGGGTTAAACACTGTGACAAAAACTGGTCCTTTTTTCTCAGTGCACCATAGTTGAATGTAGATCAACAAACCACCACCGGCAACAATTCCCTATCATTAAATAATGTTTGATATATAACGTTAGAACTTTATGATTTGGTAGTACTTTTTTACAAAGACATTGTACCTTTTATGAGATGAATTATTCGTTATACTAACCCCATATATTATATACCACAAGTCAATGTTGAATCCTATAATCCATGCTGAAGGGTTATTATGTTCTGCTATTACTGTGAAAACAGCTGATTGTGCTGCTCTCCAATAAAGCACATCCATGTAGTGAGTGATAATTGAGCAGGGTATCTTTTTAGAGTGGATGCCTAAATTTCCAATTACAAAGATATTAGGATTTCTAAAATACCACACATAATTCTTGAAATATACAGCGAAGAAAAAAAATTGTGTATTAGTTTGGAAATACGCATTGGAACAACACAAAAATTGTGTTATTTTGGGGTGTGTACTGCCATAACATATAAAAAGTTCACATAAAACTTACAAGGGAATATGCTAACAAGTAAATTAGAATATCGTTAAGAAACAACAAAAACAACAAATGAAATACTTTTATTGAAAAATGCATAATTTGATACATATATAATGCAAATGTTGAACTTTTAATGAAGATTTTCTACTGTTTTTGAATCTAAAATCGGTTTCTTTAAAATACTTATGATGATTTGCAAGCTAAAAACTAGTTATGTATTAAGGTGAGTACCTGCATAATGTACCATATAGACATTGTGACACAGCATGCAACGGTAAGAAGTGAGCCCTTTAACCCACTCTCGTTGATTGAAGCACTTTTTGGCTGAATATGGATTAGAGGACCCCATAAATTCTCATAATACGTCCCTTGTATAATGTCATGGTCATAACACCAGCTAAGGATATCAAGGTCCCAAGTACTTTTGCGATGCCACGTGGATTTGTAATATCAATAACTTCAAACCTGCACTTAAATCAACTCTCTTATAGATAAATTATTAAAAATTACAAATACTCAGAAACATTTTAGAGAGTAAAATCTTATTGAACCAGGAACAAAAAATAAATCATATTTAAGTCAAATTAAACCTTATATAAAGAATTTCAAACCTGAGTGCCACTGCAATAATGAAGGTAAGGGAAGCTATGGTATTGAACATGGAAGCAAGAAAGGTTGGAGAAGTATACTTTAAGCTTGCAAAATACAAATTGAGTGCCATGGTGATCCTGCCATATTTTTAAATTATACAAATTATGTTTCCATATCTTCATACAGTGTAATAACATACATTTTTTTATTATTGGGAAATTCTTGTGTGGGTAATACTACCCATGCTGAGTTGGCCCAATCAAAATAATGTGTATATATATAACATTAAAAATAATAGAAAATAAACAAATAATTTTGATTGGTGTCAACTCAGCATGGGTTGTGTTACCCACCTTTTATTGATGGGTACCCAAGTTGTCACCTTTTTTATTTATTCTTACCCCAACAATGAAAGCACAAAGATTTCCATAAAAAGAGCAAAAGTCAGCTTCGGTCTTACTTTTCTGCAAGAAAAACAGCAAAAACAATTGTTATCAGATAAATGAGAATATTCTATCATAATGATTATACAATATTCAATTATTCATTTGAAACA